>CM032484.1:18687488-19279464 GCA_019059595.1 Marasmia exigua
CTTTTTCGGCCGTCCTCTGTTCCTTGCGGCGGCAAACGCATATCATCAGGTTATTCGTCTGCTCGTCTGTGTGTGTGACTTGACATCGTAAGAAATGACATGCGTGCCAATAATTGACCACAATGGGTTTTTTTTTTATATGAGAGGTGGCAGACGAGCAGACGGATCACCTGATGGTAAGCAATTCCGCCGCCCATGGACACCCGCAACACCAGTGAAGTCACATTTTCCTGCCAACCTTTTCCCCTTCCCCTCCATTGGGTCCTCCGGTAACCTCACTCACACGGCGAAACACAGCGCAGGCGCTGCTTCGAGCCGGTCTTCTGTGAGGCAATGGTATCACTCCGGTCGAGCCGGCCCATTCATGCCTAAACGTGGCTCTCCCACATTTACAAGATCGCACGAATTGGAGGAGTAGAAGTAAGCGACAGCTTGGGACGCAACCGGGACAAAACCCTAAGATGATGATGTTGAGCCGCCTCATCATGCTTTGCCTTACCACTGACATTGTATAAAAAGATTCAACCTCGAAGAAAAACACCGTTCCGTTTGACCGCGTACAACGTAGGGCTGCTCGAATTGTTGGTGACCTGACTCTCTCTAGTCGACTTGATCCTCTAGCACTGCGGCGGGACATAGCTTCCCTCAGCATTCTATACCGCATTTATCATGGGGAGTGCTCTGAAGAACTGTTTGATCTACTCCCTGCGGCCGAATTCTTACATCGAACCACTCGCAAGCGATTGTCATTCCATTCTCATCATCTCGATGGATGGCGTTCTAATACTGTGCGTTCCTCCCGGAACTTTCTACCACGTACCTCAGGTCTGTGGAACGGTTTGGCTGCAGGAGTATTTCCGGACGGCTACGACTTAGGGATCTTCAAGAGAAGAGCGTACTCTTTTTTAAAAAAAGGCCGGCAACACATTAGCGATCTCTCTGATTTCACAGATGTTCATGGGAGGCGATGATTACTTTCCATCAGGTGACTCGCTTGCTCGTTTGACCGCCTATAGCATAAAAAAAAAAAACATTTTATGGCCCTACTTTAATGTCAGATGATTGCTGTACCAACAAATGCTATATTAAACTATTTTTCTACTCCTAATTGATTTGTATCTTAGCCGGAAAACGACATTGAACATCTTCAATGAATATCAACGTATTTAAATAGTATTACATCATACAATTAACATATTATCCGAAGATTCACTATATACCTAATATGATTTTTTTAATGAGAATCTTCCTTTAAGATTTGTAATCGTTGGTCTTATGGTGTTGATGTTTTAACTGTCGATATTATGACTGTTAATTTTGAGTATCAAACCCAAATGCAATAATGCAATTTTGTCTGACCGGATGGCGCAATTGGTAGTGACCCTGCCTCTTACGCCAAAGGTCGTGGGTTCGATCCCCACCCTGGACAAACATTCGTGCGATGAACACTTGTGTTTGTTCGGTGTCTGGGTGTAATATATGTATTTAAGTATATATTTGTGTTCCTCTGTTGTCTGATATCTGTAACACAAGTGTTTAAGCTACTTAGTACAGAATCAGGTCAATGTATGAGATGTTGTGAGAATTATTATTATTATTATTATTAAATGCGGCAGGGTATAATAAATCCAAATGGACAACATTTCAAAATTGCTAACCTCTGAAACAAAAAATACCAATTCTTTGTTTACTTTTCCGCTGCTCGAATATATATTTATTCATTTTTTATATTGCTTATTTACTGAGAAAAAAATTAAAAACTAAAAAACGTAAGATGACGTCATCGGACGGCAGAATGTAAAATATTTCTTTGCTTAGCACATTATAGTTTTAAATTTACGTAATGCCAAACTCATGACATGTAACTGTCAAAAAAAAAGACAACTTGTCAACGTTGAATGTATGAATAACGTTGACAATGTTGACACTAGTATTATTTACCTTTGACAGTAGTACCTTTTTTTTTATTAAAACAATGATAAGCAAAGGAATATCGCTGTATTCAGCCGTCCGATGACGTCATTTGGCGCTTACGTCTATTTAGAATACAAAGAATTTCAATAATTATTTTATGCATGAAAATGGACAAATTTTGAAAAAAGAAAAAATATGGGTCTGTTCATTTTATGTCTACTTTCATATAAAAAACCAATATGGACTTGTTAAAAATTTGAAATGTTGTCCATTATAATCTCACTTCACCGGTCAAATGTATAATTTAAAAACGTGTCTGCTTAATCACTCGACACCGGCAGATAAATAGGTAAATGTGTATGCCGTAGGCAACACTGTATCAGCCAAGAAGAAAAAAAAAACGTAATGCAACCGTAATAAGATTTTTCAAAGCTTCCTACCTTCGTTTTAAAAATCTCACACCAGCCATATAAGACCTCAAACGATAAATCCACTACAGAACCCTTAAAAAGGAAGGATCTTCAAAGGAAACATCCCAACTGCATTAATAACGGAAGCAATGAATAAATGTCTAATGCCATGCCTTACATGCATGTCAAACTTGGCCGTTAACAAAATCGACAAAAGAAAAACTAAGGGTATGCCAAAGAGGAATGGAAAGAAGCTATACGAACCTGAAACTAAAGGATAGAGTAAAAAATGAAAAAATAAGAAATGACAAAAGCAAGAGATGTTATAAGCCATGTCCTCTGTCTGAAAAGGAGGTGGGGACAGAAACAACAACAAACTGGTATTTATATGGACATAAGCGAAAGAGACATAGACCATAAACCAGATGGGAGGATGACAGTAAAAATTGCTGGGAAATTATGGGCCAAAGCAGCAAAAGATAGACCGAAATGGAAGGAATTAGATGAGGCTTATACCGCTACAGGCGGTTTTACTGTCATAAATTTAAATGTGGGAGAGCCACGCTTAGGCATGAATGGGCCGGCTCGACCGGAGGGATACCACTGCCTCACAGAAGACCGGCGTGAAGCAGCGCCTGCGCTGTGTTTCGCCGTGTGAGTGAGGTTACCGGAGGCCCAATGGAGGGAAGAGGAAAAGGTTGGCAGCGCACTTGTGACTCCACTGGTGGTGCGGGTGTCCATGGGCGGGAATTTCTTACTATCAGGTGATCCGTTTGCTCGTCTGCCACCTCTCATATAAAAAAAAAAAATAAGGAAATAAGAAAAAAATATTTGTTTATTTTATCATGATCCAGCAGTGAATGATAAAATTAGCTGAAAAAATATGTTACCTAAATAATTTTATCATGAAATAGGTTGATGGCCTTTGAATCACTTCTTTGATTTTTCCTTAAAAGGTCAGCCAATTCGATTAAGCTGTTAAGGAAAAATCAAATATAAAATATTAATTAATATTATATAAACATCAAAGAATTTCTGTTGACGGGCCAATATATTTCTACTACCCAGTACTTCGTACTGCTTTACCTTATTATTTTTTAAGTTTAATAACTAGGTAGGTACCTTGTTTCAACTGAGTTCTCACCATTCGGTGGTTGGTATTATACCTACTTATTCCGCAATTCGGAGCGTCAATAATTAATGAGATATCAAAAGCACTACCAGCATTATTTACTCGTAGTTATTGAATGAAACTAATATAATATAACTTTGTTTTAAATATTCAACAGATTTATGATTATTAGTATTTAAAATACCTAATATTGCACCACATCTATCTTGTACCACAACATACTCATATTTACATTTATATTATGTGTGAGTCTGTCTGTTAGTCCGCCTTTCACTGCAAAACAGAGTGGCGGATTGACATTAACTTTTAGTGGAGATATTATCCTCCAACCGATTACAGTCACGGCAGCCAATCAGCCACGTACGAAGAATATTATAGTGCTCAAGTGTGTGCGCAAACACAAGTGCACGACCGGAGAGGGATTGGGCGCAGGACCAATGGCTTAACGTGCTTTCCGAGGCACGGATGTACATGATCGCCGACTTCCAGAAACCGAGCTGACACTAAGAATTTCTTACCGTAAACTTAGCTGCAAATTTTTGGTTCGACCCGGGGATCGAACCCGGGACTTCTTGCGCAGCCGTCGCTTTGCGACCCATCGAGGATAGGGTAGTGGAGATAGAAGAGATGGAAAGTAACAATCTCTACTTTTTGTCTCTATCTAACGCAAGCGATACTGCGAGCAAAGGCTAACGAACACATCCTGAATGACATGGGCTTCATTTTACTATGATTTTTTTTTTCTGTTTTAATAGGGAATAAGTACATTAATTTGTATACAAAATGCTATGAACGAAAACCGAATGTAAAAATATTTGAGTAAAAAACAAAGGATATGAAACATGACAATGAAGAGGAATCATATAACACACAATGAAACAGATGTTACGGCTGATAGCGATGACAATAAAATTATTCTGAAAATTTGCATAAAAACTTTTAAATAAACTCTGAATAGCCCTGCATCACTTCACGTTTATCAGTTCTATGGAAATTCACAAATTACACAGAGCCACAGCTGGTCCAGAGGCACTGCCAGAAACACACTTATACTTAGAATCTAGAAACAAATAGGTACCTAACCTAAGGAACTATCCCCAATGTGCAGGATTCCTTACGGGGTTATGCCTCTCCACTGAACGAATGGTAGAAATATGCACATTGATTTGGAAAACCAGAGGTGAATGTTCAGTTTCGCACTTGCAACCTCCCTTACGGAAGGCCTTAGCGCGAACTGGACGTTACAACTAAATCGGAGTTCCCCACCCTTCCACACTCACTGTGTTTCTCCTTTGTTTGGATGCAACAAGTATATTCTTACAGGATGTCTTCGCGCTAAGGCCTCTGAGCTCTGACTCTCATTCAATAGGAAGTTGTTTATCTAATTACCTATAGGAATAAGTTATTTTCATGTCAAGGAAAATATAAGAAAATTTTAAGTCTATGTTTTATTAATTGTACAAAGTGAATCCTAAATCAACTTGGCTTTATCCTTCCTTATGATTTAAATTGTAAGATATACTGATGAACTAGGAATTTCTTTGCTGTTGAATCTACTTTTGCATCTTTCTCTCTCCACTCCATCTTTTTTTCTAAATGGTAGCACAGTAAATTGGCTCGCTGGCTGATGGTAAGCTAAAGAAGAGCCCATGTTGTAGTCACTGGTCCGTGAGAAAATTCTTCAGGATTTGTTTGGAGGAATCCTAATAGTAGGACGGATGAATCACATGTTCCGGCAGAGTTCCATATCTTCATTCTATAAAAGGGAATGATTGCTAGAGGCCAAGAACGAGCAAGCGGATTCACCTGATGGTAAGTAATCAATGCCTCCCATGAACATTCTGTGAAATCGGAGAGATTGCTAATGCGAGACAGTTGGATAGAAAAGTGATTTATATATAGCAATCAGCAATAGGTATAGCATAGGTATTTGCAAACTTTTAATGTGTTTCTGTATTTAACATACATAAATAGACTGATAAATATTTATCAACTGGTCTTATGCAAAACATTATCACATTATTCAGTTTTATCTATTGTGATTGCTTATAATATGAATGAATATTTATTTTTTATTACTAATAATTTAGTTTTTATTTTTCTATTAGTACTATATTATTTAGTATTGTCTGTGTCTGATAGCTTTCCTTCCTTTGTGGTCTCCAGGCTGTTTTATGGATAAAAGGCTTTTCACATCCAATTTCCATAGACTGAGAGTGGTAATGTAATGTAAGGTGGATTTCCTTTTCCGCACAAACGGCCGCACTCAGAGATATCATTTAAGCTAATGTACATTAACTTTAGTATCGGTAGTCTTTATGGGTATCAAAATATGTATCGATATTTTTTCTTAAATAGCCAACTAAGTTAATCAACGACTCTGAGTGCGGCAGTTAGACTCTCTTTCAGTCCTTTGTGTGTGGTGGATCCATAGACTAATAATTCAGATAGATTTAATGCATTATAGTTGACCTAATAGCCAATGGAACTGTTTTGACATTATAATAGTTTACAAAACTTAGACATAGGTTTCTTCATCATTGACAGATATTTAAAACATAAAAGGGGTTATTTCATTCCACTGTTGTTTGAAATAGTGGTTTGTGGAATGAATTGAATCATTATGGCATCTTCTTTGTTTAACAAGTTTAGCAGCCTGCTTTTACTACGCTTACATGACATCTAAAACCAAGTTAAACTTACATCTTTTTATATGAGACTACATAGAAATTCCTACTGATAAAATAAATTATTTAAATTCTGTATTTCTTGTTTACAACAGCAGTTTATTAAAGCGAAGTTCTGTGATTTACACACAAATTAGGAGTGCCCCACAAAGTGTCCCAGTCATCTATTTGTAACCAAAATTTATTACTTGAATAAGCTTTAATGTTGGAAAAAACTATACAAGGATGCTATAAGAAGGATTTGGGGCAGAATTACTACAAATTCTGTATAGGAAATAACAGTGCAATCTACGTAAATTCAACTTAACGACCGAAGTGGCGTAATGTCATCTTTAGATTTTCAAACGTCGTCGCAAACGAACGCGACCTTCGCCACGAGCTCGGGAAGAAGTAAAGAAGCCA
Source organism: Marasmia exigua (assembly GCA_019059595.1). Taxonomy (NCBI): domain Eukaryota; kingdom Metazoa; phylum Arthropoda; class Insecta; order Lepidoptera; family Crambidae; genus Marasmia; species Marasmia exigua. The sequence continues at coordinate 18,694,034 of CM032484.1, forward strand.
AATAACATAATTGGATAATCCTACGCTAGCTTTCTCTCGCAAAATCATACTTGTTTTCAACATTTAGTACCTAGGCGCGCCTGTCAAATAGGTCACTGAACTGACCAAATCGCAAGCACTTGTCGAGAAAACTCCTCATCTGAGGACACTTACTTGACTTTCCCGCCGCAGTACTGACATTCAGCACCCTGCCAACCCTCGTAGCACACGCAGGTTTCATTATTACACACACCATTTAAACAGTTATGGTCACTACACCTAGAAAGTACACCATCACAAAACAATAACACTATGAGAACTGAACACAGGAATGGAGAAAACCATGAGAATTTTCGTCTGTACTTCGATTTGAACAGAAATAAGAACATTTGCAGGGATTCTACCATTTTGATGTATGCATTTTCAACGAGTTTTGTTAGCGCGGACGTAAATGCGGTTCAACGTCGCGTAGTTTTCGTACGGTACTAAATTTAGGGTTGTCATATTACAAATACGGTTACCCTATAATAAGGTACTACATCTTCCCCGGACCCGGCTCGTAAATCTATGGGATGGGATGATTCATGGAGAAATAAACATAACAACGGTCATGATGAGTCTGAAACTCAATTAATATGGATACTTTAAAATACGATACATTCAAAATTAATAAAATTAAAACAAAAAAACGTTTAAGCTTTCGAGTTTAAACAAGTAGGTATATTTATTTCTTTACTCTACATCGGTAAATATTAAAAATGGAAACCGAATGGGTTTCTTATTCATTACGGTTAATCAGAAGCAGATAAGTAATTAATATTGTTATGTCATTAATAATGATCGGAGTAGGTAGAGCTTATTTTGGTACTTACAATTTTTTCAAATAATGTGGACATGCTCAGAATCACGGGATTAAAAATATAATTCATTCATGTTGGAAATAGTGTTACAAAAAGCGATTCACAGTTGTAGGGAGTAAAAATTCCACCACCTCCCCCCACTAAGTATAATATCGACGTTTTTCATGTTTTTGAAAATCAACTGAAACATTATTCATTAAAATATTTTTTCTTTTTCTGTAACGATTAACAGTTATTTTCATTTATACATACGAGCATTAACATCAGCCTTACGAACTTATACATTAACGCTTTGTGATACAATGTTAATTAAAATAAGTTCTATTTGTTCTTTCGAAATTCAATATAATGTACGTAGGTACGTTAGATAGAAAGGAACAAACTGTAAGTAAATATGGTGGTATCGAACGCTTATCGATACAATGCGTTAAATATTTTAATTCTAAAAAAGTACAAATAAAATCATTCTAATGTGCACACTGTGTCACGTGGAGTTACCCTTTTTGAACTTTGGACCGTCCGTCTGAGACACAAGTGTTATCACTCCGGGATGGTAACTCGCCCTAACGCCGTCTGTACAGCCTGTCTCAGATTCTAGTATCAGTGGTTTTTTCTACTATAAATAGGAAGTACTTACTACCACATACTTTTAGGTGACTATATGCCCGGGCATTAGTTTTGAACTAAACGGTACAGTTCAAAACTAATGCCCGGGCGTATAGCCCGGGGCCTCGGGGCGGTCGGGATACGCTCAGGACCTGATCCAGGGTCTGGTAAGACTGATAAAAGTGAAGTGACTGTGGCAAGCCGTATGATTTTCGCAACTCTTAGAAAGGGGAACCAGACTAACTGGGTAGTTTGGTTTTACGTTAAAAATAATTGTTCTCATCTTATTATGGGTATCTACAGTTTGAGAAACAATCTAAAACGCGAAGGATTTGACATTATATTTTCTACAGCCGCGTCCTAATGGTAAAACAATACGCAGATAGGTTTGAAAAATCCATGGATTTTTCTCTCCAAACATCAAGCAATTTTTTTATTAAGTAAAATATCTATTTCATCAACTAAAAAATAGCAAAACAATACAATCTTATAATTTTTTTTTGCATATGAATTAACAGATTTTATTAATATCATGGTAGATCTTCACATAATTTTTTACATTTTTTGCGGGTAATTTTTATAGTACTGGCAACAATATTTTGACGTTTTGTGCATAAAATATGGCTGCGTTCAAAGTAGTCCAAATATTGGGAGAGAAACAAAAATATATTTATATTTTTATATAAATACGCAGGTACAAATAATTTTAAATTTTAATTATTAAACTTATTAAAAAACGATAATATTTTTAAATAGAATAACCATAGCTGTCTTACTAGCGACACCTATTGAACTATTTAGCAACCAGGTGACTTAATTGTTATGACAAGTATCAATAGAGGGCAGCACTTAATTAAACTTCTGTTTCTCTTAATATTGTTGTGTCCTACGATGATGGTTTCCTAGTTCGATTCCCAGATTGAGCAAAACGCTAAGAAACCTAGTGGGATTATTTTCAAAGGAATGATCAAAATTTAATTAATTCATTTAGGTAAATATGATAAACCTAGTCCCGTTGACAGTAGAGGCCGCAATTCATCTGTGTTGTTCCTTCTAGCTTCTGTTATAGTAGCGAAGGTATTCTACCCTGGTGTTGCTTCCCTTTTCAATAAAAAATAATAATTTCTGGGCAGGTGCCTATTTTAAAGAAAGACATACTTTGATTGATATATCTTGGTTTTAGCAGTGGTCCCTATGATTTAATAAGACTTTCTTTTGCGACCTCTCCACAAAAAGAGGCAATCTTTTTAGGCACTTACGCAATGCAAATAAAAACAATCGCCCATTATTCCCAAGCAGCTCGCGAAAAAAGTAATGTCTCAAGAAAACGAGACGATTCTGAAATATGCGGAGTTCCTTTTGTTTCGGAAAAAAGAAAACTTTTTACGTTGATGACTTATTATTTTAAGGCTTTGCGCTTTTAGCCCAGTTGGCGTAGTGGATAAAGATTCCTCCCGGGGAGGGTTAGGACGGAGAGGAGACTCCTCCCCACTATAGGTAATTAGAGTGATTTTTTATATGGGAAAAAAAGACAAACGAACAGGCGAGTTGTCTAATGGGAAGTGATCACCGCCACCCATGGACATCGCTACATCAGAAGTGCAGGTTTTTTCTGGTATGTGATATATGGCTGATGAGAAGATGGATCAGCCGATGTTAAGCCGGCGGGTAGGGCACACTAGCGACGCCAATTGATTTTAATTGTTAGCTACCAAAACAGATATATTTTAAATAATTACCGGGTTTTAGTTTTTCGACAAACACTTATACTTTTTATTTAATAACCATGCCCAAATTTTGGGTCTATATTTGGACTAAAAAAAATGATTCACGCCAAAAAAGACGATAATTCAAAATTCGAGAACAAAACCAGATCAATTAGCTAACTACGTATAACTATTAAATAAATAGTATACCTGGTGTTTACCGAGAGGCTGAAGCCCCGAGGTTGAAAGAAATGAACCCAACATTTGTGTATGGTAATTTAATAAATAGTATACCTAAGTGTTTGCCGAGAGATTGTAACCCCGGAATTGCTAAAAAATCGATTGGCGTCGCAAATTTAGTTCCGCTTTTGGCCATTGCAGCGCTTAGTACTCAGTATTCATCAAAACAAATATGGCGTCAACATCGAAAACAGCTGTGAATGTTATGGTTCGAGTAAAATTGAAGTGTACGAGTATATTATCAAAATAGTCTACAAACATGAAAGTACCATAGTACTACTACGTTTTACGAAAAGTGAGAGTTAAGAGTGTGTGTTGGCAGAGATGACATACAAAACCCAGACATGGCCGCTTACAATGTGCCGATTAAGGAGGCTCAAAGTCACCCAGAGAGCAATGGAGAGGGCTATGCTCGGAGTCTCCTTGCGTGATCGTATCAGAAATGATGAGAGCTGCAGGAGAACTAAGGTCACAGACATAGCCATAAGGATTGCATGCCTCAAGTGGCAATGGGCAGGGCACATAGCGAGGAGAACAGACGGCCGTTGGGGCGGTAAGGTCCTCGAGTGGAGGACACGTACAGGAAGTCGCAGCCGTGGCTCCCCCCACAAGGTGGACCGACGATCTGGAGAAGGTCGCGGGAATCCATTGGATGCCGTCGGCGCAGGACCGATCTGTGTGGAGATCATTGGGGGAGGCCTATGTCCAGCAGTGGAAGTCTATTGGCTGAAATGATGATGATGATGATGAACAATCGGCCTAGGCATATAATTGGATAATAGTCGCGGTAGGCGTCTACCTAGTCTCAGTTATCTGGTTAAACGTTGCGGTCAAAGACATGGCTAGTTGTTATTCAGCTATTTCACTGGATGTCGGCGTTTAAAGAAGCCCTATGGGTCCAATAGGATAGCCAATTTAACCAGATAGCAGCGATATCGCTATCACACGCGCTGTGCGTCTTCTTTATAATAATATCCTCCAACCGATTACGGCTACGGCGGCCAATCTCAACGATCAGCCACGTACGCAGGATAGTCAAATCATATTCTTTATTATAACAATAAACACCATTTGTACCCAAAACTATCCGCAATTAAATTCAATGGTGTTCCTACATTCAACATGCTTATCTTTTTCGTCGTATTCACTCGTACCTCTAGTTTGTAACTCGGTTCTGCTTAAACCCACATTCATATCCGTTAATTCCCACATATTTGAACTAAAAAACCTTGCCGCTAACGAATTAGTAGAGGTTTCGACGAAAATGTGCAGTGGGACTAATGTCGAGCGCACATGCGATGGTATTATGGAGGCACGTTAAGTTTAGAGAACTTGTCTTTTTTTGTGATAAAAGAACCAACTTTGTACCTTGGTCTAGTTTTTACCAGGGTCATTTCACTTTATACTTTTTTCCTTAGCATGGGAATAATAGTTCAGCGGTTTTCGTTAGATGGAGCTTGCAAAAAGTAAATGTAGCTTTAATAATCAAGCAGATGGTTCGGCATTGTTTCGGTAGATGGCACTATGCTTTTTTACATCGCGCTTAAAAAGCAAGTTTCCGAATGACCTCACTGCTGTCTGCCCACATTAGCAATTTTAAAATAGTACCTATAGGGAAATAAACCAGAGATCTAGAAAAGATATTGGAAATTTTATACTAAATAAAATTATTGCTAATATTTTATTTAATCGTTTCCCTGACTGGTTCTTGCAGGTGGCCGTAGGTACTACATAGTTGTTGAGTATTGGTCGTTTTTCTCTAGATGGCGCAAGCACTGGCTAGCCGACTGATGCCTCTATCTCAGTAGGTATATATATAAGGTACTCTATGGTATTTACTATTGTGAATAGTGTACCAACAGCCACTCATCAGGTCCAGTATTATACCATCTGTCGAATTTCCTATATGGATAATGAACCAAACGTATTTGAAATTCAGGGGAGAATCGATTGAAGAAAATTAACAGATTTGTGTACATTGATGGGGGGTTGTACGATCAGCATCAAAAGTAGCTTAACACTATAGTAGGTACTTACCATGTCGAAGCTGCTTTTTACTACTTTAGTTAAGCTACTTTTGATGCTCACCGTACGTCGTACAAGGTCGTATTTGGTCGAGGAGATACATATACCTAGGTAGCCAAGTACCTATAGACATAGGTACTCGTAATGTTAGGTCTGGAGGTACCTACTTAGCATATTTAATGACCATGATAACGCAGTAACTAATGGTGCTTCTATGAGAGATCTCGTATTTGATTCCCGATCGGGGTTAATTAAAGAAACGAAGTTTTCTAAATTGATTTGCGTCTGGGTATGCAGGGACACCTCCCCGGGTATCTTTCTATGAATATTTACGTAGTTTGAGACTTGATGAAAGAATTTTGAAATCTTTCCTGTTGTTTCTTATAATTCAATTCTTAGTTTATTCGTTAGGTTCATACTACACAAAATTTCTTATTTTTATTTTAAGTTTTTTTTATGCGAGAGGCGACAAACGAGCCAAGCAGGCCACCTGATGGAAAGTAATCAACGCCGCCCATGAACATCCGCGAAATCAGAGACATCGCTAATGTGTTGTCGGCCTTTTTAAAAAAGAGTATAGTTTTGTATAGTACCTAAACAAGGAAGATATATCTAGATTACAAGTTTTAACTGGCTTAAAACTCCTCTTCAGTGGCGCAGTGGCTAGTGGAGCGACAGCTGCGCTTGGGGTCTCAGGATCGATTGCCGGGTCGGGCCAAAATACCTGTACAGCCGAGTTAATGATAAGTATTTCTCAGTGTCAGTCCGAAGACTGGAAGTTGGTAGTCTTTTAACCACGAGCCTTCGCCCGCACCCTCTCCGGTCGTGTCACCCTGGTGTCCCATCGGAATATGACGGCAAGGGAAATAGACTGCACTTTAGTTTGCGCAAACACGCTTCGGCATGAATGGGCCGGCTTGGCCGGAGTGATACCACGTAAATAGTACTGTGCTGTGTTTCTCTGCGTGAGTGAGGGTACCGGAGGCCCGATGCGGGGGAAAGGGGGTTAAAAGGTTGGCACCGCACTTGTAACTCCACTGGTGTCGCAGGTGTCAATGGGTGGAGGCAAGGGCTTACCATCAGGTGATCCGTCTGCTCATCAGCCACCTATCACATAAAAAAAACAATTTTGCACTTTTTATATCCTGCGTATCTGACTGATCGAGGTTGTAACCCCGAAATTGTTAAAAATAGATCCGGTTTAGTAGCTAAAAATTAAAATCGATTGGCGTCGCTAGTGTGCCCTACCCGTCACCATAACTGCTATAATGCCCGGCCACCTTCATTATCGCAAAAAGACAATAATTATTCACATTTTAAATAAATGGCCGACCTACCCAAATAAAAATCCATCAAAACGGACACGTCCACAATGTTTGCTCGGACATGACACGAACTGGTCGTGGTGGACACGAAAATAATAAAAATAGTTGGGAGCAATTAACTATTTGCCACCAAAGGCGCCGACGCACGCGAGCTTAATCGGGGCAGGTGACTATTTCGGTGGGAGGGGGAGGAGGGGGTTAAATCCTAGGCTTTGTTTTACAATAACTAGCGACCTGCCCCGGCTTCGCACTATGCATGTATTATATTTTAATTTATACACACAAACTGTAGTCATACCTCACTCCCCACCTACCCCTCTATTTATAAAAATAAATATTTTACAACATCACATACTACATTGATCTGACTCCGAGATAGGTTGCTCAAGCACTTGTGTTACGGATATCAGAATCAACAGTGGGATTACAAATATATACCTACATATAATACTTTTCTTTTGTAAATACATACTTATAATACATACAAACACCCAGACCAATACAAACAGACATGTTCATGCACACAAATGTTTGTACTGTGCGAGGATCGAACCCGCAACCCTTGGACCAAGGGCAGCGTTCACTACCATTGTACCAAACGGGTCGTCGCATTCGAACCACGATCCTTCGTATGGAAAGTGCGTTCTCAACCCAGTGGTTGAGCAGTCTCAAAAAATATGAATATGTAGTCCAAATTGATGTAGCCCAATGATAATGTTATTGCATAAGGACCATTTACCAACGCAGACAGATGTTTGTTGTTCGCAACGGCCATTGCGGTTTTCAAATGGCTTGAGGCGCAAAGTTGCGAGTTATTATTCCAATTATAAAGTTATTTTGAAATCAAAAAAAAATTTTAGCAAAAAAAAATTCGGATACACCAAAAAAAATATGTTAGCTTGAATTTTGTAAAACAAATTAAGGTAAACAAGCCTAGACCACTGAGCTGAAAATGGGGCGCTCAATATTTTGAATCAAAATACCAAAATAGGTAGTTAGGTAGGTAGGTACTTACATTTCTTTCGTTATCAAAGTGGGTAGGTAAAGTAAGTTTATTAAAATATTAGCAGATTTAACTCCAAGATTTTTATAAATCTGACTTGGGCTAAATTTATTAAGTACCTATAACTAAGTATTTAATATGTTAATTCAATCCATTAAATATTCTTAAAAAACTAAATAAATATTTGTAATAATACCTATATTTAAAATTGAATTAGTGTTTTAACTAGAGTAACAAAATAAATAAGTACAAAAAATTTAGATTTTTTTCATAAGCAGATCACTAGGTAGCTTCTTATCAAATGTGCCGAAAATTGGCCGAATACTTATTTTAAGATACATGATTTAGGTATGGTATGTTTATTTATTTCAATTAATCAAATTGCATCAGTTAAGTTAAATAAGTTAGATGTTAGCACCAATTAAAACTTAGGTACTTACAAAATGTACCTAACCTACTAAACGGCAAAAATATTGCATATGAGTAGATATTATCCTAAGAATACAATTTTCTCAAAACTTTAAAATGGAAGATGTTACCTATTCTTATTAATCAAAAGTGATCCCTTTCCTGAATTCCCTGAGTCGAGTTTACAATTCAAATCAAAAACCAAACCCCTCCGATCCGTCCCAGACCTTACTCAACGAGTACCCTCATTGAAATTTCGACTCCGAAATGGCGTCCACGCAGCTGCAGTTGCCAAGGTCAGTGGCACTGGGCTGCGAGTGCATTGCCCAAAGGCGGCGAAAAATACACGCACGCACACCAACGCGCGGCTGTGTGCGCGAGCGCCGACAAAAAGTATCCGAATTGCGGGGCATAGAGTAATTTGGCAGCGCAGATAGGGTTTTGTGAATTTATTTACTCTCATGGATTTTGTTTATTTGTATTTTAGAGGTACTCTTTTGAATGGGTTTGGCCACAATTTGTCTTTTTTCGGCGCTGCGTAGACGAAAGGCCAATGTTGATATCCTAATCAGAAAACAGCATGGAGTAATTGGGCGATGCGAATGTGTCTTGTTAATAAATACAGTTAATATATATAATTGGAAAAATTTAGTAAAAAATAAAAAAATCCAAAATATAAAAAGTAAAAAAACAGAAATCAGGAGAAAAACATAAACATAGCTGAAAGAGCTAAACCGTGTGGGAAAAAATACACGCACGTATATTAGTAGTTACACAGCTTTGTGTGTGTTCGCATAAAAGTAAAAAAACTCAAAAGTAAATAAAAATTACCAGAAGTCAATTGAAAAATTGAGTAAATTACCATGAGGGAAAAAATAATGAAAACATGGAGAAAAGAAACAAAGGCAAAAACGACAAAGGGGAAGAGGGAGTAGTCAAAAATAAAAGTAAAAAAAATATTATTAAATACAACAATAATCACGGTAATAATATAAATAAATATAATCCGCAGGAAGCGATTCGCTTCCACATTGATAATACGGACGGCTAAGGAATGGAACTCCCTGCCGAGGTCTGTTTTTCCTGACCACTATAACCTGGACATCTTTAAGGCGAGAGTGAACAGGCATCTTTTAGGCGCATCATCCTAGACCTTGTAGTCGCTTTCCATCAGTTGCGATTGTGGTCAAGCGTTAGCCTATTGACCAAAAAAAAAAACTATAAATTTCTACAGGTCAACTAATAACCAATAAACTAAAAACGAAACCACCTAACTTCTAATTCAAGGTTAATCTGGCTACAACAAACAAAAAACAAAATCAAGAGGCGTTCCCCGTACAAAAAGTATGAGCCATTTATATTCTATTCTTTTATATTAGGTATGATGACTATGTATCCTTCCACCGCAAAGGCCATAAGCAAAAAATCTTACCTGAATTAGACAGGTTTTTTACCTTTTATCGTCTGACCAATCGCGCTACTCTATGGCCGAAAACGAGAACAAAAAACCGAGTCAGCCAGTCGCAACTCACACCCGAATTGCACACACACTCCTGCGCAGAGTAAGGTCATGGTTAACGTGACCATATTTTGTGTGCAGAACGGGACACGAGCCTCTTGGTTGGGCTTTGGGGGTAAAGCATAAAGGGTATAATGTTTATGTAATTCATTGTATTGTATGGTTGTTGTTAGAATGCAAAAAGTATAAAAAGTAAAATGCAAATAAATTATTCCTTACTAAACTGTGACTGACTTTCAGCTTCAAACTTTTTTTTTGACATAAGTAGGTGGCAGACAAGCAGACGTATCACCTCAGAGATCACTAATGTGATATTTCATAAGAATATAATGTACTCGTTCTAACGTCAAAATAGGTCTTATAGGTTGTGATCAATTAAAAAAATATGATTTAACGATGTATGGTCACCTTACACATGGATGTACTCTTTCGGGTGGATTCGGCAGCAATTCGTCCGGTTTCGGCTCCGTTCGGCTGTTTTCGGCGCTGCGTGGACGCAGGGTCAGGGTTGGGCGGTGATTTTGAGTCTTTTTTCTCTCTGCATCCTTTTCTGGCTTTACTTTTCTTTGGGAGTTCTTTGTGTTTTTATTTGAGAACGATTTAAGTTTTGTGGTAGGTTTATATCGCAAGTACCTAATTGCAAATTAATAATTTCATAGAAATGTTAGTACTACCTACTTACAAAACACATAAGTTTATTTCAAGTATCTATTCAGTTTCTATTCAATTAGTTATCTACGTTTGTTTTTAAAATAAGTATCTAATGGTTTATTATATTTAGCATCTTATATCCTACTAAGATGGTCTCCATAAACACACGTCACAATCAGACGGTAACTTTTAAGTTCTCATATCACATTACATCATTCATGCATTTCACGATGAATGCAACATATACAAATAAAGACGCATTGACAAAGAGTACCTAAGGTCATGGTTTTGGCTGGATTCGGCTTACTTCGGCCATATTCGGTCAACTTCGGTCGCATTCGGGGGACTTGCGCGTGCACAGGGTCAGGGTTGCGCGGTGATTTTGATGGCCAATCACACGAATGCTAGAATTTGAGACCTGCTCAGATGTTGTTGGCTCGATCATAAAGTTGATTTAGAAAGAGATGCTATGATGTTTGTAACTATTCGGGAGGTTGAATTTTTGTTTCCATTTATTCTTTAGTCAAAGGAGGTGTTCAATTTTTTGGAATATTTTTAATCTATCTCATTGATAGATAATGTACCCAAAGACGCATAAATCGTTTTTTTTTGTGATAGTTGGCAGACGAGCAGACGGATCACCTGATGGTAAGCGATTGCCGCTGCCCATGGACACCCGCGATACCAGTAGAGTCACATGTGCGCTACCAACCTTTAATCCCCCTTTCCCCTGGATTGGGCCTCCGGTCACTCACGCGGCGAAATACAGCACAGTGCTGCTTCACGCCGGTTTTCTGTGAGGACATTTACCTATAAATGAATCGTGTGATATTAAACAACCCATGTCTTACTTTTTTGATATTTTGGTTACTGAACTAATTTTATCCTCTAAGGGTTTAGCTATATGTTGTCAAAATACCATACATATCCCTACACTCTAATACCATAAAACAAGAGTGTCATAATATGGTATGGTTTTAAAATAACATATCTTCAAACTGTCTTGTTTATTTCCTCTTTCTGAAAAGTTGCAATGAAAGGAATTGTGTTGTTTTAAAATCACACGATTCAAATAAGACCCAAAGGTGTGTAAAAGATGTTATCATTATATGATAGTATTACGAATACGATATTTCTTTCCTCTACCCAAAGGTTGTCTGGAAGAAATCGCTACAAGCGATAAGACCGCCTTATTGTACTGTCTGTTGCTGTATGTATCATGCTTGTATTTTATTTTTGTGCAATAAAGTATATCTATCTATCTATCTATCTATAGTAATAGGGTATTTGAGACTAAGCTCGAGATTTTAGATAATATAAATATTTTATCAAAATATAGGTAAATATGTGTCAATACAAAAATTCTCAATTAAAAATATAACGCCTAGCCGGTTTTATGGTCAATCAAAGATTCATGGGCAAGTCCATTTTAAAAGTATGAAATTATTAAAAAATAAATATACCATTAAATAACCCATACAATTTACACCAACTATTATAATAGAACCATTGACATAAATGAAACATTTGATATAGCTACCATACAAAATTCAAATGAAATGCATACAAAATACTTGTTTGTGACGTCACATCTCAGTAGCCATTTGTATGGAGCGTTTTGGGTTTGCCCAAAATAATGTGATTTTAAAGTTGTGATCTCAGGTTAGTTTAAATGAGAATCAATCGAGGGCCGGCTAGACAGGAGTGATACCTCCTCACAGAAAACCGGCGTGAAGCAGCACTGTGCGGGTACCGGAAGCCCAATCCGGGGGAAGGGGGAATTAGAGGTTGGCAGCGCACTTGTGACTTTTGTCGCGGGTGTCCATGAGTGGCAACAATCGCTTACCATCAGGTGATCCGTATGCTCGTCTGCCACCTATCACAAAAAAAATGTTGACTTTATTTTTGATTTAATAATTTTAAAATTTAGTTTTTAAAAAAGTATAAAAATTTAAGTTGCTAGTCGGTAGATAGTGTAACTTATAATATTTCCAATATAACTTAGGTATGTCACCGTTTTTTTAATCTGTACCCGTACCGTGAGTTAAAAAACTGTTCTCGCTATCCAAAACTATAGCTTTGTCCCTTTCATTGTGGTGCATGTGAAAGAGACAGAGCAATAGTTTGGGATAGCGAGGACAGTATTTCAAACTCATGTTCCATAGATAAAAAGTACTTTGTGAACTCATGGTAAGGCCTCTGTACGAATATAGGTAGTATGTATGTACATGTCACCATTTCTCTTGGAAATCTTTCACTGTTCCTCACAGGATAGGCTTAGCCTAGTTTAAGGACCAGCTTAATGTAGGTAATAGTTGTAAAAATGTGTATTGGTAATAAATAATTTACTTACTTATTATTAGGTAATATCTTATTTTGCGGTTCAGTGGCGCGCGCCGCTAACAGTATCCACTGATTGTAAATTAAATTTAGTTTTATAAAGAAAAATAGATCAGGCATTTAGAATAAAAAAGGATTTCTGATTTTCCAAATTTATTCTGCCAGCATTCTGGGCACGATGAGTAGCGGGGCAGATTTTTCATCTCATCCATCATCTCTTGTAAATAGTATTCCTCTTTTGGTTTATTTTTAGCATTCTGTAAATAGGTACTTTTCGCCATTCATATCACAATCATCTCTAGCGAGATTTATAGTGACAGGTAGGGCACGCTAGCGACGCCATTTGATTTAAATTGGTAGCAACTAAACCGGATATCTCTTTACTAATTTCGAAGCTGTACCTCTGGGAAAATACTTATACTATTTATTTAATACTTATACTTAACTTTTCGGTCTGATTTTCTACTCGAAATTTGAATTACCGCCAAAAACGGCCACTTAAGGCGTTAATCCAAATTTGGAGTGCAAAATCAGATCAATAAGTAGTGCTAAATAATTAAATAAATTGTATAAATGTTTCCTTACAGACTCCCGCTCCGAAATTGTTTAAAATAGATCCGGTTTAGTAGCTCACAATTTAAATCGATTAGTGTCGCTAGTTAGATCTACCCGTCGCCTTAAAAGAAGTGGCCGCTAATTTTAAATCTTGCTACAGTTTCGCGGCGCATTCGTAAGATGTGGATGCACCAACAAACGGGAATTTGCCGACACCTGTCCCTTACCTACTACACACGCGCTGTGCGTCTCTTTTGCTGGATGCGACAAGACAACCACACCATCTCTTCTCGCATCGCCTCTCCTCTATGTATCTGTGTCGTGTCGTGTTTTGTCTACTATAGGTATTTATTTTTTCTGTATTGTGTTGGTCAATAAATGTATTTTCATTCTTCTTGCTTGCTTTCAAAATTCTTATATTCTTGTTTTTTACGGGACGGTTTCGTTGTCAGCTCAAAGATGAGACTATTCGTAAATGTTTATATTGCAATGTTTCCCAACATGGAAAACCAAGCAATCTACTTAATTTAACCCTTTGTCCGTTCGCAAAGATAAAAACATAAAGAGAACATTGTAGAAACATAATTACTGGTCTCGAGTATCTTTTTGTGCACCCAAAGCCGCAAGTCAAACCGTTTCAATTTATTTGGTTACAAAAATAGTATTTTCGTTCTCAACAGAAATAACCACCAAATTGAACCGCTGCCGAGAACTGGTTCTTAGGTAGGGTTGGTACAACGAACTTTGCTAAAACATCCTCATCTTCACGTGAAATTGCCAGTAGCATACACCCAAATATGTTGCTTCGGAGCCAAGGCTACCTACACTTAAACCATGATCCAGGGTTCGGGAAGACTGGTAATTACAATGAAGTGACTGCCGTCGGACCTTCGCAACCCTTAGTCAAGGGAACCAGCCCAACTGGATCACGGTCATCTTCTCAAATATTGTTGGTATCAACTTTGAGAAACTATCCGAGACGTGAAGGTTTCCTCACAATGTTTTATACCTCACACATATTTGAAAAATCTAGAAGTGCATGCTCGGATTCGAACCCCGACCCTCCGTACGGAAAGTGCATTCTTATCAACTAAGCTATCATCGCTCTACATCGATACACTACAAGAACACAGGACATACCTTTTGTTGCGGAAAATGGGGATCTGTCGATCCAGGAACAAGGAGGGTTTGTCATTTTTCAATAAGTCTGGATCTAAATGAGAGTAGTTTACCTATTCTCTTTACTGTGTGTATAGTAACACCCATATTGTTAAAATTTGACGTAGTGACAGCCCTACTGACATCTTTTATTTTGGCGGGCCCGCGTTTAACCGGCCGCGCCATCTTGGATTTTTGTTCTTATTTTATTTTTTAAATTCACGGCCTTGCGACCAAGTGGTTCGGCCGCGGGCGGGACGAAAAATGATAAATAAATTGAACAGTCAAACCGAATTATTTGAGGAAGTCTGTTATTTGTGGTTTCTCGGTTGGTAATGGGCTACTGTTTCTTTGGCAATTTTTATCTTTTCAGCGGTTGTAAAGATGCGTGCCATTTGGTTGACACGAGTCGTTGAATTAGTACATTTTTTAATTCAGACCGTGTGTCTGGTTTTTATTTGATAGGTGGCTGACGAGCAATAACACAGCCTGATGGTAAGCGATTGCCGCCGCCCATGGACACTCGCAGCCTCAGTGGATTCACTGTGGCCTTCGGTACCCTCACTTACGCAGATATACATAGCAGAGCCGCTGGTTTATGCCGGGTTTTCTGTGAGCCCGTGGTATCACTCCAGTCGAGCTTCCCATTCTGGCGAAGCGTGGCTCTCCTCTAAGGAGATTTCGGATTACTTACCTACATACATCGAACTGAGTTAGGTAAGTACCTTTTGATTTTATCGGTACGGTGATTTAACCAAGTTCAAATGCAATCTTCTGGTAAGTAAATAGTCACTTTGCCTCAACAGGTACCTAGTACCAGATCTGAATTTTGAGGCACAGCTTTTCACCCGATCGGGATTCGAACCCTTTTGCTTATTCCCTTTTTTTGCCAATTCGATCTACATTACTAGGGTCACAGACCCAAAGGATTGCATGCCGCAAGTGGAAATGGGCAGGGCACATAGCGAGGAGAACAGACGGCGTTGGGGTGGAAGGGTCCTCAAGTAGAGGCCACGTACAGGAAGCCGCAGCCAAATTGGCCACACGGTGGACCGACGATCTGGTGAAGGTCGCGGGATTCCTTTGGATGCGGGCGGCACAGGACCGATCTGTGTGGAGGACATTGGGGGAATCCTATCTCTAGCAGTGGGCGTCTATTAGTTGACATGATGATTATGATTATTTTTACATCGATCACTTCTTGATTATTATTTTTACAATATGGCTGACAATCGAGCAGACGGCTCACCTGATGGTAAGTGCTTACCGCCCCCCATGGACATATCTGCAACACGGTGCATTTCGACTGTCATGAAGTTCCTAGTATAACAAATACTGAGTCACATTTTCCATTTTGAATAATAACGAAAAATAGTTGTTTCTGAATAACCCTTCGTTTCAGATGTGCTAGTGATGTAGCGAAGTCAACTTATAACACTTATGTATGTTACATAAATGCATCTATAAAGCAATAATTGAAAATCAAATACATATTATAATTTCAAATTAAATACTAACGTAGGTAAAATAAAATACATAACATCATCCCTACTTAGGTAGGTAGCTACTACGCGAATTGAATTCGTAACATCACTATTATGGGGCGTGCCTTAGGTATATGAAAGGTAATAACATTGTAAATGAAACAAAGCATTCAACAAATGAAAGAAATTTATTGTATACAGGTTTTAAATATCCTCGCTCATTCTTACACCTGCCTAACCAGCCGCGTCATTTAGATATAACGTAAGTTATAAAGATCTTACAGATAAAGGACATTACATATGAAAAAATTTCACCTCAAATGATGCTAATTTACAGTAAGTATACGTAAGAAACAGTTTTTTTACAAACAATGCTACAATTCCACAATTTCAAATCAACTTTTTTATGTCGCCTAGCGACTTTTTTTGGACGTTATTTTAACTTTTTTTATCAAAAAGTCAGTCGAATCGTCAAAGCTTAGCTCTTTTTTTCTCATTCTAAAAATTTGACTAGATTTAATACAATAATGCTGTGCCAATCACTTTAAGCCAATTGTTTCGCTTCACTTGAAAGTAGTGTTAGAACAATAATAAAACTATGAACATCACTTTTCTTACTGAGGAAGTGAAAAATATATAATATTTATAATTTATTAATAAAATAGGTATTAATGAGTCGCTAATATTAACGCAAAATCATTTATCTGTTATGACAATTAAACAATAATAATAAAAACTAAAGGAACAAAATAACAAAAATATAGAGGCGAGTAAGGTATATTGAAAAAAAAATCCATTAAAACTTGTACTCAATAATTAAATAACAATATTATAATTTGATCTTGATAGCTTCGTCAGCGGATTATATATTAAAAAAACAGGAGCCATTCGATAACAGTGTTTATTACATAATATTGGTCCATTACCTGAAATTTGTATCTACCAATCACAAACGAAAATTTGAATTACTTTTTTTCAAAATGGCGACGCGAAGAAAACATCCGTTAAAAAGAAGGAATGCTCCCCAGCAATGTGATGTGTTTTTGTAAGCGTTACTTTTCAATAAATACATCGTGAAAATAAGTTGAATTTACACTATCCATTTCAATTAAGATAACATTATTAATATGTCTAAAATTAAATGCTTCTTCTTGTACACTTTTATAAAAGAAACGAATGTTGAACATTCAAGAGTGGCGTTAGAGCCCCTCTGTTAATTTACTGTCTCCGTATTCTATACCCTTCCACGATAATTCTAAATGTCAATAATAATAAGTCAATTATTGTAGTAATAGTACAATAATTATTGTTTAAAATTAATCATCTAGAAATACATACAGTTGTAAAGGAAAAAAAATAGTGACAATAAAGGTGGAACTTACATTTATAGAAACGCGTTTTGCTTTGCGACCACAGAGAGCGTTAACACCATGCTTTTTTGCACAATATTCCAATTTCAAAATTGTCTCTGCCTCTGTGTCCGCAAGGCGACCGTTACAGAGATAGGTACAGACACACAAACAAGTAACTTGTGTTCACAATATGCTTAGAAATAAGATCTGGCATTGTCTTTTACAAATCCCGCCCGGCGAAAACTGTGCGTGATGTGGATCCGAAAATTCAAAACTCGAATTCGTTCGTTCGAAAATTGAATTTATATTTGAAAACAAATGGCCACCACGCGCAGCCGCGCGTCGGAAGCGAGAGTTACTTTACACTCACATTCACAAACAACACGCGGAATCCTAAAGTTTAGATTTTTTAATTAAAAAATGCAACTTCCCTTCATTGTCTTTTTGTTCCTGGACCAGTCGAGGACCGTTCAAGACTAACCTAACCCTTACGCAGAATTTATATTTACGAAAAAAAAATTAACAAAATATTAAAGAATTACTACCTGCTACCTATTAATTCAAAATTACACTACAATACAACTAAAATTCTTAAACTATGTGGAAAATGATTGAACAATATACAATAAAAATGATTCACTAATAAACCAATGATCCCTGCTGTCTGCCTTCCGATGTCCAAAAGACAGTCCAGTGACGTCACGGAGGCCTTTCAGACAGGGGATGGCAAGTAGGAAGACGCTCGCTGTCAAAGCTAATTAACTTGTATTTTTCCGTTCATTGTTACACTTTTTCACTATTATAATGAGGTATTTCAACAGAGGCAGTATTTATTAAATACGAAAATTTTTATTCCACAATGTCGCTTACATCGTTTTTGTCTTTTAACCGCTGGCTTTGATAAAGAGCGTCTTGCTATCGAAATGTTTTTAAAATAACCAACCGCGCAGAAAATTGCTTTGGGCTCAGCGTTTAAGTAGCGTTTCTAATTTCATACAAGTATTTTCAGGCATCGTTGATTATTTTAAGCGTAAGGGACCACTGTCAATAACATTTTAAGTGTTAAGGCGGCGTATACCTTTGTACAAACCGGCCCAGTGCGCGAACACTCGGCAATTCTACTACATATCAGTCGCAACTCTCTTTTTAACCCGGGAATATTCCCCAAACACTTTGCACAAAAACAATGACGTATAACATCTCAATATAATATTATAATCATATATTGGGTTATTTAAAAAATAAAGCCACTTAAAATTAACTAACGTTACAAAATAAGATTAAACAACATAATTATTTGTTCCCGATGCAAAAAATATTTTTTTATATTATAATAATAATAATAAAAAAACTAATAACATTCTAAACGGAATGTTCATTAATATCTAAGTTCTTTTTGCAAATTGTCCCATCCTATTTCTGTACAAACTTACACAAAAATAACTTTTTTAAGCTATCAACAAATGTCAGGCATAACACACAGATTCGTGTACGTATTTAAAAAAGTGTTGTTCGATTTTCAATTTTTAAACGCAATTCGAAATGCGGTCTGGTGGGGGCTTAAGACGACGAATAAAAAAATTTCTTCACACCCATAGACTGAAACAAAAAAGAGAACCCATGGCTAATCTTTTGCTTTAAAAATAAATAAACACTGCATTTATTTTAAATGTCCAATGTGAATTTCAAATAAGTGGTTTCGAAATCAAAGCCGCGTTTTCCTCTTTTTGCTTGAATCTATATCCAAATGCTAAATGTAGAAAAGTTGACATCACTCAGATAAATGCACATAACGTTTAATATATAGATAATCTTTAGGATTAAATGCTAAAAAGACGTCGAAAATTATGCACAGTGAAACAAAGGTGAAGACATGCTATCGACTAGTTTAAAATTTTGAATATAAAAATTTTTGTTTGTTTTTTTTTCTCTCAGAGAATGCGTTCGACATCTCGGCATCCGGATATGTATTTTGATTTAGATATAGACCAACGTATATTAATATTATATTGATTGTCCGCGCTCTACCAGATCAGCTCGCTTGGAATATGTCGAAATGTCGATTCCAGACTCTCTAGCACTAATATTTTGCACATCATTCGTGGTCTTCGAAGAAAAAGTATGACATTAATTTTAACTTGTATATAATATATGTATATTTTAATTACATACACAATACAAAGACTTCTTAATTTTCATGAGGCGCACATGTACACATAACTTACAATAAGTATCGTATGATAATTTTATATCCAAATAGTTTTTACCTAAATTTATTCTGGGAGAGCGTATACATTTTTTTTCATCTCGTACTCATTAATATACTTTTGATTGAACACCAAAAAATTTCACAAATTTGAAGATATCAATTTTTTTTTGAGGATTTTTGGGCTAATTTTAATTTTTTTAAAGTCGACAAGAATATAATAATGATTATCCACACTTTTGTATAGTCGATAAAACATTTAAAACTTGGACCATGAAAAATAAGAATATATCTTCTTAAGATACAATAATAGTACATAAAATATATATAAGTTCGCTAGATGTATTTAAAGTATGTACGTGTATGTATATAGTGGGGTGAGTCCCCGGTCGTCAAACAAACCGCACTCGTAATACCTAAATATCACATTCAGTAATATGGAAATCCACGTGTTAGCTTAGACACAGTTTAAATTACTATTTTATACAAAATAATAATTGCACATACGTCCGATCGTGCGCCGTAGCTCTGCAGACGACCATCTAACACTACTGCCCTCTTCTTCTGAAATCTCGCGATAGAAAAAGACGGTACGACAACCGCACTACCCGCCATAGCGCTAATAATTTCATTCAATATATTACCTATCTAATTATAAAAACACCGCACAAAATCTGCAATAGTTCACTTAAAAATCGATAACATTTACACTCATAGCTAGCTTTATAATTAATTTGTTACATTGTTTTTTTTTTACTTAAAATTATTTAAATAGTTAATTTTTTAACTTTAACTTTTGGTTGTCTTTTACTTAAAACAAGGTCAAAAATCGAGGCTTCTCAGTTTCGCGGAAATTTTTGTACAACCTGACATCTGTGGGACGCGCAGTGTTATTCTACTCGAACGAAAAATTCAAATTTTGAAACCAAAATTTTAATGAAACGAAAATACAAAATTTTGTTAAATTCATTATAATGATATTTTTTCGTGAATGTAAATAGTGTTTGTCATCTTTTATATTAATGATAGGTACATAAGGTCTTAAGTATCTGTTTGATATTTTTGCCGTTCGTCAAATAATGTCCTAACCACGTTGCCAGGAGAACACTGTTGCCTCAACGGATGACCTAAGGATCCAAACGTCGGTATCTAAGACTACATTGTGATTTTGCATAGTAAAGCTGTGTGTTGAACTGGTTGTGACTTTTAGGTAACTATTGTGTTATTTGGTGATTTAAGGTGTCCACGTAAATGTAGAGTGAGGAGTTTGGGTCGACAGAGGGAAGCTAAACCCAAACGGAAACATGCAAGTGCACAGCCTCGGATTGGACCCGTGGCCTTGGGGTACGGGGAAAGCCTGCAACTATTATTGTCACTACAACAGTACACAAATAATGCGTGAGTTTCGTACGAAGAATCCTTAAATGTTCTATTGCACACTAAAAAGTCGTCAGTTAATAGACGCACCGCCTCGCCGGGTCGAGCCGTTTGGGTCCGGGGCAAAACGGCGGCCGGGGTCCAGGCCGCTCCGGCGCGGCGGCGCCTAGGCACAACGGATAGTTCCCAACGCTTTTGTGGAAGCCGCCCCGGCGCTAGCGCGACGCGGCCGACGACTCCACGTGGCAAACTCTCTCCCAACGGAATGTACTTTACATAATATTATCACAAGACTGAGGAGATCGGAGCGTCTCGGCGCGTTTCGGGATCGGCCAGCGGCCGGGGAGGACAGGGCGGCACTAGGCGCGGTCGGGCGGGGCGGGCGGCGCAGGCGGCGAGGCGGGCGGCGCGGGCGGCGTCGGCGTGCCGTTGCGCGGCCGCATCTTGTCGGCGCGCAGCCGCTGCACAGCCTCGCGCATCTCCGCCGCGATCTGCCGATCGGAGCTGTCGACCCGCGCGCGCCGCGCCGGCGGCTCCTCCGTGGGGTCTCCCGTCAACCGCCGCAGGAGACTGGGCGCGTCCTGTGGCGCTAGTGGTCGCGGCTCCGTCAACCTGTGCATTAAGGCCGCTCCGGGCCGCTCCAGGCTCGATCGGATGATGCCTTCCAGGAAGGATCCGTTCGCCGGAGGCGGCGCCTCCTCACGCAGCCTACGCATCATATGCGATGCGTATAAATCAGGCGAGGGGGGCGCGAACCCAGCTCCCGGCCAGAAAGGATATCCCGGCGGATATGACGTCTCGGGACCATTCAGGCCGTTCGAGAAGGGCTTCGTCGGTGGCTTCGGCGGGGGAGGTTTCGGCGGCTGCGGCTTGACGTCCTGCGGGGGCTTAGGCTCGCGTTTCCGCGGCCGCATCAAATGCCGCTCCTTGACTTTGTACTCGAGGGTGGAGTGCGGCACGCCGTAGTACGAGCCGGCTCGGTGAACCGACATCTCGCCACGCTGGACCGCTTTCACGGCCTCCACGAGGCTGTCTCGGTCGTAGTTGCGGTATTTCCCGCGCTTGGGGCGTGTGCCCTTGCCCGTTGCGGGCTGGCCGTTGTTGTTGCTCGTCGCCTTTGAGTTGCTGGGGACGGGGTAGTTCCGCTGGTTCTCCGGCGGGGTCTTGATGACGGAGACGTGTCGGTCGGGCGCGCGCATGTACTGGAGGTCGGAGGGCTGGTGCGGTCGGTCCGGGAGCTGCTGGTACTTCTGACTGATGCTTCGGACGATGACGTCGTTGATGGAAGTGAAGATGTGTTGGTTGGCTGGTGGGTCAGCGAAGAAGGCTGGGAGAGTTGGGGTGTTGAGTGGGTTTTGGGGTGGTGGGATAAGGGGTGTGATGGGTGTGACTGGGGTGGTGACGGGTGTGGCAGGGGAGGGTGATTTTTCGTCGGGGGGTGGGAAGGTTGGTATTTTGAGTATGACGGAGGGTGGGGATTCGGGTCTTTCTGGGTCGGTGTCAGGGTCGGAGTCGTGGGGGTCGGCGGCGAGGCCGAACTTGTTGACCTTGTTGCGCAGGGTAGAGCGCGGAATGCCGTAGACGACGGCAGCGCGGCGCGTGCCCAGGCGACCGGACTGGATGTCGCGCAGCGCGGACGCCAGCTCATCATCGGTATACGTGCGCCGCGCGGCGCTGTTCCCGGCGCCGTCGAGGGCGACGCGTTTTAGCCTGCAACAATATAAAAAGATCAATTATTTTGATTCAGGACAATAATATTTTCTTTGCCTCCCATAAAAGAAAATATATTATTGGAGTTGTGAGCATTTTTCATGTGATGCTAAGACCTCTTAGAATAGTGAAGAACTCTTAGAACTATACACAACCATGCTAAAACGCAAATGAGACGGACGATGTCAGGAAGGTGGCTGGTCTAAATTGGATACAAATAAATATTTGCCCTATAAGTATAATTAAGAACAAAAATCTTTGATAGAGTTCAAACAATTATCATGACAAAGTGGCATTAAACTAGCCACGTGTGCTGTAGGTATATTCGACAATGTTATAGATAGTTCTTATTTTTTAATTTTTTTTAAAGATTTAAGTGGCAGACGAGCCGACGGATCACCTGATGGTAAGCGATTACCGCCGCCCATGGACGCCTGCAACAGTGGTGTCTCAAGTGCGAATAAATATAAAAAAAACTTATTACAGTGTAAATTGATTCAAGCGACATGTTTGTGGGGAGCACTTAGATCAATATGGCTCGAAAGAATTATAATTCTCTTTGCAAATTGTGTAAAATTAAGAACCTTTTTTGCCAGAAATGTCATCTAGATCACTCTGGTTCTAATATAGTTTTTAGGGTCATCTCACGTGATCGATAATAGGTGATCGTTTTTTGTAGGATATACCTAAATAGAACATCCAATAGGGCAACGCACACTACATACTAAAGTCGGTGAGAAATAGTATGAAAAATCGGTCGACTCTATGTAAGTAACCCTGTTGGTCTATTGGTTTAAGTACCGGGCCGTGATCTCGGGGTCTTGGGTTCAATTCCCGGGTCGAGCGAAAAGTGTGTTCCGAATTTTTCGAACGTAGCTCGGGTTTGTGATCACCAAACCGCATTTGGCAAGCGTGGTGATTAAACCTACTTCCGTCATAGTAGCGATAACTAAATTTCTATGATGGAGGCCTGTGCTCTGCAGTGGGACAGTTTATAAGCTGATACTACTATGTACATAAGTAGGTTTTTTTACGAGCTAGCAAGTCACCTGATGGGAAGTAATCACCGCCCCCCATGGACATCATTATCATCATCTTAGCGTTGTGTCCCGGTTGCGTCCCAAGCTATGGCTTCGGAGTCCGGGGTTCGCTTTCCCACTTCGACCCCTCCACTTCTTGTGCATCGGATCCCATCATGACCGATAACCAGTCTGACAAAAATTCGTTCATGCGGGATAACCCTTAATTTGTCGCCATGACGAATGCGATGGCACACCCACAGAAACCGTGAATCACTTCGACCGGTCAACACTCCGTTTCAAAACTCCGTATTAATCCAGATAAGCAAAATGTGAAATATTTACTCTACGTCTCACCGATAACGGACTATGAAAGCCCCTTTATCTTTTTCCCTATGCCTTTTATTTTCGTCCCTAACACAACGAATAATCGACCCTACAACTCACTGTTACAGCTGCAAATTGCATGGTTGTCGCCAACGTCTTTAGTTTCATCTTAGGTCTAGCTTTCTTATTTTTCGTGCCAATTTGCGCAGGATTCTCTTCTTTATTTTGATGAGGGTTAGGTTCATTGTCGGGTGCGGTCCGGGCGTGTATGCAAGGTCGATGCACCGGAGACTATCGGTTGCATTTTTATTTGTTTCGGCGCGTCATGCGACCCAGATCGGGTCCTGGAGAATGAATTTATTCAGTTATCGATTGGTATTGTGTATAATATTGGTTGGTTCTGTGTGTGGCCTCTTTAAGGTTCATTAGGTGTATGTTTTGCTATCTTGATACATTTAAGATAGGGTTTATTGATCTTTGTTTTTATCGAGAGGGGTTCGACCAATCTTAATCCTTAATTCATAAATGTTTGTTACACTTTTGTTAACTTAAGCGGTGTTATAAAGCAGAAAACTGCTATTGTTTCAAACGTCAAAACTGCTCTATAACTCCGTTTTAGCTAACAAAGGTTGGACGTTTATGAATAAAGTATTTAATCTATGGTATAGCGCTGTCATTTTATACCAATTTGATGTTATACCATAGATTTGTGCGTGGATAAAGATTGGTCAAATTGGGGCGAACTTGTTGGGAGAGATATCGGTTTAATAAAGACGAGGTATAGGTAGTTACAATAAGATTTAAAGCAAATGTTATAATAACAATTGAAGTCCTCGGTAGCACAGTGGCTAGTGTATCTCATTTTGAAGCTAACGGCTTTTCGATTAGGGTTCTGTGTTTGATTCCTCTTTTCTATTAAGAAATTCTCAGTATTAAGTTGGACTCTAGAATTCGGCGGTCTTGTTAATTGTCGGGGAAGCACGTTAAGCCTTCAGTCCTGCGCCTGATGCCTCTCCGGTCAGGCCAGACTGGCATCTCATCAGAAATAAAGAGCAGGGTCATTTCACATAGTACTTTTTTCATTAGTATATAAAAAATTGTTCAACGTTTTTCGTTAGATGGAGCTTGTAAAAAGCAGATGTCAATTCATTTTTACATCGCGCTAGCAAAGCGTGTTTCCGAAACAATGACGTCAAGCCGCCTGCCCTCATTAGTAATTTTAAAAATAGTATTGGGAATAAAGATTCAGAAGGTGTTGAGAATTTTATTAATATAGCAAGTAAATGATTTCTGATATTTTATTTAATCGTCTCCCTGACTGATTCTCGAAGTTGGGCGTTCTACATAGCCGATGAGTATTGGTCGTTTTCCTCTAGATGGCGCTAGCACTGGCTAGCCGGCTGATGCCTCTATCTTAGTATATATAAATTACTCTATGATAAAGAGTAAACGTGTGTTTTGACACATACTTGTGCACTATAATACCTATATGTCTTGCAATTCTTGGTCGTTGAGATTGGCCACCATAGCCAATAAAGTTTAAATAAACAAAAGCCCAATAGAGTCCAAATCATGTCTGTACTATCAAATGTCCTTTGACTGAAGGTTGTCTGGTAGAAATCGCTTTTAGCTATAAGAACGCCAAAATTGTACATCGCCTAGTTCTTAAGTCCTATTTTTAGTGCAATCAGCCGTTTCAATCTGCCGATAGGTACAATCGACTACACAGTTAACCATGCCTTATGAAATAAGAATGAATAGTGTGCAGTTAATTTGTCTGACTGTACCGTATTTACAAGCCGTCGATAAAGTTCCATGTGCTAATGTCAAGGAACGTATATCAGCATTCGTCTTGCAAAATGCGCGTGCGCATATCTCTGTTTGGCTTGAATCATTCGGCTGATGAAATTGTAATAAATATAGTTCTAGAGGACAGGGCCCTTTAGATAAGTGTGGTAAGGAAATTTTTATTTATTATTTTAAATTATTACTTACAATTGGTCTTCGGTAAGCACAAATAATCATCCTATCCTAAAGGTTGTCTGGTAGAGAATTGCTTCCAGCGATAAGACCGCCTAAATTGTACATTGTATCTCTGTATAACTAGCTTTTATTTATTTATTTATAGACGGTAGACCAGGATTTACATTTCTTATGTATGTTTACATCAATATAGTTACAGAGAAATCACTTATCATCATCATCATCATTATAATTTCAGCCAATAGACGTCCACTGCTGGACATAGGCCTCCCCCAATGTTCTCCATACAGATCGGTCCTTTGCCGCCCGCACCCAATGGATTCTCGCGATCTTCACCAGATCGTGGGTCCACCTTGTGGAGGGCCTGCCACGGCTCCTCACCCTCACACCATAGACAAAAGGAATCTTAAATGAGGTCCGTGTTTTGCCGTGGGTCTTCTTTCGTGGCGCGGACTTTAAGAAGAATATGTCCAGCCATGAACTGCGATAGGCTAATGATAAACGAAGGTCACCCATTAAATTCCGCACATAAAAGGCGTCAAAACAACATTACAAATAAATCTCAAGTTATCATATCGCATGGCGTCGGCTGTCAAAAGTTCGTCGACCTGCCAATCAAAGTTTCGTTTTCACGGGTTTATGGGCGCATTCACATCTCCATTGTTTGCGTTACCTGACTCCAAGGAAGTCGGATTGTGGCCTATGAACGCGCCCGTTGCGAATTATAAGGCCAGAGGACATGGGAAGCGAAATGCAATCGTGTATGTTTCTGATTTGGAGAGTTTCCTTATTCACAAACAACTTAATACTATGTAGGTAAACACGAATATTTACGTGCTTAGGAGGTCCCAAGGGTATAAAACGGGGGTTCAATATATATACTAACTGTATGATAAATTATCTACGTTCGGACCTCGACGCCATATTCCAAAAACAAGAAAAATATGGTTTTGAAACTTAATTTGTTAATTAACTGGTGTTGCCATGGACACCCATGGACGGCGGCAATCGCATACCATCAGGTGATCTGTCTTTTAAAAAAAATTAAAATTAATAAAAATAAAAATGCTTTATTGCTTACCGAGTAACTGAGACTAACAAAGAATTATGTACATTTATTACGAAGTAAATTTATAAAGTAATTAATTGTGTTATACATTTATTGAAATGAGCAGGGGACCCCAAACTAGACACAGCCTGTATGTTGGGTAGCCATTAACTTATTCATTTATAGATTTTCAGTATCAATGAAGAAATTAAATAAAGCTTAAGTGTGAAAGTAAATTACAAAAATGTATTGTCTGTAATGTGCTTTTTGGAAATGAAGTGTTAAAACGTTTTTTTTAATTCATTCATTCATTCAAGTCCCGAAACGAAGTGAGGCCTTGCCAATTGTGTTTTATAAGCTTCTAGTAAATAATAAATACATTCATACGACATCTCGTACCTGAGGGCCCAATTTAAAGCAGACTTTACGACCGAATCGGAATTTCCCTCTCTTTCACGCGCGCTGTGTGTCTCCTTTGTTTGGATGCGACAGTTATATTCTTGTTCGTTACGGGATGGCTTTAAATTAAGCCACCTGATTTCGTGCGAAGTAGTTCAAACACTTGTGTTTTAAAATATACATATAAGTACCTATTACCCGCAGACACTGGACAAACAAATGTGTTCATCACACGAATGTTTGTCCATAGCGGGAATAGCATATTACAACCTGTGCGGATAAAGAATGGGATCAGAAATGGCGGCGCATCTATTCACTTCTCGCTCGCACACTATTTGCGTCTATACTCGCACTCGTGGGGTGCGAGCGAGAAGTGAATAGATGCGCCGCCATTTCTATCACAATTCTTATCGACACATTTGTACGACTTTGACATATTTTTTTTTTTTTTTACGTGAGAGGTGGCAGGCGAGCAGGACGGATCACCTGATGGTAAGCAATTTCCGCCGCCATGGACACCCGCAACACCAGTGAAGAGTCACAAGTGCTCCCCTCGTCGCTGCCAACCTTTTTTTTTTTTTTTTTTTTTTCCCCCCCCTTCCCCCCCATTGGGGCCCTCCACGGTAGCCTCACATCCACACGGCGAAACACAGCGCAGGCGCTGCTTCAAGCCGTCTATCTGGAGGCATGGTATCAACTCCGGTCGAGCCAGCCCATTCATGCCTAAGCGTGGCTCTCCCACATTGAAATATATGAGGCATGGTCAGTACTAAATGCGCCATAGGGTCAGTCATTGCAGTAATGGTGATGATTTAATTCTTTAAAATACGACTTATATATAAGCTATAGCTTCGCCTCTCTTCGGAAGGCAAGGCTTAGGATTATGGGCGATATATGGCCTCTGGTACATAACCCCATGGAAAATCGTTAATAGCAGTTTCCGAAGCTTCCACGAGCGAGGTTAAATGTTGCGCTTAGCTTAAGGTACTATTGTGGTACTATTGAATTCAAATCGCTACTACAAGTTTATATTGTGTTTGTTATGTGTTCGGGTGGTATAATATCGATGGTTAGGAGAAGTAAGGACGTAGGCGACGGTTTGGTCAAAAATTTGTATATAAGTCATCCTATGTAAATTTTTCCGCTTATTTAAATGCGTTTACTCCCATGGCTCTACGATGATTTTTTTGGCGTTTATGCCCTAGCAAAAAATCTTAAAATTGGTCGTAACCGACGAAAATTCAGGTTTTTTTTGGTCTATAAGCTAACGCTTGACCACAATCGCACCTGATGGAAGCTACGATGAGGTCTAGAATTATATTATATTATACGCGTTTGTCTAAAAAACCTATACCTGTTCAAATTGGTGTTTGTAAATACCCCTACACAAATTATTAATACCTATCTGTAGTGGTTTTTTTGATTTGATAACTGGAACACGTGCACAAGCTAGTCTGTTTTTGGTAGTAGTGGCTAAAATGATACACCCAAGCGCGTGAGGATCTTGGTTCGATTCGGCCGGGTCAATTTCGAAATAATCTTTTCTATCAATATTTAAAGCTTTTCAATAGCTCTTTGATATTCTTGTTAATGTATTTTTTTTTTGTTAAAGCAGTTATTTATGCAAAAATGAATAAACAGAAAGTGCTTCACGCTTCTGTGAGGCCGCGGTATCAAAGACCATTAGCCATACATCATGGTGAAACACTAGAAATAGTGTAATTGGGTTTGTTGTACCTCCAACACCCTCCCATCGATCAAACTAAACCTCCTCCCCATCTTACCGTGTCATTTCCAGTTGCATCCTAAGCTGTAGCTCTGGAGCCTAGGGTGCGTTAGAACCATGATACAGGATATGATAAGTCTTGGTAATTACAATGAAGCGACTGCCGTCTGACCTTCGCAACGCTTTACAGGGGAATTAAGCCAACTGGATCATGGCTACACATTCGTTAGTCATATTACCTCTGCGACAAGATGGGATGATGACATTCGAAGACTGGCTGGTGTGGCTGGATGAGAGTGGCCGAAAATCGGGAGCAGTGGCGTGCATTAGGGGAGACCTATGTCCAGCAGTGGACGAGTGTGGTCTGCTGATGTTGATGATTACCTCAGCAGCATTAAAAAGAGTGTTGTTAGGTTGTCTAACCCCCAAAACCCTATCCCATCGATCGGACTAACCGATGCACTAAATTGCCGTGACTCAATGGGTATTAGCATCGAATTAAGGGCAATGGGGTAACGCTTAATCTATTTACATGCGGTTCGTTGGATTGCCAATCAGGCATCTATATCGTTTATGTAGAGTTTGGGCATTTAAGGGCTCACTGAGCTTAAGCAGTTCTTATTACTGGAAAATTTGAGATAAATTAGCTTTACGTGGGCTTACTCCTGTTGGACTTTGGACCGTCCTTATATCTAAGATATAAGTGCTATTTTTGAACTGCTTGTTATGAAATTGTAGGTATTATATGACCGTTATACCTAACTATATTACTATTTTCTGGCTTCAATATATTTAGCCTCCTATTCTACTCTGCCGGGACCACACGGCAAGCACCCTCACTCTTACCGAGGTGTCGTAAAAGGCGACTAAGGTAAAGCTGCTGGCATGATCATCAGCACCCAGAGAAGGAAAACTCTGCATTTAATCAAAACCCTCGCTAACCCGTCTGCCAAGCGTGGTGAGTATGGCAATTACCCCTCATGTGATTGAGGGAGCAGTGCCCCAGCAGTGGGGACTTAAATGGGCTGATGATGATGATATTTAGCCTCTGTATAAACATGTCTTTATATTTTCTTTTTTTTATAAACTAATTTAAAAAATATCTGTGAAAAAAAACCACCTTCAAAAACCACGAACTAAAAAGTATAAAAAAATATTTCTAACACTTTATACACTTCAAATAACATTTTATAACAGTACACTCGAGAAAAGGTGTAACCGAAGAAGTAAAAAAGGGAATGGTACGTTGATAGGACTTTTAAAAACTAAAAATGTGGTCAAATTTTCCACTGTGTTCGTTGGTTTCACAAATTGACCTGATCAAGGATCAAACCCAGACCCATCCAAAATTGGCATAAAAACTTAGCCACTGCGCCAGCGAGTTCATCGGTGACACAATATAGCTTAATTTAACTACTAGTCTAATCATCTTAAGTAAATATCTATAAAAGGGTAAATTCTACATATATTGATAAGGCTTAAAGGTCAACCGTAAAACACTTGCGCGATGTACTTTGCACTCAGAGCTATCTATTGGTGCACATTGGAACTAACAGCAAAAAAGGGCAACTCGGTTTTGCGAAATGAAAAGAGCGCCCACGACTCGAAGCTTGAATTTTTTTTTGAAGTGATTGCAGTCTTGTACGGTAATAAGAATCCTCACCTATTATCCAAGATCTTGGCTTCAGGGGGCGGAGTCCCGCTTGTGCTGGAGGTAGACTTGGCGCTCAGGTCCAGGGGCTGCTCGGCCAGGGTCGGGGACGACGGCGCCGGGGGCTTATCCCCTGACTCAGGTAGCCTGGAGAAGATAAAACACATTAGGAACTGGTCAAATGGCATACCTAACATTATTTTTGTATAAGTTAGACTTTGATATAATTTGTGACATATAAACAATAAACAAACGATAAATAAGGGGGTTTGGAACTTATGGCTCACTTTTTGTCAGCCATTTTGGAAACTTAAAATAAAAACAGATCACATCCCTATGCAGCGAAAATATCCGCCTAAATTGTACATTGTATCTCTGTATACCTAGCTTTTAAGTTGTGTATGTTGTGCAATAAAGAGTATCTATCTATCCCTAAGGCCCGATTCCAACAAACTTACTCCGATACTAAATCTATGGCATATCGCTGTCATGTACCATAGATTTATCCACGGATAAAGATTGGTCAACTAGGGCCTAAGTAAGGATTTGCAAAATATCAGTGTTTACGAGTTATAAGCTTCTAAAGTTACTTGGTCCAGATGAAATCAGTTAATAATAATTCTCACAACATCTCATAGGTTGACCTGATTCCGTACTAAGTAGCTTAAGCACTTGTGTTATAGATAACAGACAACAGAGGAACACAAATATATACTTAAATACATATATTACACCCAGACACCGAACAAACACAAGTGTTCATCGCACGAATGTTTGTCCAGGGTGGAGATCGAACCACGACTTTTGGCGTAAGAGGCAGGGACACTACCAATTGCGCCATCCGGTCAGTCAAAGTTTCGGTTAGACTCTACATAACATAAAGAATATGAAAATACTTATTTACAGTTTGCTAAGAATAAACAAAAAGAGGAATTATTATTAACAATGGATGTTAGTCGAGATAGAAAATATTTAAGTACAAAACATTTTTGCCTCGCCTGCAATTTCTAAAGATTTAATAAAAAACTTTTTTAAACATTATGACATTACACCATCCCGGACGCTCCGAGAGATATAAGTAAACGATTCGTCAAGAAACAACTTAAGTAAAATATGTTACTGATCTGCACATTATATTTATCTGGCTTTTATTTTAAATCTTTATCTTCCTTTCAATGTTCAATACTCAACTTACAAAGTCGTGTTAACTCACATCTAGGTGCTTTCACAGATCATTATGGGCACTTGAAAGCGGCAAGTGCTTTTAGGTGTATTACTAAAACTCGTGGTTACATTGTGACAGTATTGTTCTATCAGTAGAAACCTCAAGCAATTCAAAATTTTTTGTTCCTCTTCTTTTTAAAATGCCTCTCCGACAAATGACGGCCAACCCGTCAATCTAGCGTATCCTTCTCGGTCTCTAGTGAGGCAAAACAGCTCGGCGGCAACCGCCGGCCCATTTATGCGGAAGCGTGGCTCTCCCACGGTAAAATATATTCATAAATAAGGATATTCTTAGTGTCAGCACAAATTTAGAAGTCCCAAGCTAATGGTAGAAATTTAAAAATCCAGTAGTACGTATTAGTACGCGCACGATCTTATTTACCACAGAGCATCGCTAAAATATAACTCCTCCTTGTATTTTTTAAAAGAAAAAACACAATTTAATATGGAATTCAAGACCAAAATAGCTACTACAATGTTGCCACTGGAATAAAATGATTGCACAATAGTATAAATACCTATTTTTAAAACACACTGCTAACCTAATTTATTTATTGCTTTATTTTAATTTACCTGTTCCATAAGTAGTTGAAGTAATAACCTAAAATAAATGCAAGGGTCGGACAGACCCATGGCGATGACTGAGGCAGGATTATGTGGAGATGTGTGCACTTTGAATAACGGGAGCTTACTAAGATGTGCCAAATTTGCAATGACCTTTAAGCGAAGAATGCTGGGCTATTCTAAAAGACGCTTGGATTCTAAAATTCATAAAAAGTTTTTTTTTATATAGAGGCACAGTATTATGGCTCTCCTCAGCCTGATGGTAAGCAAGAGTCATCTCTTCCCAATTCTCTCAAGTTCCAATTACAACGGAAGCGATGTCAGGCATCACCTCCGTTGGCACCGCATACTGGCCCGCGAGATGCTTCTTCACGCTTCGTTTGAAGGAATCCATATCATAGCAAGGAGGAAAAAATGCGCCTACAACGAGTTCCATTTATTGATGGTGAGACAGAAATAAGAACTATAATGTATCAATACGGGGATTAACACGATATTTTTTATCTGAAACAACATTGTGTACTCACATATTTGGCTCGACGTTTCGGCTACGTTACAGCAGCCGTGGTCACGAGCGGAGTGGTGGAGCGGAGCGGTAGTCCGCTCGTGACCACGGCTGCTGTAACGTAGCCGAAACGTCGAGCCAAATATGTGAGTACACAATGTTGTTTCACATAATAAATATCGTGTTTATCTCCGTATTGATACATTATAGTTATAATGCAACGCGAAAATCTAAAAAACTAGAAATAAGAACTGCCAAATTTTTTAGGCCGTCATGTAATGTTTTTCACTGTGAAGCGGTGACAGCATTGTCCGGCACTTGTAGTTCTGTGACGGAATTAGGTAGGTGGGATGAGGGAGAAGTCTTATATTAAGGTTATTCTAGACCTCGCTCGCTTTCCATCAGGTGCGATTGGTGTCAAGTGTTAGCTTAAGTACGAAAAATATTTTTTTTAGAAGAACTCAGCTAGTTGGAGAGAGAACCGGACAACTTCACCCTTCATTCGCGAAATGGGCACACCTGACTACCGATTGCGGGTAAGCAATATTATTCGTTTATGAAATTGTTTAACAGGATCGATTTAGAACCTCTTTCTAAAGCAAAAAAATTAAATATTATTCGAAACAAAATCTTTGTAGTCTAAATTTTTTTATTTATTCAATTAGTTTAAAATTTTTCACACTGTTTAGCGCTGGTTTGTGCTCCGATTGAGACTTAAGGGTCGCGGGCTCGATTCCCGCACCAACACTAATGTTTGTTGATTAAACAGATATTTGTGTTGGGTCTGGGTTTTTGTGGTACCGTTGTTGTTTCTGATTTCCATCATCATCATCATTTTAGCCAATAGACGTCCACGGCTGGACATAGGCCTCCCCCAATGTTCTCCATACAGATTGGTCCTATGCTGGTTTCCATAGTACAAGGGAAAACCTTAGTATGGGAACAGGGCAATGTATGAGATTTTGCTTCAATTTATTTTATTTATTAGTTTGAATGCAATAAAAGTATATTCATTCATATATACACAGGCACTTAAATTTAATTATCTAATTAACACATATATAAGGTCCGCTTGCCTGTAGTGGGATTGAGGGACGTCATCCCTTAGGATGCCATCCCTCAAGCCTAATATTTCTGAAATACTAAAAAGGTGAAATGGTCAGACATTTGTTACCAAAACAAATATACATGTCGAATTGAGAACCTCCTCCTTTTTTTTAAGTCGGTTAAAACTGATCGGTTGACTTCGGATATGGCCACAGGTACCAGGCGAGGAAGGTATGTTCTGAACATGAATAAGAGTTTCTCATGCGGTGTTCTAGCTCACTCTTAGAGTGTAAATGATTAGCTACTTCGAAATTATGCCTCGGTGGCGCAGTGGTTAGTGGGTCGCACTTTAAAGTAATGGCAGAGCAAGAGGTTCCGGGTTCGATCCCCGGATCAGGCCAAAAATTTGTAGGTACCTCAGTTTTCGGTAAAAAAATCTTATCCAGCCCGGAGTCTCGATGTTGGCGGTCTTGTGCTCCCGTGGTTTGGAAAGCACGTTAAGCCGTTGATCCTTCGCCTAGTCCCTTTCCGGTCGCGTAACACTGGTGTGCCATCGGAATATGAGGATAAGGGAATATAGAGTGCACTGGTATATCCGTCGTAGCCGTAATCGGTTGGAGGATAGATAGATACTCTTTATTCCACCAAATTTTACAACGGCGATCTTATATTATTATTTTTATTTTATATCACACACACACACACACACACACACACACACACATCAAATCCATACAGTATTACTTTCATTATCCTTAATTACTTAATTATATGTTTTAAATATGTTTGTTTATAGAACCGAAGCTGTCGTTAAATGTAAAAGTTTGCTAATGTTCACTCAACTCAACTAATGCGATACAGGCCTGTGAGCCTAGTGCAATAGTTGATGATACTACCAAATGTAACATTTAATGTCATTAAAGATTTATTTATTTATTTATTTATATATACATATTTTATATTTGTTTCACAACCATGGGAATTTTTTTACGGACTTTTGGAAGGCGTGCGTGGGGCCGAAGCCACGTATGCCCGTTCGATTGACAATTTTAGTCTAATGTGATGTGACACCAGCCGGCGACTCTCCCTGAATTGTAGTATTTTTTTTTATATTATTATTATTTACTAAAAAAAAATTATCAAGTTGCTGAATCACCCAGTTTTTATAATGAATACTGCACAAAATTGTTTAATCAGCTTTTATTTTGAGTCAGTCGTGAAGAATAAGACATATTGATAACATTTGGACGTCATTTGAACAGTTGCATCTGTTGGGGCAGGCTTGGCTTATAATTTGGTTATCAAACAATTACGTCATCTCTTATTTTTGATGATTATTCGTAAAATTAATGCACATATTAATTTTAATAATCTCGTCTATTTTTCTTTTTCACTTCATCAGCTTTGGACGTAGCTGGGAATTACACGCTGATGTTAGAGAGATTAAGGTGAAAATCGATAAAAGAAATTTGACAGGTTAACCACGGGGTAGAAAGTTGCGTGAGCAACGCACAGTATTAGAACCGCCATCTGCCTCTCTCTTCGGTCGAATTCGCTCACTGTTGAGGATCGGGACTCCATCCGTACTCTGTACAACCAGCCGTCTCCAACGGTTACGTTCCGTTGCTCGGTGTAGGGGAGTGCGTATCGGGATCTCGAGTAGTTTCGCTGGT
The DNA here is from genome assembly GCA_019059595.1 of Marasmia exigua. NCBI lineage: Eukaryota > Metazoa > Arthropoda > Insecta > Lepidoptera > Crambidae > Marasmia > Marasmia exigua. The sequence continues at coordinate 18,729,704 of CM032484.1, forward strand.
CTGACCATCGCTGGCGACTACGACCTCTCGTTCTTCTCTCGTCCACTGTCCCTGTCACATTCGGGCACTCTAAATTGTCTCCACTTCGCCATCTGTCTAGATATAAACGCTCAATAGATGCCTCTTACGCCAAAGGTCGTGGGTTCGATCCCCACCCTGGACAAACATTCGTGCTATGAACACTTGTGTTTGTTCAGTGTCTGGGTGTAATATATGTATTTAAGTATATATTTGTGTTCCTCTGTTGTCTGATATCTGTAGCACAAGTGCTACTTAGTTAGGAATCAGGTCAACGTATGAGATGTTGTTAGAATTATATCCATAAAAAGAACAGTACTCAATATGACATTGCCAACGAACTCATTTTGAACCCACAACCTAGGCAAACATGAATTACACTCACACGACGAAGAGGACGACCCGATACATGCGCAGGAGTGCTCATTCTAGGTGGAAAACAAATAAAAACATGCGCAAATAATTGCACAGAAATTTAATTTTTTTATTTGCAATACTCATAATTTTAATCATTTATTGTAACATGTTGGTAGTGTGTACAATATACTCGTATATTTTAAGGAAGGACGTACTTTGTCGTAAAGTTATTTGTTTGCCTAGAAAAATAAATTAATGCATTTTTTTTTGCGCAACATAAATTTTACCTAATCGATATCATCTCAATTCAAGTCATTATACACAGAAAACCGGCGTGAAGCAGTTTCGCTGCGTGAGTGAGGGTGCCGGAGGCATAATCCGGGAAAAGGGGGGGTTCAAAGGTTGGCAGCGCACTTGTGACTCCACTGGTATCGCGGGTGCCTATCATCATCATCATCATCATCAGCCCATTTAAGTCCCCACTGCTGGGGCACGGGCCTCCCTCAATCACATGAGGGGTAATTGCCATACTCACCACGCTTGGCAGACGGGTTGGCGAGGGTTTTGATATAAATGCAGAGTTTTCCTTCTCTGGGTGCTGATGATCATGCCAGTAGCTTTACCTTAGTCGCCTTTTACGACACCTCGGTAAGAGTGAGGGTGGCCTATTCTACTCTGCCGGGGGCCACACGGCCCTATGGGCGGTGGCAATTGCTTGCCATCAGGCGAACCCTCTGCTTGTCTGCTCACTATCACATAAAAATAAAACTTTGTATCTCTGTATACCTAGCTTTAAAGTTTTGTATGGTGTGCAATAAAGAGTATCTATCTATCTATTGTGTATCAGAATACAGCTAAATTTCATAGATGAAATGCGTATATTTACAAATCTTCTATATTATGAAGAAATAAATCCAACAGGCAACAACAACGCTTTTATCCGGAAACGCTTGCGCGATGTAATCAACACCTAACGCTATCTATTGGTATAAAGTGGAACTAATGCCCCGAAGCAATGTGAGGGCGGGCCTCTGTTATATAAAGGTATAAAGTTCCCCCCTCATCTTAGCATTATTTATATTTCGGAGTTGTATCCAAAGTCATCGTTTTCGAGTACACTTGGACCATGATCCAGAATTCGGGAAGTCTGGTAATTACAATGAAGCGACTGTCCGTGCTGACCAACTAAATCACGGTTTCGTCGTCATAGTCAGCCCATTTAAGTCCCCACTGCTGAGGCACGGGACCTCCCTCAATCACATGAGGGGTAATTGCTATACTCACCACGCTTGGCAGACGGGTTGGCGAGGGTTTTGATATAAATGCAGAGTTTTCCTTCTCTGGGTGCTGATGATCATGCCAGCAGCATTACCTTAGTCGCCTTTTACGACACCTCGGTAAGAGTGAGGGTGGCCTATTCTACTCTGCCGGGGTACCACACGGTGTTACACGGCGACTCACGGTTTATGTTCAGAATAATAATATCAAATATAAGGTATCCATAATTTGAGGAACTGTCCGAGACATGCAGGTTTCCTCTCGGTGTTTTTCCCCACCGCCGAGTTGATGATAAACATTTATGCACATAGATTTGAAAAATAAAAAATTGCATGCTCGTGTGGAGGGCACGGATCCAGTGAGCTACCATGGCTCTATTACGAATCTTCTCATTCTACATTAAAATAGATTGAAACGACTCAGTGATCCAACTTGGCCAAATGTATCATTCGACTCAAATGGATCTAGAGTTCGAGTGAATTGAATAATCCGAATGAGTTGAATGATCCGAGTGAGCCGAATGTTCCGAATGAGCGGAATGAATCATGGATCTATTTGAGAGTCGATGTTCCAAATGAAGCGTTTCACTGTTCCGCATCTCTGCACTGATCCAGCTGCAAAGGTTACAATATTTTAAAAGATATTTTTTTGCCAGGTCTACATTAAAATCTATATAAGAAGATTTCAGCCAATTCCATAGGCAAACATTCTCAAAAGCCGTCAGTCACGTCCACCACAATATCTGACACAGATACTGACAACGAAACCGCTGAATAGCTCAGCCTTTGAGTCGCACGATTGTCGCGCGACAAAAGCCGCGTGATGTTATTGTGCCTCAAGGTGCCAACTTATTCGATGCACATTCATTGTATCTAACTTTAGTCAAGTTAGTTCTTCGCCTAGTTTCTGTCTTTAGTCAAAACTTATCATATCGATATATGAGAAAAAAAAAGTTTTGACTAAAGACGGATTACCCGATGATGGAAAGTGATAAGCGCCAAAGGAGTCACTTCCGCCGACCTTCTAAAAAAGAATACGCTCTCTTCTTATAGGTTCAAAAGTTGCGAAGGTCGAAAAAAAAGGTTCATCATACCGAAAATACCGCTGGAGATACTGATGATCTTTTATTTGTGGGATTTTTCTTGGCTTATAGAAAAAAAAAACTTTTTAAAAAGTCTTACGAAAATAAAAACAATAACTGTTACCTAAAAATAATCTTAAAGTAAGAAAATAAATTAAAACAAAGTAGGTCCCTGTAGTAGTGTCCCCAAGTGGAGATAGTTAATTAATTTTGACATTTGTCATAGACGTGGACCTGAATTGAATAAAGATTTGTTTCCATTTTCACCGTTTCATCACAAAAAAATGGAACCCAAGACGTCCCGGGAGTCGAAGGCGGGCCTCTCGGAAATAAGCCATTACACTCGATCGTCAATAGAACACTTAGTGCCAGTTGAGCTTTCCTGGAACTGTTTGTGCTTTCACTCGGCTCTGTAAAAGCTTGGGAACGCTTTTTTTAGCATTTGGAAGAAATGGTATTTAAACGTAGATACTTACTGGGCAGTTGCTGATTCATTTTTGAACGTGACTTGTAAACATGATATTTTTAAATGGTACCTAATACTCACAGATTAAGCCAATAAGGGATGGGCTAAGACAGTTTGGTTCGGGCGAACGCATTGGCAACCGCTTCATTGATATCAGCCGAAACCCATTTTTGACAAAATATCAATTTGTTCAGTAACTGTTTGCCAAAATTCAAGTGGAAAAATAACCACTTTTTGATTTTCATTCGATAAGTTTGATCATTTGTTTGAAAGTACCAGGGACGCAGAAATCAATTGGAAGTACCTAGATGCTTTAGCGATACAACGTGGCTAATTATTAAAATCGATTTTAAAAGTCAGGAGAAAAGGAATTAGCCTTGAGACCTTGAGAGCGAATCTTTTTCCTACTCGTATAACTTTTCTTGTACTTTACTGAAACAAGTCATTCACCTAAATTCCTATATCCAATGTCGATAGTCGATACAGAGCCTGTTCCGTCTAGAGTTTAGACACTCCTAACTAAACCTGATTCCAGTCCAACAAAGGTTTACCTTCCGTTCTCCCACAAATAAACAGCGCTTGAACATCGATTTCGTCAATTTCCACTCGCCTTTAGAAATGTACCGAAGGCGCGGAACAAAGATTGTCGGGGCGACATCCGCTCGCGGAGGCGAGATCTGTGTACGAATCTGTTGTTTGGGATGTGACGAGGCAAACGGCATTAAAAATCGATTTTCGTTCATTTAAAACCCTGACGAACTAGACTAGTGCGAGTCGGACTTGCGTATCGAGAGTTCCATATCAATAAGTATGTAATTAGATATCCACCACACGTAGCCAAAATACCATTATGACTTACTCATTATGTTAGTGTGTCATCCCAGCTGCATCTAGCGCTTTCGAGCCCGGTTTAAGCTTGGACCATGATTCAAGATTTGGCAAGTCTAGTAATTGCAAAAAGCGACTGCCCTTGGAAACTTGAGTTGCAAAGGTCAGACCTTTGCAGCTCAAGACTTTGATTTTTAAAATCAATAAAATAAGTATTAGATAAAATTGTGATTTTATAGTGAAAAAAACACATAAATTCACACGTAAAATGTATGTGTTCTAGAAAATACAATATTTATTAGTTATGCATGGTCCTACGGAGACTTTTATTTGTGTAAAACTATAAATATTGAGTTAACAATAAAAATATTAACATAATGCTTCCAAAGTCAATTAGAATCAGTTAACGTGTCCCTACCATAAGTTACCAATATGTCAAGGCAATTATAGCAATAAATTCATGTACCTACGTATTTTAAAGCACAAAAAATATCTTCAACCAATTTGATACCTCCGTTTAAAATGGCTTCAATTTCCAAATTATAAAAGCAAATTGATCCATAAAACCTCATAAAATATTTACGCAAATTTCAGAAACGAAACAGGTCGAAATAGCCTTATAATTACAGTACTTATCCAATTTACATGATCATAACCAACAGTAAATTAAACTTTCAGCCTTTTGATATAATTATACTCAAATTATGTCCAATGTTACCAGACAAGTCTATTTATCAAAACCCATCTAAAGTCATACTCACTGCATCAAGAGATTATTATTTTAGAGATAATTTCTACAGTCTTTGAGTCCATTCTTACTTATAAGTCAAATTAATAAGCTAAAAAGGCTACAAAAGTAGATACCGGCAACGTTGCTTATGCCACTTTCTTGATCCAAATCCAACTTAAAATAGACTCGTGAGTACATTCTTGTTTTAAGCATTAGCAGGTGTACCACAAGGTAGCGTACTTTGACCAATTTGAAATTTAAATTGGCTTCGCTTGAAATCTACGTTTATTGTTCGTCTTGCATCTAGGTCAGGTATTAGGATGACATTATGTAAGCTAGGCGTTGTCTAGTTCAAAGCCTGCGTTTTCTAGGCCTTTCACACTTTTTTGCTGGCGGTTAATAATCGTCAAATGACGTGCAAAGTGTACTATTGTAATAGCTGTTTCATTTTTAACCTTATCGCGTTGGAATGCGGTGGGTTTCGCTGTTTTAGTATTCAAATTTCTGACAAGGATTTATGATAAACATCTATACTATATTTAAGTGGTAAGAATGCAATCATTTGATTTATATTTACTGCTATTATAACACTTTATTACTGGGATTATGACACCTTAATACATACGAGCGACTCACGCAAAGTGTTATAATTAGACATTTTCAATTTCAATTTAACTTTTTTCTCACACAATGTATACAGTCAGCATAAAAATTCTCAGCGTCAAACGCTCATCTATATCCCATGTGAGAATTGGGACGATCCATTACTATTCGGCTCTGGCTGCGTACGCGCCGCACATACGTCGCTAACGACCTGCAGCAGGGGGGCAGATGGGAAACCCGACCCAGCGGAGTGAGAGACAGTGAAACATTGAGGCGGGGGCAAAGTTCAGTGGGTAGGTGATGTGTCTGATGGATTGACAAGAGGAAATGAAATAGACTCAATTGATGAAACAAAACATATGAGTGAAAACTACGATATTAATCGTTTCTTGGGTGAATGTACTATCGGATAGTTGAGGATTTTCTTCACAGTTCATTTTATTTTAATTAGATTTACGTAAAAGTTACTATAGATAGTTAGATCTCTAGGGCACAAAGTTTACAGATCTTAGTCTATGCTATTTTACTTATAGTACAATGTACTCTAGATGTCATTCTAGAAATGAAATCTTGAGATTGAGCCCTCCTCCAACTTAAAAAAAAAAATTCGCTACTTGTAGGATTTAGTTTTCAGACTTTTCCCTGTAGAATGACATGTTGTTTATAACGATGATACATGCCCTAAAATTTGTTGTTCCAGGTCGCCTGAAGGGAAGTACATGTTTAAAATGGTCCAAATATGCGTTTTTGCTGAAAATACGGTAGTATTTACGTAAACTTAGAGGTTTAATTTTTCACATCTTCGCCTTTTGACTGTAAATTTGTTCTTGAAATAAAGAGTCTTAACACACAGAAATACATAATTAGACAATGCACAGACGGAAAACAAAGTGATAAGGATTCCGTTTTTGCCTCTGAAAGTACGGAAACCTAAAAAGAAGTTAAATCTCACCAAATCAAAAAGGCTATGCAATTATACTGTAGTCTCTATATTGTAGAGTTTGGTGGCACTATCTGGCCAGAATCCAAGATTCACAGGTAACGTGGGAAGAGCAAATAAAAAGAGTGGTTCCCCGTTTGGAAGCTGTTGCTTTTCGGATACATTTGCGTCAGTTCCTATATTCATTCAAATAATACAGAGTGTTCAAAGAATATATTTTTTTCTGATGGAAATAGTGAATTAGGTATATTGATATTGTCAAAGAATATGTGAAAAAGATATTTAATTTATAAGTAAGATGTTTTGTTATAGTTGCCCCTTGAAGCTAATAGATATTTTGCAAACTAGGAACAGATAGGCTCTTTTGGCTGCACGATCCTCTCACATTCTCTCCACGTGTCCGAGCCAGCGCAGTCGGGATGATGTTATTTCCCCGATGATGCAGCCAAAAGAAGCTATCTGGGACGACCAATGGGGCGACGTCCGTCGTCCGAGATACCGCTGGAGGGACGAAGTCGCCAAAGACCTCAAAGCACTCAACGTGCACGATTGGGCGGCATTGGCACAGGACCGCAAATAATGGCGAACTTTGACGTCAGAGGCCAAGACCCACTTTGGATCGCTGAGCCAGCGTAGTAAGTAGTAAATTAACTAGGAACTAAACTAACATGTTTGTTTAATTAAGGATAATTGTTAAGTCCAAGTTAAGATGTAAAGTAGGTTAGGTATCTACATACTTAAGGTACCTATATATTTTTATAACAATAGATTATTTATTCCAAACCATTTCAAGTGTGGACCCGGTTTCAAACCCGCAGGGTTTGATGACAAAAAATTACGGCAATGGCTGGTGGATAAAACGTTTTATAATTTAAATGAATTTTATAATTGTAACCATTTTGCATGTTAATATTATTAACTGAATAAAGATTCTTATTTCATATATACCATCATGTACTGTACCTGTTCTATGCAAATAAATAAATGCTTTGAATGCTTTGCTTTATTTTGTGGCTTGAAAGCGACAATAACAACATCCCATAGGTACATTGAAAATGGAAAATTATGGTTATAAAACCGTAAGATTTCAAATAATTATTCGTTTATTGATCAAACGATGACGTACAGACTACTATTTAAGCCAAACCTTTTAGAACAAAACATATTTATATACCAAAGTTCAAAAGTAACACAATAGCGAATCAGTACAATCTGCTACCAAATTAACCAATCACTAACAAACTTCATTTATAACAAGTTGGAAACCTAAATCGGTGTTTATGATGATTCCCATGATAAAGGGCCATTCAAAATGAGCCCTTCTATGGCATTGAACCATCGTTTTCATCAGGCGAAATATCAAGGCTTAAGATTCAGACAAACTGCCGGTTCCCAAACTTTGATACGAAATCGTACACAAAATTTCTGTAATGACTAGTACCTAATTTATGTATTTTGTGCAATAAAGTATACGTATCTATTTATACTATGACTAAAAAAACTTAAATTGGATGTATTCCCTACATTGAAAACGAAACTACTCGTTTACCAGTTGGTTTTGGTTTAACAGCACATGTAAGCAATAATATAATAATAATAAAATATTATTCCGTCACAGAACTATACGCGCCGGGCAGCGCTGTCACCGCTTCACAGTGGAAAACATCCATCCCGGATTAAAAAATTTGGCAGTTCATATTTCCGCCGCACCATCGAGAACGGAACTCGTTACCGGCGCTTGTATTTCCCCCTTCTTAGAATATGGATTCCTTCAAACGTAGCGTGAAGAAGCATCTCGCGGGTAAGTATGGCGGTATCAACAGAGGTGATACCTGACATGGCTTCCGTTGTGATTGCAACTCGATTTCTTCTCTTGCTCAGGCTGAGGAGAGCCAATATACTGAGCCTCTATAAAAAAGCCAAAGACTTTGAGAAACAGTGGGCTAAACAATTTCCTTCAATACTATCAGTTACATAAATCACCTCAGATTCTTGTTGAATATTGTTGTTCCACCTTCATTGTTACATCTATTTTTCCCACGAACCTATCTATGGAAACGTGCTAAATGTCAATATTATAGATAATACTATTCATTCGGTTTTGTTCTAGTGTTCTCAGATTTAAATAAAATAAATGATTATTGATACAAGTCGTTAAATAATAATATTAACAGTGCGAAAATACTTTCTTGGATTTTCGTTTTAGCCTTATTGCTATAAACTGATCCAGAAGCTACCCTTTTATTAGTTAATTAGTGGCCCGCTCTCACTTTGTTTCAGGGCATTCGCACTATATACCAATAGATGGCGCTAGGTGTCGATTACATCGCGCTAGCGTTTCGTATTTTGGATTGTGTATAAGCGTTGCTGCTGCCTGTAGGATTTACTTATATATAAACAGTTATTGTCTTAATTTTCTTGTGGTTTTGTTCTTTTGTTCAATAAATAATTTCGTTATTTAAAAAAGAAATAAAAAAATAAGCAGTGTAGATAATTCGAAGTTCTACGATTTTTTTTCAAAAAAGTAAATTTACCAATAGAAATGTATTGATGTTTGCTACGATTAAATCAATAAATGTTTAAAATTACTAATTAAAATATGTTAAAATCGGGGAAACTACACCTACATGATAATTTTGTAAAAAAAAGTTAAAATCTCTCTCTGACTCATCATCACCAGCAACCCACACTCGTCCACTGCTGGACATAGGTCTCCCCTAATGCACGCCACTGCTCCCGATTTTCGGCCACTCTCATCCAGCCCACACCAGTCAGCCTTCGAATGTCATCATCCCATCTTGTCGCAGGGCGTCCAATATTACGCTTACCGAGTCGCGGTCACCACTCAAACACTTTACGGCCTTCTGCTCTGTGACTATCTCTATTAAAATCTAAAAATTGCCCAATAGGTACATCTAGTCAGCAGCTCGGCACCACTGTCATCCATCACTTCGTTGATCTAAGCTTTTTTTGGTTTCTCCATTCATGCAAAGCACTGTGGCCCACACAAAATAGTGTCTAGAATCTAAACGCATCAAATTATCTGCCGCGCGCCTTCGAATGCATAAACTGCATCTAATCCGAATGGCTTCCCAAAATCGCTTAATCGTAGTTGGATCGTGTTCCGCGACAAACACGGGGTGAGGCTTGAGTGTCTATAAATAAAGATGCGGGTAAATCCTTGAAACGTGAACAGAACGAAAACGCAAGAACACGGACCTGTGTGGAGGTGAAATATTCTAGTTAAATCTTTAGCTTTAACTTTGAGCTTCGATAGATCAATTAATTATTTCCATAATGAGACACACTACAGCATTATCACTCTTGACTAACTAGAGTAACTGACACTAGACTCTACAGTCAAGCCGGTTTTCAACTGGACACCAAGCTCCTAGAGTTGACACTGAACTCACTTGTCGTGCCGATTCTAAACTGAATCCAAAGCTCCTAGAGTTGAATCTGAACGCAACTGTAGAGTTGATTCTGGACTCAACTGTAGTGCTGATTCTGAACTGAACACAAAGCTCCTAGAGTTGACACTGGACGGACCTGTCGTGCCGGTACTGAACTGGACACAAACTCCTAGAGTTGATAATGGACTCACTTGTCGTGCAGTATCTGAACTGGTCCAAATCTCCTAGTATTGACACTAGACTGACCTATCATGCCGGTCCTGAACTGGACACAAACTCCTAGAGTTGGACTGGACTCACTTGTCGTGCCCGTTCTGAACTTGAAACAAAGCTCCTAGAGTTGACACTGGACTCACTTGCCCTGCCGGTTCTGAACTGGACACAAAGCTCCTAAAGTTGACACTGGACTCACCTGTCGTGCCGGTTCTGCGCCAGCCGCTGCATCAGCCAGACCTGCGAGAGCGCCGGCGGGACCAGCCCCGTGCCCAGCGCTGCCAGCGCCGCGATCATCTGCTGGAACTGGACACAAAGCTCCTTAAGTTAGTCTGCTTACATAAATCTATAAGTTTTTACATTGGATTACAGTAGGGCCTTGCTAATCTGAAGCTTGTTATCCCGGCTGGCGAGAGGTTGCTATTAAATCATGTTTAGTCATTCGACAATCTTTAAATTATCATATTGTAATTTTACATGTTTGATTTAACGCATGCGCGTTTTGAAGACATGAGCTTTATTATGAGGTACCTAAATATTTTTTTACTATTCCTTTATTCCTTTATTAATGAAGTCCAAATCAAAATCGTATCCTAGTAAAATATTGCATACCTACTATTGCAATCCGGACGGCTCGTGAATTCGGAAGGTGTCTTGCATTTCCCTATCCGGATTAGCGAGGCTCTACTGAATTACTATTTTTGCTAGCCACAAATGCGAATGAAAAATAACATTTGCGAATCGGTTTGTACATCCACGCGTGTAGATGCAGTCTCCCTACACGAAAAGCTAGCTAAAACATTTGTTATACATCATGATTTTTGAATACTTGAGAAACTTCTCGAGACGTCATCATACTAATGAAAAAAAAAAACATTTTCCCCCAAGGAATTATGGAGTTTGATTAAAAAAATCGCAATCGCAAACAGATTACCTACATCAATCAACTGATTAACGACTTTAGAATGGGGAGGCGAATTTTTTTGAGATGAGACTCTATATTCCCCACGTACCTCAGTTCTGTGCAACGGTTTGGCTGCATTTTTTTATGCAGGTGGCAGACGAGCCGACGGATAACCTGATGGTAAGCGATTGCCGCCATCCACCCGCGACACCAGTGGAATCACAAGGCGCTGCCAACCTTTAACCCCCCTTTCCCTCGGAGTGATCCTCCGGTACCCTTGCTCACGGAGCGAAACACTGCACAGTGCTTCTACACACCGGTTTTTTGTGAGGCCGTGGTATCACTCCGGTCGATCAGGCCCATTCATGCCGATGGTTCTCCCACGGTCATAATACCATCGAGAAGTTTTTAGGTTATTCAAAGAGTTACATCCTTCTGAACACTTATTTTTCCCGTAATTTTAGAACGGCTTTTGTCTGATGATGATGTATATTTCTGCCATTCTCAATTTCATTTGTTAAACTACTTTGCACTGCCTTCCCTTATTATTACGAATACGATATTTCTTTCCTCTACCCAAAGGTTGTCTGGAAGAAATCGCTACAAGCGATAAGACCGCCTTATTGTACTGTCTGTTGCTGTTGTATCATGCTTGTATTTTATTTTTGTGCAATAAAGAATATCTATCTATCTATCTATCTATGATGATAATGATGAATAAGTTCGATAGATGTCCTCACCTGTGCAATGGCCTGTGGCGTCTGCGCTTGAAGCTGCAGTTGCAGCAAGTGCTGCAGTAGGGGCGGCGCCCCCCCTGGACTCTTGGCGCCCGACACCGAACTGCTGTCTGACTCCGAGGCCGGACTCTGGAACAAAAATTTACGTTATTAACAACTGTTACACCTAGACACAATGGCAGAAAGAGTGATGGTAGCTGAGTGGATAAGAATACGGTCGTGGTTCGAATCCGAGCATTCACCTATGGATTTTTCAAATCTATGTGCATATTCCGCCCCAACGGACGTCTGTTCTCCTCGCAATGTGCCCTGCGCAGGAAAGTAAAGGTCCTCGAGTGGAAGCCACGTACCGGCACGTACAGAAAGTCGCATCCGTGCCCCCCACAAGGTGGACCGACGATCTGGTGAAGGTCGCGGGAATCCATTCGATGCGGACGGCACAGGACCGATCTTTGTGGAGAACATTGGGGAAGGCATATATCCAGTAGTGGACGTCTATTAGCTTTGATGATGATGATGTGCATATTTCTACTGCTAGCTTTCGGATAGTTTCTCAAAATTTTGGATACCTACAAGGTTTGAGATAATGATTCTGAATGTGTAATCGTGATCCAGTTGGTTTGCTACCCCAGCCTAAGGGGTGAGGAGGTGAGATGGTAGTCGCTTCATTGTATTACAGATTTCTTGAATCCTGAGTCATGGTTCAAGCGTACCCCAGGCTTCAGTGACAGTTTTGGACGCAACTAGGAATTCATAGTAGGTTGAGGAGAAGGAGTAGTGCGGCGAAACTGGACGCAACTAGGAATTCATAGTAAGTTGAGGAGAAGGAGTAGTGGCGAAACATAGCATTTACCTAGAAAACACGCGAGTGTGAAAGAGATCCAACCGGCCCTGACGCAGATTCTATACGGGTGCGGTAGAGAAGGAACGTCGCCCAGCACGTCACCCCAGCTACTAACGGTTTCGCGCGGTTTTTCAAGTGTGACATTCTTTTTTTTTATTGGATTGGTTTGATTCTTGGCTTCATAATGAATTCTAGAGTTGAAAGGAAACCTACGATGGAGCGAGCTTACCCAAAAGTAGCCTATTGACTCTAGCTTTGAAAATCTATACTAATATTATAAAGAGGAAATATTTTTGTATTTTTGTATGTTTGTAATGAATAAACTCAAAAACTACTGGACCGACTGCAATAATTTTTTAACCATTAGAAAGCTGCATTATTCAGAAGTAACATAGGCTATATAATATCACGCTATGTCCTATAGTTGTGGAGCAGTAACCAAAAATGTTTTAAAAACGGGGGAAAATTATCGTTTCTGAGGCCTTCCGTGGCCCCCCGTGCGAAGCCGGGACGGGCCGCTAGTATTCTATGAAAAGGCACAGTCTGTTTAGGGCATGTCTATGAAACATAGACAACTGTCTTTGCGTCAAATCTTTCTTAATCTCTATAAAAAAGATTAAGTCCTAGGAGGAAAGTAAAACTAATAGCTAAAGCAATAAAAACGTTTCTCTTATTTCTAAATTGTTAAAAAATTCTACACGAGATAAACATCCCTCAAAGAATAACTTAATAATAACAAACTTGTTACTAACTTGGCATAACAAGTTGTTAGAAAGATTCAATCTTATTTTTGCTACAAATATGAAAGGTTTTTTTTACTTATTAACGTTATTGATTGCAATATTTTCTATCTATTGGTTTTGAATTTTTTATCTTATTAAGGTGACGGGTAGGGTACACTAGCGACGCCAATCGATTCTAATTTTTAGCTCCTTACGGATCTATTTTAAACATTTTCGGGATTACAATCTCTCAACAAACACTTATTCTATTTATGAAATAATCATACACAAATGTTGGGTTCGTTTTTGTACGCGAACAATTTATTCACGCCAAAAGCGGCCACTTTTGGCGGTAATACAAAATTCGAGTGCTAAAGCAGACCAAACAGTTAACTATAAGTATTAAATAGTATCTCTCGGTGTTTGCCGAGAGATTGTAACCACGAAAATGTTTTAAATAGATCCGGTTTAGTAGCTAAAAATTGAAATCTTTTGGCGTCGCTAGTGTGCCCTACCCGTCACCTTAAGGGCCGATTGGACCAATGTTAATTCGATACTAAATCTATTGAAAAGCGCTGTCATTCTTTACACATTTGACGTTATAGCTACCATAAATAATATATATCTACGGATTTACATTGGTCGAATCGGCCGTAAGTAATCATCATCATCATCGTCAGCCCATTTAAGTCCCCACTGCTGGGGCACGGGTCTCCCTCAATCACATGAGGGGTAATTGCCATACTCACCACGCTTGGCAGACGGGTTGGCGAGGGTTTTGATATAAATGCAGAGTTTTCCTTCTCTGGGTGCAGATGATCATGCCAGCAGCTTTACCTTAGTCGCCTTTTACGACACCTCGGTAAGAGTGAGGGTAAGTAATATTATTGTGTAATGATAGCTAGTAGCCAACCAATAATTGGACGACATTATTTTTTATTTATTTTATAGGTGGCACACGAGCAGACTGATCACCTGACGGTAAGCGATTGCCCCCGCCCCTGTGGACACCCGCGACACTAGTGAAGTCACAAGTGCACTGCCAAACTTTAAGGATGGGCCTCCGGTATCCTCACTCACGCAGCGAAACACTAGCACAGTGCTGCTTCACGCCGGTTTTCTGTGAGGCCGTGGTATCACTCCGGTCGATCCGGCCCATTCGTGCCGAAACGTGGCTGTCCCACGGTAATTTGGTGGTAGGTAAATGAGGGATCACCAGATGGTAAGTGAATACCGTCGCCCATGGACACCCGCGACACCAGTGGAGTCACAAGTGTGCTACCAACTATTTCCTCTTCCTCCCGAATTGAACTTTCGGTACTCTCACTCACTAAGCGAAACAGCGTAGTCGCTGCTTTACGCCGGTCCAATGGCCACTGCCCATGGACACCCGCCACACTAGTGGAGACAAGTGCACTGCCAACCTTTAACCCCACCTTTACCCGGAATAGGCCTTCAACACACACACGACAGCGAAACACAGCATAGGGCTGCTTCACGCCGGTTTTCTGTATGACCGTGGTATTCCTCCGGTTGAGCCGGCCCATTCCTGCCACATGGCTCTCCAAACAAAAAACAACAAAGTTGTTATAGTTCAAAATTTCCCGCAAAATTGGTTTTCGCGGAACTACTAAGTCGGCGAAGCCCGGATACTCTAAAATTCATGTAGAAAGTTTAGAACTTGGGGCGGAACAGCCAGGTATCATGACAGGCACATAAGGATTTCACCTACATTCTTAGAGATAGTAAGGTCTTATTTTTTTTCCCAGGTGAAACCATCATGGCTGTCACCTCGCCACGTGTAGGGAACAAGGAAGTGTGGGACTCTAACCCTAACCAAAACCCCTTCATCCATCTCTGCGAAATAGCGTTCGGACCCCACAGCTGTGATTAGACCGCACCGCTGATCGCGCTCGCCGCTTCACCCCTTCCTGGCGCAATGCAGCCATTCATTGCTGTACGACCTACCAGGACACCTGGTAACGTCGTCCCCCGCGGAGTCGTATGCTGAGTTAGCCACTCCCCGGCAGTGGGTACGCTCACGTACTCCGAAGGCACATTTAGTCACCTTTTACGACAGGTCGGGAACACCTTGACAGTATTCTTAAACGCCCCTAGCCACAGGGCGCATCGTAGTCTCCTCTCACCGTGGTATTCCCGGGTCCTGCTGCCACTCCTGTTCGCACGGTCTTGGGCAAACTGATCAGTTTGTAGACACGGATGTCATCGCTTACTATGTCAACAAGCCCCACCTTTTTTGGTCTACACCGATGACAATAGAGACAAAGTATGTATAATATATAGTAAGTTATAATGCGGAATGCTAAGGAATGGAACTCAATGCCGAGGTCTGTTTTCCCTGACCACTAACCTGAACATCTTTAAGGCAAGAGTGAACAGGCATCCTTTAGGCAAACGCGTATCATTCTAGACCTCATCGTCGCTTTGCACCAGGTGCGATTGTGGTCAAGCATTAGCCGATTGACCAAAAAAAAAAGTAAATAGGTAGTTGATTGTGAAAAATTGTTTCCTTCTGAAATACATGCTGTTACTTCCTGAAACATTTCTGCAATATCCTTCTCCAGTCATTACTTAATTGGCTGACTGACCTGACAAGAATCAGGCTGTTTTCCTGTCTTGTTCTGATAATTTTCCGGCTATTTCAGTCCTGTAATGAGCTCTCAAGGAGAGATCTCAATCGGCTAAATAAAATGTCCAATAGGAAGTCTCGTTAGTCTACGATTCAGGATTACTTTGTGGAAAATTGCGTTATTATGATATTTACTGTGCAAAATTTATGGCAAGGTTTTGAAAGGGAAAATACAAGTCGGTTTTTTTTAGTTAGGGAACAGGACAAATATCTACCATTTCCGTAAACAGGTAACAAGGTTTCTAATTTGGCGCTGACTAAGTAAAAGTACCTTTTTTATGTAATAGGTGGCAGATGAGCAGACGGATCACCTGATGGTAAGCGATTGCCGCTGCCCATGGACACCGGCGACACCAGTGAAGTCACAAGTGCGCTGCCAACCTTTAAACCCGCCTTTCCACCGGTGCCCTCACTCACGCAGCGAAACACAGCACAGTGCTGCTTCACGCCGGTTTTCTGTGAGGCCGTGGTATCACTCCCGTCGAGCCGGCTCATTCATGCCGAAGCGTGGCTCGTCTGAGACTTATGACAAAGAAATAGGTATTCTTATTCTTAATACGGCAAACATACTATTCGGAAACGAACGCATCGAAAATTTGACTTCCTCTTTTGTAACTTTAACATAGATTTAATATACATAGTTAGGCCATGCCTGAAATAACGAAATCCATTTTTCATTTGTAAGTACAATAATAATAAAATACATAGGTACATTTTACTTCTATCTATTATCATCAAAATTAATCAAAACATCTAGACTTTAACGTGACTTTGTGACCCTCTGTGACAAAATAATAGAAGTGCCTAATTTCTTATACATAGTAGTTTTCCTATAGTCACAATATGTTTATTTTCATTTAAAATAGGTGTAATCTACCCCGGTGGCCGATGTCACCGCTGTAATTACAGGGTGTCCCGCGACTCGCGGCCTGTCACAGTAATTTGACGTAATTGAGCTCCGTTGATATTCGCGAGAATTAAATACTTTCTACTTTGTTATTTTTTACTGTTACAGCGAGAAATAGGTAAAGGGTGGGAAGTTAAAAACACTCATGTTATAATCTTCAAATTAAGTATTCAAAAGTAAACGTTTTAAACAGGTTTTATTACAGTTTTATAAATTTTCACGTTGCATTATAACTATGATTAATCACGACGGGAATTAACACGATATTGATTATGGGATACAACGTTGTGTACTCACATATTTTACTCGACGTTTCGGCTACGTTACAACAGCCGTGGTCACGAGCGGACTCAAACCCGAAACCGAAACGTCGAGTAAAATATGTGAGTACACAATCACATAATAAATATCGTGATAATTCCCGTCTTGATTAATTATAGGTTTTATTATACTTTATCCAAACTTTAGAGAAAATAATAATTTTTTTTTTTTGGTAATAAGCCAACGCTTGACCACAATCGCACCTGATGGAAAGCGACGATGAGGTCTAGGATGATACGCGTTTGCCTAAAAGATGCCTGTTCACTCTTGCCTTAAAGATGCCCAGATTATAGTGGAAATTAAACGGTTGTAATGTTTTCCATTAAATAGTTAGACTTTTAACATTATGCAACAGTTGATTTTTAAAATGTTTCCGTTATTTATCATACTGCTAAAAAAGTCCCTTGATTTTAAGTATAAAACATGAGTAGATAAAGTGTATAAGACTGTACATAACTTGGTATTAAAGTACTTGCGAATGGTATTAAAATAGTCGACAATGCTCGTTTTTTTTAATCTAAGCTCGTATTTTAACAACCCTTTATGGTCGCACAGTAGCGCGCGCGCGCTCACCTATCCCGCGTGTCCTTACCGCACTCAACACACTCCTAAAAGCCAATCCGGAATTTGATTTGTTTTCGGATGATTGGCGGACTATATTGTTGGAATGCCTGAAGTTTTGTGAGCGAAGTGTGTGCTAAATTAATGTTAATATATTTGTTAATTTTGTTTTAATTTTCTCTTTGTGTATAATTTTTGTAAATTTGTATAATTAATGTAATTGGTTAGCAAACTACCGTGTTAATTATAGTCAATAAATAAATAAATAAATGGTCACATAAACTTCTATTTTAAACCAGCCAATTCTTATTTTCTTTACGCCATTTTTTTTATTTTATCTAGGTAGATTTTTTTATACAGAGATGGTGTTTTTTTTGTGATGGTCAATAAAATGTTTCTTTCTTTCTTTCTTATAGCAATCTTTTGCAATTTATTCTTATGTAAATACGAACCTACTCCTTCCACAATCCGGGTGTTCGACAATAGACAGTTCAAAATTCAAAAGTACTTTATTTGCATAGGCTTATATACAGCTTTTACAAATCGTCATACATGAAAAAATATAAATTATAGCTATGTATATTATACATGTAGATAATTAAACATATATGTCGATACAAAAAATATACTAAGAAATTAATAAATATAATGTGATTCTACCACCGGAATCGGAAAGTTGATTCTGACGAGAAGATCCGGCAAGAAATGTCGAATCAAGCAATCACAAAATTTTGTCGGCTTATTAACGTGTTCAATGGTCTAATTGGTAGAACATCCACCCGAGTCCTGCCTGAACACGAGATGAAATTTTAAGTGTGTTATTTATTTTATCTTACCTATACAAAACCCATTATTTATCTGTACAAGTTAGTTACACGTTTGACTCATAAACCTGAATGTGTTGTATGTCTTTGTGTGTATGTGCCAGCATGGCTGTCTGCGTCTAAACAATTCGTTAGTTATTATTCAAGGTGGTCGTGATTAGCGAATCGGCAAGGTGAGCCGACTGGTCGCGACGCCATTTTGACTTTTTGTACTGTTCCTAGCATAAATCGTATGTTGTTTTGAAGGTTATGTTAGTTTGCTTTTGTACCGGTTTGTCTTTCGATACCTATTTTTTCATTATGTAATGATAATGAATGAATATACTTTTATTCCACTCAACAGTGGTAAAACTTAAAACTAGGTATTACAGGAGATGTGGGAGAGCCACGTTACTGCATGAATGGGCCGGCTCGTCCGAAATGATACCACGGCCTCACAGAAAACCGGCGTGAAGCAGCACTGTGTTTCGCTGCGTGAGTGAGGGTACCTACTAGAGGCCCAATCTGGGGGAAAGGCGGGTTTAAAGGTTGGCAGCGCACCTGGGACTCCACTGGTATCGCGCGTGTCTATGGGCGGCGGCAATCGCTTACCATCATGTGATCCGTCTGCTCGTCTGCCACCTATCACATAAAAAAAAGATGTACAACGAAGACTAATAATTTAATACAGATAAGTTCTGATAAGTATTCAGCCATAAATGAGGGGTGATAAAACCGAGAGCTGTATAACCCAGCAAAAATATGATGCACACTGCCACACTCAGAGTCGTGGATTAACTTAGTTGGCTACTTAAGAAAAAATATTAACACTTATTTTAATACGCATAAATACTACCGATACTAAAGTTAATGAACACTAGCTTAAATGACGTCTCTGAGTGCGGCCGTCACACCAATAAAACATATTTCATCAAAAAATCATCAAAGTAAATAAAAGTTAGTGAAGTGAATGAAGTTCAGAAGTTTTGTAACATTTAAAATTAGAGTCCCAAAAAATTATGTATAGGCTCCTGATAGATACTCAATTAAAAAATTACTGCGTATTTAATTTCTTTTTTAAATAAAATAGGCTAACGCTTAAATACAATCAGACTTGATGAAAAGCAACGATGAGGTCTAAGATGTTACGCGTTCGCATGGATGATGCTTCTTCGTAGTCTTGTTCTGGTTACAATAATTAGGGACAACAGACTTCAAACAGTTCCATTTCTTAGTTGGAATAAACAATGGAGCAAATCACTTCGTAGGTGTATCATTTTTGGAAAATTCGATCTCTAAAGAGGGGGTTGGAAGTTAGTATGATAGTTTTTTATTTTGAAGTTGGAGATGGGGTTCTAAGTTGATATGAAGACCCAACAGTTAATTAGTGCTATTTAGATGTTTTAGCCTAAAAGGTTATACAAACTTGTTTATAAAATACTCATGCAATTAAGATAGAGGAAAAATCTCAACTGCAGCCAAAGGTCGTCCCCATCAGCTATAATACCTCATAAGTAGTTATTTTGATGTTGTCCATTTTAAACGTCAGCTTGATCATAATTTATCTTCATCTAACGTTTGGACAAGGACAGCTTGGCGCCAGCATTGTTAAAGCTTCTTAAGTTATAATAAAAACAGATAAAATAAAAATATGGATATCAGTGAGGTTTATTCGCCTAATATTAATTGAGGAAATTTTGACCATGTATTGTTATTTATTTAAATAGAACACACCTGGGAACTGGTTTTGTTAATATTTCTTTAGTTAACATTTTTGTACCAAGCATTTTTATTTTGATCCCAATGGTGAAATAAAAAGTTGTGAATAGTAGATAGATAATAAATACAAATTGAAATAACGGTGATAGAAAAAATGATAAATTTTAATTTTTTGAATAGCCTTACTTTTGATTTGTAAATCACTTAGAATTGATTAGTAAGGTCAATTAATCTGATTTTAAATTATGAAATAAATAGGAATATTACATATTAAATCAGATAAATTAAGCGTACCTTAAATAAATATTAGCACCCATTTAAACTAATTGCATGTTTTTACTCTATGTACAGCCGATGACAGCGCGCCAATTTGATTGAAACAGCTGCTATGCTATTTGAACTTGAAACGTAAAAAACGACATAATTTGCCGTTCGCCAAATGGTGGGGTCTACACATTCTAATTCTAAACCATGGCCTCGACCAATAGCGACCGAGGACGACCCAACATGGCGGCCCGTGGGAACCGGTTAATGGGCCGTTTGAATTTAGAATAGTATTTTTATTAATGCGTTCGGGAGCGATCGTTTTTTTTCTAACTCTGTATGCAGTAAGCAAAAGGAATAAAGCGTGTTAGGCCTTACACACATGGATGAGACTAAATGATTTGAATAAGGTCGTGAGGTGTGTGTTGTTTTAAATAATTTGACTTTTAAAATAAGAAAATTAGATTTTTTACTTTTTTATTTTGCTTCTAGAATTTTAATATATGCAAATCACAGTGTTTAATTCTTATTTATTTATGCGAAACTAAATGCAACTTTTGTTCGTGTCATGCTGATATTTAGTCAAGTTAATTCTATATTAATGGTATATTCCAAAATGGAAGTAGACAAGCATGATTGATAAATGGAATATTAAATTGAGCAGGGACTTAGATAAATGTTGTTTAAAGTAGAACAAAATATAAATTCAATATGCTGAATAAATCGAAGCGTTAATGTTGCTATCAAATAATATTTAACAAAATACAAAATTTTATATATGTTTGTATTTATTGAAGTTTATTGGTTACCGACCTACTTATTTACTTATTATTTTAATAGTAATAAAATAATTACTGTGTTTTTAAATCTTTTGCTTATTGACTAACTTGATTAATACAAATAAATAGTTTCAGACATATTTTTTGCTATTTAAGGACTGCGTAGGGGGTGTTTTAATATTTATTATTATTTATTTACTATGACGATCCCTTTGAATCAGTGTTAGTGAGCATTGCCTCTGGTGCAATCAAGCAAGAGTTGCGGTTGGATCCCCGCACAGTACAAACATTTGTGTGCATGAACATGTCTGTTTGTATTGGTCTGGGTGTTTGCTACGTATTATAAATATCTATTTACAAAAGAAATTCCACTGTTTATTCTGATATCGGTAAAAGGTTTGAGCTACCTATCTCGGAGTCAGATCAATGTATGTGATGTTGTAAAATATTTATTTATTTATAAAATAATTATTTGCTTATTCGGTGCAACGATTTTTTATCTCTTAATATACAAATGAATATGCTAACTAATTAGTTCGATAAAAATATAATATTTTCACTTAATATAAATATTAATAATTATTTGTTATTAATATTACTAATAATAATTTATTTTAATCATATAAATCCAAAGTGGATCTAAGCTGTTTAGAGAATAAATGATAATGAATGATTGAAGTAATTGGTCAATGTCTTCCACATTGACCAATTGGGTCAATGTCACAAAATTTTGTAATAACTTCAGTAAATCATGTATTCAACTAAATTAACTCCCTTTAGTACGTACATTGGTGACGAATTATATTGAAGGACTTGCAGCGGTTTTGGGAAATAATGTTTATAAAAAATGCTAAAATAATTTTGAAAACCACGTGCTAAAAAGCTTGAAACCTGCAACCAAAAAACCATAATATGTCAAAACCATCACCCAAGAATCTACTCGATAAAAGTCAACATCATGTAACAAATAATAAAGTGGCCACATTCACGACCATGTTTCAAAACATTGAAGCCAACTAACCATGAAATCGGCTCATGCTGTGTTCCCTTCCATTTCACACAAAAAAGTAATAAACCTCACTCGAAACTACAAAGCAGTCGTTTTTCATTGAAACCTTTCCGCTGCTTTAGCAGAAAAACGCCACAAAAAAGTAAAAATGAGAAAAAAATAACGGCAGTGCCACACGCGTTCTATTTTCGAAAATTGTATTTTGAAACGTCAAACGCGCGCTCGTTTTTCTTTTTTTTTCGCGAGCGGCGGTGATTAGGAAGGCCCGGGCACTGGTCTATTTTGATGCACGTGCTCGGGCGAGGGGAGGGCCTAGCACGTGAATTTTCCGAGGTTTCCACCCTCTGCGGACCGCCCCTATAGGCTTTTCTGTCCGGCCTATGCTGTTTAACCGATCGGCTATAGGGAGCTGTGGAGTCGCGTGGTTTTGTTTATTTTTGATCTTTTATTTTTTGGGGGTCATGAAATGTTTATTTTTCTAATCTATAGATGACGGTTTTTTGTCACTCGTAGTAGATACCATAACGTTCATTAAACTTTACTGGAGGTGATTTTTCATTTTATAGTTAATATTTTGATCAAGCTTAAAGTTTGATTCAGATAAATAAAACCATTCAATGTTTATCGTTAATATTTAAGACAAAATTTATTTGATCTCCATGACATTTGTTCTTACATAAAGACGTGTGTGTGTTGTGTATGTGATTTTCATCTAAATAGTTTTTATTCCAATTGTTCTTTAACTCATTTCAGAACTTCGAATGATTAAAGATCTTTATAAAACCACCACAAGTTACATGTGAGCAAATTGTTTCGCGAGACGGCAAAAAACTGATAGCTTGTTAACAAACGGCAAAAGATGATTTATAGGCAGAGAAAAAAACTAGCCAAGTGTGAGTCGGGCTCGTGTAAGAATGGTTTCATCAGTGCCATTACACTGTCTATACAATATTAGATTCTGGTTTTGTGATGTGGTACCTATGAGCTATGGTGGCTTAGTGTATTAGAACGCACCTTCCATGCGGAGGGTCGTGGTTCAATTCCGAGCATGCCTCTGGATTTTTCAAATCTATGTGCGTATTTCCACCATTAGCTCGGCGGCGAGGGAAAACATCGTGAGGAAGACTGCACGTTTTTAATAATTATTAATGTGGTCTGGTTCCCCTGTCAAAAGGGTTGCGAGGGTAAGACAATCGGCAATCGCTTCTTGTAATTACCAGACCCCAAATCCTGATTCATGGTCCAATCTTGGCTCCAAAGCAACAGCTTGCACGCTTAGCTTCCCGTCATGAGAGACACCCAGCTGACAATGAATTCTTAGTGATAGAGTCCCATTTTTACCCTTGGTTACGGAACCCTAATAATTTACAACCTTCATAAAACTATGAACAAATTTCAATTGTATTAACGAACAAAACGGCAATTATAAATTGGATAGTATCGTCGAAACAACAAGTTAATGCCTTCATTCTGGATACAAGATGGATTCTGTAAAGGTAGAAAGAAAACTATACGATATAAACTTTTATTACTTGGCTGCCATTTTTAGTCCAATAGGTGAAAGTGTTGATTTAATTTGTTTTCAATAAAAACCAACGCTCTGTTATTAAAAAAATATTAAAACACTTTTTATTGTGAATCAGCATGGATGAGACGGCCGTCGGATTTCTTGCCAGATCTTCTCGACCAGAAACAACTTTCCGAGCCGGTGGTAGTATCGCAATATGTTTATTTATTTCTTAGTATATTTTATGTATCGGATTCTTTTGACTTTGACTTTGAGATAAAGCACCGCTTGAGCTGTATTTCGCCGAGTGAGTTCATGTGAGTATCTACGGTCCTATGCGGGGGAAGGGGGTTTTAAGGGCACGGGTAGTGGCAGTCGATTACTATCCGATGATCCGTTTGCTTGTCTGTAACCTCCAACGTAAAAATACCCCACGTTCCTTATCATATAACATTTGTGAGACTAACACCCCCCCCCCCCCAGACGTCATTATTTTTAAAATTATACACCTAAAAATTACAGAGTATCAAGGTTTTGATATTTGGCGTCACAAAATTCATGAGCCTTCCTTAACGCCCCTTTAATTTTAAGGGTTTTGTTAGTAAAAAGTAAATCCATTATTGGCCATATGTTAAGAATATAAGATCAGTGTACTTATTTTTAATAGCTGTGGGTTTTGCGTTTCAATAAATTAAATTAGTGTGTGATTTAATTTATTTTTGACTTCATATTTCTTACAAAACTTTGAATCAATAACGATTGGCAACGAGATTCTGTTGTTTATATGTTCCTAATATTTTTTATTTTATTGACAAAACGCGTTTATTATCAACACGAGTTCTTATTTATTTGTTTGTCATGAATGTTTTGTTAAATCACCAACTACATTACAAAGATAAATGCTAAATAGTTGAGCAAATTAGACACACAAAGTAACCTAATGCATTTTACTAATTTAATGTTAGGTTGACACGTGTCCACAGTTCAATTTTAAATAATTAAATAAAATTCAAATAATATATTTTGAACATATTTTTCAAAATGAGTTTTTATTCCATCATTTCAACACCAATAATCGACCGTTTGTTAATGTTAAGTGCAGTAGCAGACCACATTTTCATTAACCTGATTCCTAAGTAAGTTATTGGTTTGAGACTATGCGAAAGTGCGAAAAATATATTTAATATATTTAAATAGATGTATATTATAATCTGGTTACACACCGAACTAGTTAACAAAGTGTTCATCACACGCTTGTTCTGATGCATAACCAATAGGTACACTTGTTAGGGTTTGGTGAATGAACGGACAGTGTGTGTAACCTACACTATACAAAAATATCATAGTCGCGGTTTGTACCGTGACGAGCTTGTGCACGTACTACTGCTTGGACTGCTTCCTCCTTATTCCCCCATATATTATGCTAATGTGTGCGTGGCAGCGCGTACGTACACTGCCAACCCATAAACCCAAAAAAAAATCCCTTGTTATTGAGCAAACTTTGCAGCTCACGGACAGATACAAGACAAGGATTATAACGCCTAGAAACCGCATCCACCTTCTTATAAATCGCGATCTAAATCTCATGTCATCTCGTTCCAACACGCAATGTTAAAAGGGACTGGGACGAATTTTGTCCCGGGACTACGAGACTCCAAAACGGCGGCAATCTGCTCGTACGTACAACATCGGCAACGTTACGTTTCCGGTAGACCACTTTTCGACCTTAAAGTATTGTAATAAGGTCTAAAAGTGGTCTACCGGAAACTTTGCCGGATGTACCTACGACAAAAATGCTTTGTTTGTGTGCGGTCGGTGAAACAATTCAATAATCTGTTTTTTGCCTAACTTCAGTTTCAGAGGACGCGTTTTGATGAAGACTATCAATTTAGACGTTATTAATGCGCGATGTTCCTAGTGTAAGTTACCTATTATGTTCGCGAATGAATGTCGAATCTGCGGTGCACGGTAAGACCAACTATAGTTTTTTGCTGTACCGTCATTGAACTATTTACCTTGTATTTGTCTTAAGTAACTCGGTCTAAATAAAATAAATAATCTAAGGATTAAGATGAAATATATTACAGCAAAAGATTATTAAAACTAATTACGAAGTACCTAATACATACTAATTGCAGTTAACCTAGATTTTATGCCACTGATCACAGAACCAGATCTTCTTAGAACTCGACATACGTTCATACCTACGCATATACAAAAATACAAAATGCAACGAATTAATTTCACGCACCGGCCATTACCCGCAATTATATTTCCTTTATAGTTTTATAACTGCTAAGTAATTCAATTGTACCGCATTAATTCAAGTATAATGAGTAGACGTTAATATAATTTGCATTTTCTCTTCTAGAATATTCTGTTGCTTTGCGTCGAGGCGTTATGTCATACGATTTGATCTTTTAATTATTTGATTGATGACTATCAGATAATTTGTTTATTTCACTATATCAACTGCAAACATTAATATCATTATCATAATAGAAGTATTTCAAAGTTCAAGGAATAAAACAGTTAAAGTAAAGGTTCAGTTTTTTTTATTGCGAATAATAGACAGACGAGCATGCGGCCCATCTGATGGTAAATGGTAACCGCCACTCAAAAGAAAAACTCTTTTCAAAGCTCATTTTTTATGTCATAAAACCTTCGTCATGTAGTATTATTCTTATCATAAAGCATTAGCTTAGAATTATGGACCTAGATATCATAATTTTAGAATAATATATTTGGTTATCTAAATTTTAGGGAAATATACACAAAAATATTTAATTAAATAAAAAAGACAAACCTTTTAAGTATGTTTAGTCATATATTTAAGAATAATTAGTTTCTAAAGATAAAGATGAAATTCAATTACCTACATATTTGCAAAAGTGTGGATAATAGCTTATTGGACCCAATCATATTGTTTGGCATACTTTTCTACACTCGTAGGTATATGACTGTTTGACATACCAAGTTGTAAGTAGCGCATTCTAGTAAAACAAACAAATACCTAATAATAAACTGAAAACATCATTATATACCCTCACTCACTTCAAAGGTAAGTGTTAAACCGAGCCCAAACACAAAACTGCAAGCGCTCTCGAAAAACAAAAGCACAATCCGAAAGTAGCTTTTAAAAAATAAAATTGCGCAGCCTCTCCACAGACGGGCCTGTTCCAACACTGCCTACTTTTCACGGTACGCCTACACGCTTACTATTTCAGCGGGAAAGTGTACATTAGCAAAATTCGACCTTACCACTCGAAGTTACGGTTCAGATTTACCAGCATCGACCGTACGCACACCCCATCTCTTTCCTACGTATTAATCAAAATACGAGTTTTCTACTTTGACGTGGAATCGTAGCAAATGGATAAGGCATTGTTTCGTAAATTGAAACTATGGTTTGTCTGCGACCGGCGTAAGCGGACCCCTTCCTCCGGGTTGTTGTTGAGGGGGCTCAGTGAGAGGAGACAAATTGTAAGAGATCGGACGGGCCAGCGTATACTGGTCGCTGCTAAGCTTGGTTTAGACAAGGTACATAATTGCTATTGTAGGCTAAAGCACGCTAAAGGGTTTACAATAAACTGTTATTATGACAGACAATGATTAGAAATGTTGATGCGGATGCCTGCTATTAATTACGTAGGGAGTTTACTTATTTATCTGCGGATCTATCTGTCTTCTTAATTAAGGCACTAAACAGCAATTTCCTTTTAATTAAAAAATGTGTAAACTCCACTTTTGTTTAATGTTTGCATACGCAATGATTTAGACTTAAAAGAAAATTCCAAAATACCTACAGTTAAGGTGACGGGTAGGGCAGACTAGCGACGCCAATCGATTTTAATTTTAAGCTACTAAACCGGATCTATTTTAAACAATTTCGGGGTTACAACCTCTCGGCAAACACTCATACTATTTATTAAATAACCATGCACAAATGTTGGGTCCGTTTATGTACGCGAAAAATTAATTCACTCCAAAAGTGGTCACTTTTGGCGGTAATAATTTAAAAAAAAGGACCCAAAATTTGTGCATGGTTATTTAATAAATAGTATAAGCGTTTGCCGAGAGGTTGTAACTCCGAAATTGTCTAAAATAGATCCGGTAAAATCAAAATCGATTGCCGTCGCTAGTGTGCCCTACCCGTCACCTTAAATAAAATATGACTAATAAAATTAAAAAAAAACTTCTCTTAAGGGATAGGGCATATTAAATGTCCTATCCCTTTCCTGCAAGGCTTGCAGTGATCCTTTAAAACTAAATTGTGTAAAAGTAAACCAAGATTTTACTCTAAACTTAAATTGACATCTCAGTAGATTTCGCATTAATCAAACGAACTAATCAGGTTTTCATTAAAAGTATTAGTAATATGACACTGACATCTGAATTGACCTGAGCTGATACGACCTGGTGATTTTCATGAAAATAGCATATTCCTTCCTTATGAGCCATCACGTCTCTAATACCACAAGTGTTACATTTGTCTATGGGTTCGACGTGTCTAACTCTTTACTAAAAAGACCCAGTGATCCGACTCAGCCAAATGATACACTGTTCCGAATCTATAATGTTCGCTCCGAATATATCATTCGACTCAAATGGATCTCGAGTTCGAGTGAACCGAATGATCCGAATGAGCTGAATGAAAACCAGAAAACCAGCGTGAAGTAGCCCTGTGCTATGTTTCGCTGCGTGAGTGAGGGTACCGGAGGCCCAATCGGGGGAAAGTGGGTTAAAAGGTTGGCAGCGCACTTGTGACTAAACTGGTGTCGCGGGTGTCCATGGGCACATAAAAAAAAAAGATCCGAATACAGCGGAATGATCCGATGAGCTAAATGATCCGAATGAGCCGAATGATCCGATGAGATAAATGATCCGACTGAGCGGAATGAATCACAGATCTATCTGAGAGTCAATGTTCCAAATGAAGCGTTTCACTGTTCCGCATCTCTGCACTGATCCAGATGCAAATGTTCCAATCTTTTGAAAGATACCTTTTTGTCAGGTCTACTTTGGGTGGCGAAGAACTTTTACCATCAGGCGTGGCATTCGCTCGTTTGTGCTTTATTGTCAAAAGATATTCTATAGACTTCCTCTATGACGAATTACCTATCAATTGACCGTAACTTGTCAACTTCTGTCATCCCGCCCCCAAAGATATAATGACAGACCACCCATTTCCCACAAAGAAACAGTTGAATCAGTTTTGTGCACAGTACACATGGGGCCAAGTTATTGTGCCTTTTTCCCACAGGGCAATCAAATCGGAATTATTGTCTTCATACAAAAACACCGTAATTGCACGAATAGCCCGCTTTTTACTGGAATCTAAATGTAATGGAGACTGGTATGTATAATGTTAGTGTCTGTTAGTCGCATTAGTTTGGTTGTACGATGCACTATTTTATGTGAAATGTATAGAAGTAATGCAAGTTTCCTCACACACCTGCTTCCCTATTTGATGTACATTTTTTTTTTAGTTTAGGTACACACGGCGTCACGCCGAGTTACCCTTGTTGACCTTTGGACCGTCCTTATGTCTGGGGCCCAAGTGCTATTTGTCCACTGCAGGGGGTTAACTTGATCTGACGCTGACTGAACTCAACATTTTAATAGTACAAGAAGCTTTTAGTCTAATCTTTCAAGCTGGGGCCAAATCAATTTATTTTTTTAATAAAAGACCACACACAGCATATCACGCACAGTAAAACTATGGAAACAGCTGTCATCCGTGGTGTTTCCGAACAGATACGACCTGGTGACCTTCAAGAAAAGGGTTTACTCTTTTCTTAAGAGCCGGTAACGCATATGTATGGGATGGGGTTTGGAATAAAGCCAGGGATTTTTAATTAAGTATTCTATATTAATATGCGTCGTCTTCCACGTCTTTACATCGTCCGCCATTCGTCGTCTCTCATTTCCCTCTCTCTCTCTCGCACGTCATTCTAATTCAAACATCGAACACGTTTCTTGGCATGCATCTACCGATCACCAATCCCACATATGTGATACCTCAGGTGTTGCAGATGTCCATGGGCGGCGGTGATCACTTTCCATCAGGTGTGCCGTCTGCTCGAATGTAAAAAAAAGAACGATTTTTTTTAGAATAAAACGTTTGGTAAACGTTGTCCCAATCAAGTATATAGACAAACGTTACTGATCCCGATAAACACCATATTCATCATCATTATTCATCATATATCATCACTATATTATCAACTACTTCCAGGTAATTACCGGACTTCCCGAATTCTGGATCATAAGATCCAAGGGTACCCGGGACTCCGAAGCGACAGCAACTAGGAATTATGTTAAGATGAAATGTGGGAAGTTTTTCCACCGTCGGTATCACATCTTGGCCATTTTTATTAGTCATAGCATTTCTACAACATCTTTTCCATCCTCATACAGTTATTCCACTTTTTAGCTATCGTCAATTAATGAAATAAATGTTTCAAAGATCCACTTTTCTCCAAATTGACGCTCTCCCCTCAGATTACTCGGGGAGTTTCCCCCTTAAACTATGAATTCCGTACGAGTTGCGATCAAGTTGGTTTGATGAACACCCTAAACCTCATCGTCACTTTTCATCAGGTGAGATTGTGGTCAAGCATTGGCCTACAAAATCTGCTGTTCCATACAAAATAGAATATGAACCCGGCAATAATGTATGGAACCGCTGATTTTTTTTTCGCTTAGGTTGTTGATCTAACAATCATTTAACCGCTAAAAAGCTGCACTTTCCTTTCATATCATTAGCTACATTTATCACTTTTAAGGAGAACATTTAGTTTCTGAATATATTGTTTTGAACCTTCATGGTCACTAACATTAGAATATCATCAACAACAATATCCGAAACCCAAAAATAAGGCACATGGTAGAAATTTCGTAAATATTCTCATGTTTAGTTTATTGTTTAAATTGAATCAATCAATCAATTTAGAGTTCCAGTCTCTCAGCAAATAATGTTTAGTCTGTTTTTACCCGACTACGGCGAAGCAAAAAGGAGGGTTATAGTTTTGACCTGTATGTATGTATGTATGGTTCATCTGTTCCGTGATAACTTCTAAACTAGTTATCATGTCTGAACAAATGAGGTGTCGTTAGAAGCGTCTTGGTAGTTTTCTGGTTATAGGCGATATGACGTCACGTTAAATTGGCTACAGCGTCCTCTAGGGAACTTAGAGTAAGGAACTAATAAAAAATTTTGCTTGACGGTACCGTGTGAGGTATCAGATGAAAGAGCTTTTTTAGCACATTTCAAATATGTAATTTTATTTACATAACTAAAAATAAGTTAAATAAAAATAAAGTTTAAAAACTAAAACCCGACTACTCAAACAACACGCTAAAAAGTACGCAAACAAGAAAATTGTATTTGAAATTATTATGCCGTATCGCCGTGGTCGTATGCCACCTACTGTAGCAAAACAAATTCATTATAGGTAATAATAAAATAAAATCAATGTGGCATACAACCACGGCGATACGGCATAATAATTTCAGCAGGGACAATTTTCTTGTAGTAGTCGAAAATTTAATTCACGCACAATGCAAAAGTAAAACCAGAAAAGGCAGATTTTTTTTACTATAAGTAGATATTAAATAAACAAAGTATAGGCACAGATATTATGATACGTAACCTATACCTACCTAGATGCTTGCCGAGAGGCCGAAGATCCGAAATTATTAAAAATATTTCCAATTTACTCCCTAGCAATTAAAATCAATTGTCGTATCAAGTGCGCCTTATCCGTCACCTTCAGAAAACATAGTGATTTCTAACATAATGATTCTATTTGTTACTCTCATTGAATGATAGCTTAAGAAGGTTTCTGGGTGTAATGAGGAAACCCATCGAGACCTGTGGAGTAACCTCGAATATATTTACATTTATCGATCAGTGTATGGTCTTTGGCTGTATATTAAACGAATCAATAGACTCCATAATTAACGTATAAAGCCCTATACTTTGTAAATTAATTACTACAATTGATTTACAAGTTTGAGGGCGGAATCCGTCAAAGCTAACTGAAAGATACTAATTATATTGCGACAAAGGGAACGATTTCGAAGCCACGCAGTGTATGTAATTGATGTAATTAATATACTCGTAATAATAACAATCTAAAACCAATATGTGCCGATTATTTAGCTGGTACACCTGTGTTTTCGATTTCCTTGGGAATATTGAACAATACAAAAAAATATCCAACATATGACTGTCGTAGAATTGAATGAATGAATGAATAAAACATTTACTGGCACAAAGAACAACACATACAATAAACAATTAAAAAAAAATCAGTATTAACAAAATAAAAAGAACACAATATAAAAAAAAATGGTTAACATTGTGCCAATAGGCGCCCGCTCCGCATTAGTCGCGCCGTGTCATTGCTGACACGTCGCGACGCTGATATTCTGCGGGAGACCCTGCATTAATGATTAAAGCATTTTAGTGCCCACTAACGTTAACATTAAGTATTTTATACTTCATAATCATTAACATTTCAGCCAATAGACGCCCACTGCTGGACATAGGCCTCCCCCAATGTTCTCCACACAGATCGGTCCTGTGCCGCCCGCATCCAAGGGATTCCCGCGACCTGCACCAGATCGTCGGTCCACCTTGTGGGGGGAATACCACGGCAATGGAGAGAACTCTGCTCCTTCAGAGAGAATCTCCTTGCATGCAAAAATATTATAATTAATATAATAATAAATATAAAAAAATAATTATATTATTAAGTTTCTGTAATGCCTTTTAAAGTTGTGTTTTTTTTTGTGCAATAAAGTATATCTATCTATCTATCTATCTATCTATAATGATCCAACGAGATAATAAAACTAGGTATTATAAGAGTTACGAACAAAGAAGGCAGCCTTATCGTTATTAGCGATCTCTATGCAGCCTCAGGGGAAAATGACATTTTATAAAGGTGTAAAACAGTGCAAATGTGTTATCCATTGATTTAATAGCCACAATACTATTGATATAAAACTATTTGTTGAATTTCACGATTGAATTAAATTTTGGTAGCTCCTATTTCTGTCATACCACCAGGTAATGGAATTCTTTGCACGTTTTTACTCTCACCATAACGAAGCATGAAGATGCAGTCTGTAAGAGGCTACGGTGGGCTTTCCTTCAGATTACCATCAGGCTAAGGTAAGCCATAACAGGTAAGGGCGTCTATTAAAAATATATATTTAAAAAAAAAGAATTTCTCGAACATAGCTCGGGATTATTTGACTAACCGGATGGCGCAATTGGTAGTGGCCCTGCCTCTTACGCCAAAGGTCGTGGGTTCGATCCCCACCCTGGACAAACATTCGTGCGTTGAACACTTGTGTTTGTTCGGTGTCTGGGTGTAATATATGTATTTAAGTATATATTTGTGTTCCTCTGTTGTCTGATATCTGTAACACAAGTGCTTAAGCTACTTAGTATGGAATCAGGTCAACGTATGAGATGTTGTGAGTATTATATTATATTATTATGATCACCAATCCGCATTAGGCAAGCGTGGTGATTAAGCCTTATCCCATCATAGTAGCGATGACTTGATTTCTATGATGGAGGCCTTTGTTCTGCAGTGGGATAGTATATAATCTGATACTACAACATTTTTTTTAGTTTGCGATGCTTCATCATTGGTCAGATTGTTTCGGAGTGTTTTTTTTATTTACTCCATGTTTAATTTCTAAACAATTTTTCCAATCATACATTTATACTTCTTCGTCATGTCTATTGGCTGATGATTCAAAATGCCTGCACCCAGCCTTCCATTAATGCAATTATCTGCATTACTCAATCCTGACTCAGCATCAATAATTGGACTTCAAACCTTGGATTTGCTGATGTTAAAAATTGGTCACAGGTCTTGCCTATTAATTATACAATAATTAAATTGTCAAATGAGTAATTTACAATGAGAAGAGTATTTTGAACCTTAATGATATAGGCCTAAGATTGAATAGCAGTCAAAAATCTGCTAACAAAATACAGGGTGTATCGGTAATCAATTTACATCCCATTAACCACCTTGGCCGTGTGGTCCCCGGCAGAGTAGAATAGGCCACCCTCACTCTTACCGAGGTGTCGTAAAAGGCGACTAAGGTAAAGCTGCTGGCATGATCATCAGCACCCAGAGAAGGAAAACTCTGCATTTATATCAAAACCCTCGCCAACCCGTCTGCCAAGCGTGGTGAGTACCTATGGCAATTACCCCTCATGTGATTGAGGGAGGCCCGTGCCCCAGCAGTGGGGACTTAAATGGGCTGATGATGAACCACCTGTACCAAATATCAACCATTCTGAACAATGTTAGTTCTAAAACTTTTTGGAAATTCGTCGACACCCGATACAAAATAAGCATTTTTTTTAATAAACAACAAATTCCAAACACTGGTTCCGTGCCTTTTTTGTGCTTAATTTTTTAATGGTTACAAAATTTTTAAATTTTCTCTGCGATAAAATTATAATTAAATTAAATTATAATAGCTTAACTTTAGACAGTTATGCATGGTTATTGTTAGTAGGTTGAATTTGAATTTAGTGTAATTGTAAGTGGTTTTTTTTGTCTTTAAGGGGTAGGGTGTTGGTTTTTTGTAGTTTTTATTTTTATTTATTTATAAGTAGTTTAATTTATAAGTAAGTACATTATCTACCTATCTACTGTTAAACCACCTTAATAATACAGTTATAGTTATTGAAGAGCGGTGCCTCCTGACACAGGCTTTGTCAAGCTTAAAAGGAAGCACCAGCCGATGTAAATTAAGCAAGGAACTTAAGGTTTAAAGAAATAAATAAATAAAAAATAACATGTAGTTTATGGGCCTCAGAGGGGGGTTTTGGGGTATGTGGAAATATAATAAAAAAGTTAGGTACTTACGCAGCCAACTTTATAAGAAAGCTGATTTTTTTTTGTTAATTTCCAAAAGTCACATAACAATATGATGTTCAGAATATCTGGTAGAAGAGGTGGTTTAAGGGATGTTAATGTTTGCTGATACATCCTATATTACTTTGGTAATTGACTTTGATTGCAGTCCGTACTTATTAGGTAGTTAAATGTTTCGCTTTATTTTAAGAGCACGTACAAAATATTTGCTTATGAATCTAATTTTGAAAAGCGTGTGAATATTTTGTTTTTTTTTTTATAAACACACGTAGGTGCAGCCAATTTACAATAGATATTACGTACGTAATATTTATTTTTGATCTTTATCTGTGATAGTGCCATTTTTTTGTAAAGACAAAAATATTCACACACACACAGGTGCTTGTGTGTGAATGTATGTGATGTTGTATAGAATTGATTAAATTTATTATTAATAATTATACAATAACAAAATAATAGAAGGTCTATGTAAAATACAGATAAAATATTTTCGCAACCTAAATGCTTTTTTTTTAATAAGTAACTTTTTTGTTAATCAGATATTTTAAAAATGGAAAAGATTTTTGCATGAAACTCTTTTCTACATTTAAACGTTGTCCATTTAATTAGTTAATTATAGCATAGTAGAAACAATAGTTACTTTTCTACCATACATAGGTACATACAATGCAATACAATGAGATACATTCAAGCCAAGTTCAATCTAAAAATAAGGGCGCGAATCCCTGCAGTTGATGGCGGCATCGTAAATGCTACATTATTTTCGTAAAGGATGGAAAATTACGAGTATCGCATTTATTCGAGACAAAGCGAGAGGGACAATGCGTAGTTGTTTTGTTGGTGAAGTTTTGTTTGTGTCTATTCGCATTTGGTAATTGTAGAATTTGGTTGCGGGTAGTTTGTAAAACGAGGTTTTGTAATTTGTTTAATTATTTGGGTTATGTAACGCAAACTAATTTTATACGCCATTTTGGCAGACGAGCACACGAATCACATGATGGTTAGCTGTTACCGCCCATAGACACCTGTAATAATACCAGAGTGGCATTACAAGTTCTCTGCTAACTTTTAAACTTCTTTCTCGCGGATTGGGCCGCTCCGGTATCACCTACTCGGTAAATTACAGCGCAGACGTTTTTATGTGAGGGTGATTCATGCCGAAGTGTGGCTCTCCATTATTATATTGAAAATATATAAAAAAAAAATTTGGCGGTTTTTACTTGCTGGCTTTGGAAAGCTTGGTTGGTCGGCTTGGCATCATTTTACATAAAAATTCATCATCAGCCCATTTAAGTCCCCACTGCTGGGGCACGGGCCTCCCTCAATCACATGAGGGGCAATTGCCATACTCACCACGCTTGGCAGACGGGTTGGCGAGGGTTTTGATATAAATGCAGAGTTTTCCTTCTCTGGGTGCTGATGATCATGCCAGTAGCTTTACCTTAGTCGCCTTTTACGACACCTCGGTAAGAGTGAGGGTGGCCTGTTCTACACTGCCGGGGTCCACACGGCACATGCCGGGGGCCACACGGCACATTAAAAAAATATATATATTTTGGGGGAATTACCTCTAATCATAGGCACGGTCTAGTGGTTTAAGTACCGAGCCGTGATATCGGGGTCCTGGGTTCGATTCTGGAGTCGAGAAAAGTATGTTTTGAATTTTTCGAACATAGCTCGGTTTTGTGATCACCAATCCGCATTTGGCAAGCGTGGTGATTAAGCCTAATCCCATCATAGTAGTTGTCGAGTACAGACTCCTTGGGTCTAATTTAACTAACTAAAACTAACTCCGATGGCTCAACGATCCAAAATGAGTCTTGGCCTCCGATACGAGATGCCGCCATTTTTCTCGGTCTTGTGCAGCTTGTCGCCAATCTCCTGCTTGCAATTCCTGCAGGTCCGCGTTCACTACATCCCGCCAGCGGTAGCGTGGGCGCCCCACTGGCCGGCGACCAGTAGGTTGCCCAAGATATGCCCTTTTGGCGCCCCGATCTGATACCATTCTTTCAACGTGGCCGAGCCATCGGAGTCTATGTGCCTTCGTCTCTCCCATTATGTTAGGGCTCGCCATCAGCTCTTCAACCTCGGCATTTTTTAGGATCCTCCAACTGCCATCTGCTTCCTGTTTAGGACCGAACATTTTTCGGAGGATTTTCCGTTCTGTGACCAGAAGTTTATTTTCTTCTTTTAGTGTCAGTGTCCAAGCTTCACAGCCGAAGCGAAGAGGATTATCAGAAGTGCAAAGAGAAAACACCTAGAGAATATTGTACGAGGAATGGAATCTCTGATGAAGGCAAACCATTCGAGGAAGTTCTACCAGGAGGTGAATTCGTACAGGAAAGGTTATCAACCCACATCGCAGATACTAGAAGACGACCAAGGAAATCTAGTAACGGATGGAGAAGAAATCAAAACACAATGGCGTCAGTATTTCCAACAACTTCTTAACTGTCCCCCTCTCGAAGAGCCAGTACCTCGAACTACAGAAGACGTCCAGTGCGAGGAAGATCCCCCTACTTTTGAAGAGACCCAAAGTGCCATAATGAGACTCAAAAATAATAAAGCTCCAGGTATAGATGGTATACCAGGGGAACTTTGGAAGTACGGAGGAGGAGCGGCACATTTCAAATTATACCAAATGCTGCTCATGATTTGGGAGAAACAACTACAACCAAATGAATGGAATACTGGAGTAATATGTCCTATCCATAAGAAGGGATGTAGGAAAAGATGCA
This sequence comes from Marasmia exigua, assembly GCA_019059595.1. Classification (NCBI taxonomy): domain Eukaryota; kingdom Metazoa; phylum Arthropoda; class Insecta; order Lepidoptera; family Crambidae; genus Marasmia; species Marasmia exigua. The sequence goes on from CM032484.1 coordinate 18,767,015, forward strand.
ACAACTATCGGGGAATAGCTCTGCTACCAACTGCATATAAGGTTTTATCGTATGTACTGCTGAAACGTTTGGAGCCACATGCGGAAAAAATACTCGGCGATTATCAGTGTGGGTTTCGTCCCAATCGCAGTACAATAGACCAAATCTTTCTCCTCAAACAGCTCTTGGAGAAAAGATGGGAATATGCACAGAGCGTCCACATCCTTTTTGTGGATTTTACGAAGGCCTATGATAGTATTGATCGGAATGCCTTGAGCACAATACTAAGAAACTTCAACATCCCGAAGAAACTAGTAGACATGGTTGAGGTTGCCACTAGAAAGAGCAATATGAGAGTCCGAGTTCAAGGCGGATTGACTGACGAGTTCTCGGTTGTCACGGGTCTAAAGCAGGGCGATGCATTATCACCAATGCTTTTCAATTTGGCTCTCGAATATGCAGTACGGCGGGTGTTGACGCTAGACGCCGGAATAGAGCTAAATGGAAGGCATAGAGTGATCGGATACGCAGATGACCTGGCTTTGCTAGGCGAAACGAGCTCCCAAGTCCAACTCTCCGCTTTGGCCCTCGAAGAAGACGCCCATAAGATAGGTCTGAGTATTAGCCATGGAAAAACAGAGTACTTCCATATGCGGCGCTACAAGAACACGCGTGAAAAGCGACAAGACCTGCAAGTTGGTGGTACTTTGTATAAGGGAGTGGCAAAATTCAAATATCTGGGCTGTACAGTCACAGATACTAACACCCGCGTCGACGAAATCGAGACTCGGACTCAGAATGCCTTGCGATGCAGTGCTGCACTTCATAAAGTGTTAGTGTCTAAGCTTCTCAGCAGAAGGACAAAAATTACTATTTACAAGACCGTCATAAGACCTATTTTGATGGGTCTAATTTAGTTTTTATAATGTTTTTACTTATATTGACAGAAGTTGTCATTGCTTTTTTGTTTCTGTCTTGTCGTAAAAATCTTGCTTGGAAATTTGGTTTGTATTTTTTATTTATTAATTTAATTATATTCTTTCACTATTTTTATGCGCGTTTTCTTTCGTCTGCCACAGTAGTGATTTCTATGATGGCGGCCTTTGCCCTGCAGTGGGACAGTATATAGGCTGATACTTTACTACTATATTTTACTTTAATATAAATGGTCTCCTAAACCAAAATGTAGACAGGCTTCCAAAGCCCCACACTACATTACAACACCCACAACAAAATTAAAATCACATCCTCACAAAAAAAAACACGATTTACTAGTCCCAACTGCAAACATCCGCTGTATTATCCATTCAACAAAAAATACTTCAATTTAAACCTTACTACAATAACATAAGTACACTGTTTTAATAGTAAGATCGTCACCGAAAGGTGTATAGAATATAGCAGAATTTAAACCCTATGTCTAAGGCTTAAAGGCTTGTTTTCTGCATTGCTTCCCACTGGAACATCTGCTGGTTAATCACGGGTGATCTGGCAGGAATAGGGTTGGGTGTAATAAGCTGTAAGGGAGTCCTTATAATTGAGTATTTTTTTTAATTTGGTGGCTAAATAAGTAAGCAATTTATCTACTTCCCCGATAATAATCTCCCTATTAAGACTCTATATGGCTAAACTAGCGCCGCCAATTGAATAAATATTGATTTTTTATGGAATAGATGGCAGACCCGCCCACAGAACGTAGACAACGCCCTGATGGTCTAGTGGGTTAAGTGCCGGGCCCTGATCTCGGGGTCCTGGGTTCGATTCCCGGGTCGAGCGAAAAGTATGTTTCGAATTTTTCGAACATAGCTCGGGTTTGTGACCACCAATCCGCATTAGGCAAGCGTGGTGATTAAGCCTAATCCCATCATAGTAGCGATAACTTGATTTCTATGATGGAGGCCTTTGCCCTGCAGTGGGACAGTTTATAGGCTGATACTTTTTTTTTAGATGGCAGACGAGTAGACGGATCACCTGATGGTAAATGATTGCTGTTGCCCATGGAAACCAGCAACACCAGTGTGATTGTGGCGATAGTGAGATTTTTTTTAATGTTACATGTTTCAATACGCAAAGGAAAACATGTCTCTTTTTTGAGTCGCATAACAAAAAAATTTATACGCCTAAAGTACAATAATCTTAATAAATGCTAAAATAAAAATAAAAATTATGAAAATTATTGTTACTTGTAGGAAGAAATTATTTTATTTTATTTTATTTCGTATGGAAACATACAATACTTTAAATAACATATGTTTGTCTCAAAAAACTGGTAGATAACACTTTCCTTCAAGTATTTAAAGAAGTACTTTTTGAAAGTCTCTCTCATAATCTCAAATCTATTAGCGGCGCTAGTTTCACCGATTTAGAACCTTAGCAATGAAACATAAGTGTTTGGAAGAGATCGCTCATAAGGATAAGTTTACTATTGGGCTGCTGACAATAAGAGGATTACTAGCAGGGAATGGATGAAGAAAGCACAGCATAGAAACGGATACAACCAGGGACGGATAGTTTTTTTATACTACGTTGGTGGCAAACAAGCGTATGGCTAACCTGATGATAAGCGATTACCGCAGTCCACGGACGTTCCCAGAGGATCCTGCATACGCGTTGCCGACTCCTAAAACCTTTTCTATTTTGAAGGTAATTGATTGATCGCTCTGCACACGGTAGCGTGTCGAGCCAAGTTTGAGGTTACAGTACGTCACTATGCTATGATTGCAACAGTCTGACTACAAAGGATAATCACCGGTTACCATATTATTAGCAACCCCTTTGAAGTAAGATACCAGGAGTGGGGATTAATTAAGTATGATGATAACAGACGAACGGGTCTAGGCGAATCTTGGCTAATTTAGGTGTGTAGATTCCTAACCTAATTTGCTATCAAGAGTCCACTCTTTAAGGTGACGATTAAGGCACACTAGCGACGCAAATCGATTTAAGTTTTTAGCTACTAAACCGGATCTATTTAAAACGTTTTCGGGGTTACAACCTCTCGGAAAACACTTATACTATTTATTAACTAGGCACAAATGTCGGGTCCGTTTTTGTACGCGAAAAATTGATTCACGCTAAAAGTGGCCGCTTTTGGCGTGAATCAACTTTTCGCCTACGCGTTGAAACCAACATTTGTGCATGGTTATTTAATAAATAGTAGAAGTGTTTGCTGAGAGGTTGTAACCCCGAAATTGTTTAAAATAGATCCTGTTTAGTAGCTAAAATTAAAATAGATTGGCGTCGCTAGTGTGCCCTGCCCGTCACCTTAAGAGCCCTGTTACGGTTCAGCGGCGCCACCAACAGATTTTTACTGATTGCAATAAAATTAAGACAGTAAATAAAAATTTTTTTTTAGATTTTCGCGTTGCATTATAACTATAATTTATCAAGACGGGAATTAACATGATATTTATTATGTGATACAACATTGTGTACTCACATATTTTGCTCGACGTTCGGCTACGTTACAGCAGCCGTGGTTAGAGCGGACTGGCGGATGATTGTATCACATAATAAATACCTATCGTGTTAATTCCCGTCTTGATAAAATATAGTAATAAATGAACCCCTACCCCAAAAAATAATAATAATAATGACAGTACATTTTATTAACATTAACCATGCACGACTGCCTAAACTTAAGATTGTTATTGTAATTTAATTTAGTTTAATTTTATCGCGGAGCAAATATCAAAAATAATTTGTAACACTTTAAAAACAAGCACAATAAAGGCACGGAACCAGTGTCCGTGGAATTTAAGAAAAATTAGAATTAAAAAAAAAAGTAATAAATGAAAAAAAATACCAGGCATTTATAAAAAGGATTCGTGAACTTTTTCAACCGAAAACTGAAACTTTTCGTCATTACCGTCTGACGCAACTTTCAACCGTAGCGTGGGGCGGCTGGGCGGCGCGCCGTTAGTACCGCCCTCGTTTTTGGCAGGTAAAGCCTTATCGACCGTATTTTGGGAAAGTGGGTCAAGTGGATGCCGTTAATCAGCGATGATAGCGAAGATTGAATGCCGGCAGCACGGAACGTCACGGTGTTTTTTACTGCGACGAATGTTGGCGAATACCTAGAGCTATTTTAATACTGACACAGTGTAATGTTTAGCAGTATCTTAAGAGGCCTTTTACGGTACAGTCGCGCCACCTCATCATCATCATCAGCCCATTTAAGTCCCCACTGCTGGGGCACGGACCTCCCTCAATCACATTGAGGGGTAATTGCCATACTCACCACGCTTGGCAGACGGGTTGGCGAGGGTGTTAATATAAATACAGAGTTTTCCTTCTCTGGGTGCTGATGATCATGCCAGCAGCTTTACCTTAGTCGCCTTTTACGACACCTCGGTAAGAGTGAGGGTGGCCTATTCTACTCTGCCGGGGACCACACGGCTACCAACAGATTTTTACTGATTGTAATGAAATTAGACAGTTATGAAAATTATTGTTACTTGTAAGAAGTCATTATTACATAAGTTCGTCTCAAAAAATTGTTAATACTATCCTTAAAGTATTCATTGAAGTACTTTTAGAAAACGTCTTTATGTAAGACATCTTTAGTAAGATTAAAAAAAAGTGGCCACTAAAAATATATCTTACTAGAGACGATTGTGACATAAATGGCGTGCGTAAAATAATCTTGAAAAATCACAAATCCTTTTTTATTTTAAAGGTCTTGATCAATTTTTCATTTATTGTCTTAATTTAATTGTACAAGAATCAGTAAAAATCTGTTGGTTGCGCCACAGATTTTTTGAGGTTAAAGTCATTGTAGAGCAAGAGCCTACGACTGCCAGACTTTCGACATTGTATAAAAACTGAAACTTTCATTGTGCATGTCTCAACACAGGCAAGAACTACCAGCGACTATATAGAATAAAATAATAGTAGCTGATCTTTCTGAGAAGGAAGGAAGGAGGAATCCTCGCACTTCCATATGTTTTGGTCAATATAAGTGCCAATTATTTTTTCCTGTGTTCTCTATAATTACATCAAGACGGGAATTAACGCGATATTTATTATGTGAAACAACATTGTGTACTCAGATATTTGGACCAAAAAAGAGGAACTTCTGTGGACACTAGAACCGATACTATCTACATAACCTTTCAGAAAAGAGCGAATACTTTTTTAAAAGGCCAGCAGCGCACTTATGACTCCTCAGGTGTCCATGGGCGATGGTAATCACTTACCTTCAGGTGATCCGTCTGCTTGTCTCCTCTCTATCTTATAAAAAAACTTCCAGCTTTTATAAAATGACGAAATTCTGGCCGTCGTGGGCTCTAAGACTATAGAGACAACTATAGAGACAAGTAATGTTTATACTATAACTCCCAAACACAGCATAGAAATGTACTTACCGTCGCTCCCCCCGCCACCCGTTCGGCCCCCTCCCCCCTCTCCCCGTCCACGCAAAAATAGCATTTATCCGCCGGCTTCCAATCCGCCGGCTCCTCCGGCAGCTCCAGCTTGGGCTGCGTAGCCGGCCTCTTGATCAGACTCTCCAGGATCGTCTCCGGCCGCCTCTTCTCTGTCTCTGCCATCTCCTCGTCCTTGTCCCTCTCTTCCGGGGCGTTTATCTGCTCTATGGTCTTTATCTTGAGCGCGGGAGGGGGGTCGGTGGCAGGCAAAGACTCGTCGCTGGATTCGGGCTCGTTCCGCTTGGTTAATAAGGCGTCCTGGCATAATTTCCATTTTCGACGACCCATCAACTCCTCCGCCACCCGTTCTAGACCTGGAATTGAGAGAGAGGTACTTGAGTAAAAGAGGAAACCATCATCTACATCTAATCAAAAGACCTCAATCATTTGATGAAGAGATCTCTTAAGTATCAAAATACAAATACAAAATTATTTATTCATCATAAATAGGGCGGGTACAAATGTAGATGGAAACAATTAATAGAATAGAATAGAATAGAATTCATTTATTTCAACCATAGGTCATATTGAGGATAAGATAACATTAATAAACAAGATTAATTTCATAATTACATTACACAATTGTCAAAATTTAAAATACAATTAAATTAGGATGTGAAATTACAATTTAAAATTAATTTATTGAATATATTACAATTACAATTAATGAGTGCGTAGACCTATTTAGTCTTATAAAAGACATATGAATATTTTTTCTCACAAATTATGAAGTGAGAATTAAAATTAAATAAATTAAACTAAAATCTGAACTTGAGTTATATCTCTGCACCCTTTATTGGACTTTATAATCCCTGGATCCTAACGATAACTTGATTGGGTAAACTTCAATTTTAAAAACTCATCGACGGAATAAAACATGTTGTCCGATTTCTTAAAAAAAAAAAGAAATTGTGGTTGATTTTTGCATCCCAATATAATTGCATGGCGAAAGACAAACAACTTGCTCAATCCTAATTTAAAAAAAAATGGCATGTTTTTGTAGGCTTGTTAAACAATTAACTAAAAGAAGAACATTTTTGACATCAATTTACATTAAAATTATCACTAAAGCACATACACTATCTATCATATTTATTTACCGACCCAACACAGTACAGTACAAACATTTGTGTCTATGAACATGTCTGTTTGTATTGGTCTGGGTGTTTGTATGTATAAGAAGTATGTATTTACAAAAGAAAAGTATTAAATGTTTGTAATTCCGCTGTTGATTCTGATATCCGTAACACAGGTGCTTGAGCTACCTATCTCGGAGTCAGATCAATGTATGTGATGTTGTGAAATATTTATTTATTATTTATATTTGAAGCCTCTGAAGTTAGTATGTTTGTATGAAAAATCGGTCCTGAGTCGATTTGGTCGCGTAGGTGTTTAACGCAATGGACAACATTTCAAAATTGCTAAGCTCTGAAACAAAAAATACCAATTCTTTATTTACTTTTCCGCTGCTCGAATATATATTTATTCATTTTTTATATTGCTTATTTACTGAGAAAAAAATTAAAAACTAAAAAACGTAAGATGACGTCATCGGACGGCAGAATGTAAAATATTTCTTTGCTTAGCGCATTATAGTTTTAAATTTACGAAATGCCAAACCCATGACATGCAACTGTCAAAAAAAAGACAATTTGTCAACGTTGAATGAATGAATGACTTTGACAATGTTGACACTAGTATTATTTACCTTTGACAGTAGTACCTTTTTTTATTAAAACAATGATAAGCAAAGGAATATCGCAGTATTCAGCCGTCCGATGACGTCATTTGGCGCTTACGTCTATTTAGAATATAAAGAATTTCAATAATTATTTTATGCAAATGACAAAAAATGGACAAATTTTGAAAAACGAAAAAATATGGGTCTGTTAATTTTATGTCTATTTTCATATAAAAAAACAATATGGACATGTTAAAAATATGAAATGTTGTCCATTCCTATCGCATTTACAATAATATATGCGTACAAATGCTTATCAAACCCAATACATTAGTTCCCTATGAATAATTTCACCATCAGATAATTGCCAGAGATATGCCAGTACAAAGTATGCAAAGGCACACGGCAGTGCATCAACCAAGTTAAGTAAGCATTAGAAAATAATCTATGGAATCTTTATGACTTGATCGTACGCCTCTAATAGACAAGGGTTAGCTATGAACGGGTAAGTTCGAGTCTGAGTGTTAGGGAAGGTTCCGTAGGTAAGAAACGGGGAGAGATTCAATATCTGCTCATGCTATCTATTATGCTGGACCGTGGGAGACCACGCTTCGGCATGAATGGAGGGCTCGATCGGAGTGTTAACACGGCCTCACAGAAAACTGGTGCCGTGAAGCAGCACTGTGCGTCCTCACTCACGCAGCGAAACACAGCACAGTGATGCTTCAGCTACTCAATCTCAATCAAGAGGCTCAATCTGGGGGAAAAGGGGGTTAAAAAAGACTAAAATTTGGTCCAAAAATAGTCCCTTTTTCAAGGTAATCCAATTTTTAATACATTTTTGCTTGTCTTGAAGTTTTCTAATAATACCTATTATTATATTTTAAATAATTTCTTATGTTTATCTAATAAGAGTAGCTTGAATATTGATAACTTTATTAGAAAAAATATAACCTAAATACTATTTCAAATTAAGACGTATGGTTTATTAGTAACATGATGTGTGGCTGCCAGTACTAATCCATTCCATAAAGAGCACCGTTCTCACACCTCACCAGGGATCCCTAAAAACTTGAACCCAACAACCGTTGGTTACGCATGTGTTCGATAAAAAGTGTGTTCGATGTTAGAATTTGAATTGCAATCATAAAACAAGCGGAATTAGCATAGACTAGGGAATAAAAACTATATTCATTGTCTATGGCATCCGTTGCGTGGATCGACAACCTTTTTGTGGGACTTAAGGTTCGATCGGAAAATGTACGCAGGGTTGTTTTTAGATTACTTTGAAGACAAGACTAGAACGATTTCCTGTATTTTGTTTGAAAAAATAAAAACGAACTAATGGATAGGTTTCAATAATTCTTTCAACATTTGAATGTTGATCACTGATTAATTAAAACCTTTATTTATGACTAAAAGAAGATAATGCTTAAAAAATAAAAAAACCTAGGTTTAATAATAAAAGTACACAAATGTGTTTAATACAAAATAAGCCAGTCATATTTTTATCACGAAAATCATTTTGGACGAGGTTTTAAAATGAACAACAACAATTTGAAGTTCGCATTTTTCACAGATAATTAGTGTCTGTAAATAAAATGTCATGCCATGTTGCATTACCTACCTCGTTACTACGAATCGATTTTTTAAACACTTACCTAGTATTCAAAAACAATGTAATTATGTAGGCAGTTGACGAATAGGGTGTTGATTTATATATTTTAGATACCAAATTTGTATAATACATTTTACATACAATTCTAGGAATATAGGAAAACTGCATTAACCTAGCGCAATAGTTCAAAAGAAATAAACCGCAACATTGCACGTCATTGTTTAAAACAACTTGTTTATTTGAATATTATTACGAAATTAATTAATGTTTTGTTATTAAGGACTAGCTTCCTTATTTATTACTCTATCACCAATAAATAGTTCCTAAGTCACTTGTCCGATGACGGGTTCGTAATAAATGCTTGCAGAATCATAGGTATGAAATTGCTACAAAAAGAAACGAGGCGAAGAATTCATTACATGATCACTGACTACATTGAATCTAGAAAAATCATTTTGCAACTCGTAAGGAAATACGTTTCTTACAATACTCTATGCAATATTAAAAAAAAAGTGTTGTGTGAGGCTATCAAATTAGGATTTGAGATTACTCTAATTTTTAACTTTTTTCACGTGTCATGGAATATTTTTTTGTCAGGTTAAAGACTGATACAAAGTACGATCTATCGCGATAAATACCATATTTTAATTTTCTCATAGATAAGGTTTTTGAAATTTTTATGTAGTGAAAGCTTTTGAAACTACAAAACACAAGCTGAATGGCTTGAAAATTAGAGTTACTGCATTTTTCCACGCATCATTGCACCAACATCAAACTACGCATGGCCTCCTCCAACAATTGAAAATACGAGCACGTTTCCTCGCGGCTACCACACTTAGTAATAACTGAACTTTCATTGACGTTGCGGCAGCGAACATGTCCATCAAAAAAGCAGTACGCCTCCATTAAAAACGAAAAATGCAAAGAAAAAGCACCAAGGGCCCACGAACGCTATAATTTTCTAACGTTTCACAGAATTTTTAACGATTACAAAACTGCGATTGCCCGCCAAGGCGGTTAACTCAACCGGGACCTTCTCATGTTAATATTGTAATTAACGCGATGGCGTTGAACTCCCATGGCTGGGGTAATAAAAAAATAATTACACATTGGAGTCGCTTCCAAGTAAATCGGACGAACTAATGTGTTTTGAAAGCGAGAATAATCTTCGTACCGGCTGCGTACTGTTCTTTCTGGTAAAGAAAGAATTTACACCTAGTTGCAGACACTTCCATTAAAAATCGGCAATAGATAATTTAATATATTCTCAATACAAACTTTCAAAGGACATCCTCTTTTTTGTTCAAAGTGCCGGATAGTAATTATTTTTTGCAGTATTCTATAGTACTATTATTACTGTGACACCAAAGCTGTAAAAACCTTATCCTTGGTTTATTTGAGTTCAAAATCAACATGATACAAAACATCAACAAAAGAGAAGAGCGTAGGTACTCTTTTTTAAAAAGCTCGGCAACACATTAGCGTTCTCCCTGATTTTGCGGATGTTCATGGGCGGCGTTGATTACTTTCCATCAGGTGACTTGCTTACTCGTTTGTCGCCTCTAGCATAAAAAAACATTATACATTTTCACAGAACTAACTAAGAAATGTTTTTTTTCGTTATGCTAAATTTTGACATTTCAACATGAAGGGGACCCTAACAAAACACGGCAATATTTCTTTATGGCTGGCACCTTCATATTTCGACCAAAATGATCTCCTTTAGAGAATTAATAACTGCTTAACATTTTGTTAATCTAAAAAATGTTTCTGCAACCGAAAGAGGTAATTTTTCGCAAAAGTGAATACATACTGATTTAAATCAATTCTTCTTAGAATAAAAAAAATATCAATTTTGCAGTGCAATAAGTACCTACTTAATTCGTTGCAAAATTAGTATTTTTTTAATAATTGCATAAATTGTGTATAAATAAAAGTATTGGCATGGTTATACAATGGCGCTACAAAAATAAAAATGAAATAGGACCTAATCTAACTCAAAATTTTAACATAGATGCTAAGTGAAAATAGTATCGGCTAAAATCCAGGGATGAAAGGTCATCTAACAACAATTTTGAGCTAAGTAAATAGGTACACTCACATATGAACACGAGATGAAATTTGAAGTGCGTTATTTACTCAAGACTACTCAAGAATAAATTGCAAAGAATTGCTATAAAAATATCAACAATTTTGAGTTAGGTCCGTATTTTACTAAGGGTGCGATATGGCAAACGCCGAGGTTACAAATTGTACCTAATATCATACTTGATTAACAAAAAAATATCTATGAATATAAGTATAAAATTTTTGCCTTTAAACTGGATAATCATGCTTTGTAAAGGAGTTAATCACTGTAGAAGTCGTGAAACTTCACGACTTCTACAGTGTTAACAGTATTAACTAATATTAAAAATGAGTCTTAATTAAAGAAGCGAAACCATTTTAAATCTCGACACAATGGAGGCCTTGGCATTGCGGATATAATTTAATTAAATAACGTAATAATGGCAGTTAAATGCATTGAAACTGTAGAATAACTTCAATTGACAACAAAAGGTCATTTTAGCAAAATGGCGTGACAAAACCGTTGATAAACAAAGGATGGTGTGCGAGCGTGTGCGGACTACTGATTGGCTAAAACTGCGATTAGACTGGTCTATTTCAAGGTCGACGTGAGTCAGTTTGCATTTGTGTGTGCATGTTTCGGGCTTGGTCCAATGCACACGCGAGCGCGGGAATGAAATTTTGGCGAAGTGTCTTTTTGTTTTCGCCTGGAGCGCTAACTCTTGTCACGCCAACATTAACATCATTCATTTCAACTGTAGTAAATTCACAGATCTCAATGATATCAATTTACTTCTACAGAAATTTTAAATTGCTAAGTTTCCTTTCTAATTTTGAGATTCGAAGTTTCGAAATTTCGAATTTTATTGATTTTAGAAATTCACAATATTTTAAAATGGAAGATAGATTATTTACCTGAAAATAAAGCTAGAAGCTCATAACTTGTCCCACAAAATGATTCAATGCGGAAACGGCCGATGTCCTTGTTTGGCAGATCGCGAATATGCACATGGAATAGTCGACATTATTCGCTTTTAATTATCATTATTAAATAATATCCTTACCAGGATCAAGATTAGTTTAAATACACATTTTTTTCTCATGTATTATACCAACTTTGGATAACGTCTTGTTGCGTCCGGTACGAAAACAGGTTTGTAAGCAATGTATCCTTGAGTATAAGGTACACGATTTAGCACTGTTGAATCTTTTAATATCAGACACAAGTTTTATAAGGCATATTAACATTATAAGGAATAATGAAATAGTGAGAATTCAATGATATGTTTTGTCATAGTGATTGTAGGTAGCATGTCGTTTTTCTATACATAAGGTATTTTACTGATTCAGAAAGCGTAGAGTAGGGTGTTCTCCTGCCACTGCTAGATGGAGTGACTATCTGTGAAATGCCGCTGCTAGATCTGGGTGTGTTAAACAAATTGAAAAGGCAAATATAGTGGGAGGCATATTTCCAGCAGCTGTATTGATTCTGAAAAATCATCATAATCCAAAATCTGTTGATGATGATAAATTTTTAGAGTATGCTAGATTTTTTATACTACCAGTGATAAACCAGCAAGCGGGTCATCTGATGGTAATCAATCTGATGGTTTTAATACATATGTCACAATTCTGTCATATCCTCATAAGACACAGATAATAAACACTATAGAAAATAAATTGTTTTTGCTTTAAAAAGGACTTTGGGCCTTACGACCATTTACATATTTACTTATTAGGTTCTACTGCTATACTGACATATCAACCGCTTTGATTCACCATTTAAATTCATGCAAAAACTGTACCTATGTACAGCAAAAATACCTTTAACCAGCCTTGTTTATTATTAACATTCAGAATTCGTTATTGAAAACGAGCAACGTGAAACACATCCGGCAAAAAGCCTGTTTGTTACGCCATGATCGCATCTCAGGATGACTCAGCTACAATAATCGGTTTAAAGGACACCAAATACAATGCACAGTTACTTAAGTGATTGTAAAAACAAAGGCGCGGTTGAACAAGAAATATGATATCTGATGCCGCTCTTAAATCTTGGAGACAATGAAAGACAGGATGCCGTTCGTCTCGCGCGACCTCTAGCCAGTCCTGTAGGCACATAGATTGATCAAACATCCACTAGGCAGCGCTGTTTGGCAACACGAGGCCTGTTAATTGTGGTTACCAACGCAAATACAGAGCTGTATCAATTTGTTAATTGATTTACTCAATGCGGTTACCATATTTGGCAACGGCAAACACAAAGCCATGAATTTAACTGTTTAATTAAACATAAATTGACAAAAAACAACAATTTACCATGGAATACTTTTATCTATATTCCCATCGGAGCTCACGCAACCACGCGCATAGCCATGGAAAAAATGAAAGCCATCGATCACAAACTATGATAAAATAATAATTATTGTATACCTCATTTATAAAGCAACTACTTATGAAAATACGCAATTATGTTGCCATTAAACAAGTAGGTAGCGGTTATAAATTACATAAACCAAAAATATTTCCTAATAAATTTGTGCTTACGCAAAAGGTTCAGATCCCCTGGAATCGAACTCGAGTCATTTGAATGAGGAATTAGAATAAGATGGCAAAAAATATGAGCATTAGAAAGAGCGGAGCGAACTACGCGTGAAAGGGACGGAGGAGCAACGCGGCCCACGATTGGCTGACCACTTTTTATGCCTTAGTTCCCCTAATCTTCATTTCGAACAACATCTGCTACGCTAATGTTTATTCGAAATAGTTCTTTAAATTTATCGAGTTAAGATCTCATTTGCAATTCGCTTGGCGCGTCTTATGTTATTTTTTTCTGGTGTCTATCGTTGGGTCGTTGCACGCAAGTAGTTATTTCAATTTTTAATACATCTCGCATCGAATGGGTTCCTTTTAAGGTCAGCGTTTGTTGGAAAAAGGGCCAGGTACGGTTTAAAATTATAATTATTTTTTGTTGTACGGCTATTGGTCGGCAGATGGGTACGTACAAGTAATAGCTGGTTTTTGCCCCGTAATAGTAACTCTAGTTTGAAGATAACGTGGGTTGTGTACAATTATTTTGTATGGAATCTAATTTATGGCTGGACGTCGTTGTATGACAGTTTCGCTAGTTACGGAAGGGTGACGAGTATTGATGGTGGTTTTAATTTTAAGTCATGGGCCAGAGATAGTTTTAATCGAGTTTGTTTTGTCTGTATAAGGAAAACAAGAAATTATGCCTAGGCTTAGGTACACTATTAAAATAGGTATTGTGATTTTCATCAAATATTTTATACATTTTATTAGGAGTGAAATTTTATTTCATACAATATACGTAATTAAACCTAAATCAGGCGTTTGTCACCTCTATCAAAAAACAACTTAGATAAGGTAAAAATTACGTTAGTGATTAGGAAGAAAGTTTAAATAAACGCTTGCTTCAATTCGTAATTATCATCAGTAGGGGCCATAATAATTAATTCAAAATATTTAAGTACTAACAAATTAAAATCAAACGACTAGATAAGCATGTAGAATGATCTGATAACGCGTCACTAAGTACCCCGTACTTAGCCAGTCGCATTGCATTCTGCACCGTTCGAAAGCTCTATGTCATAAGGTTTAATATCGCACAGGACACAGAATTAAGTGTGGCGCGAGAAAAAGGACGGAATATTATTTTTTGGTCTTTTAGAAAAATGTTGACGACACCTGACTTTTATAATTAAGTAACTAAACGAAAAAATGACGGCATAATATTTCTGGAAGTGTTATTTATTATTAGCTTAATATTTCAAACACTTCCTTGTTTTTAGGTACTTTTTGATACATACTTAAACTGTAGATTTAATAACTAAATTATATCGTTGCGCGTCCCATAAATGTTTTTTTTTGTTTTAATAAATATTTATTTCGGTCGATTTGAATAGATTTTATTTATTTAATTGATATTGTATTCAATCAGTTTTATTTTATTTTGTTTCAAAAATCAGATAACACACCTAATACTAAACTATTTAATGATGATTTCTGCCCGAAGGTTGTATTGGAGAAATCGCTATGAGCAACAAAATCACCTTATTGTTCTGTAAACTATTAATTTCTGTTTTGGTTTAGTGCTATAAAATATTTATCTCGATGGTAGTGTCAAAAAAAAACTAACCAACACCCAAAAAGGAGGTTCTATTCTATATAACTTTTTTCTGTGTATGGATAACCAATCATTGAGCAATATCTTCATCCGATTTTCACCTTCATGTCAATTATACCTATATGCTTCAATATTAATTGAGGAAGTTTGACAAATATGAAACCTGTTTCTGTCTGTACATTCATTACTGATAAACAACGTTGCATTCCCCAATAACAATAAAATTAAATCAATGTGTTGTAGCGATCCGGTTTTTGTCGTATCGCGGAAAGTGCGGGGTTCGATTCCCACGCTCGTCTCCGGAGCGATGGAGCGTGGCTCACTCTCTGACATGAGATAATGGAGGGATGAGCTCTTTAGAAATGAGGAAGTTTAACTTAAAAATACAAAAGATATCATTTTGATTACATTGTCTTTTTTAAGTGCTAGGTGGCACACGAGCAGACGGATCACCTGATGGCAAGCAATTGCCGTAATAGCAGTGCAGTTCCAAGCGTGCTGCTAATTTTTAAACCCCTCGGATTGAGACCAGACGCTGCTTCACGTTTTCTGTAAGGTCCGTTCGAGTTGGCCCATTCGTGCCGAAGTGTGACTCTCCACGTACCGTAGGGGAGCCACGCCGGAGTGATACCACGGCCTCACAGAATACCGGTGTGAGGCAGCACTGTGTTTTGTTGCGCTGCGTGAGTGAGAGTACCGCAGGCCCAATCCGGGGGAAAGAAGGGTCTAAAGATTTGTAACGCACTTGTGACTCCACTGGTGTCGCGGGTGTCCTTGGGACGGCAGCAAAGGCTTACCCATCGAGTGATCCGTCTGCTCATCTGCCACCTATCACATAAAAAAAGTATAATTAAAAAGTAGTGGCTGTACTTTAATTCCTTATTAACTATTTTTGATATTTCGCTACCATATTCATTTTAAGTGTGTAAGTTTTTTAAGTTCTATAATTAAAAGGCAAAAAGTGAAATAATTTTAATCACACAACCGGCAGGTGAAATGATTCCACTTGCAGGAAACTCGCAATGTAATATCACAGACTTAAATTACCCAGTGACTTAAGAATGATTTCAAATAATAACATTACTAAAAAAAATACATTTTTTTTTTGAAGCTAGGCTTTATAAAAAATATGGATGGGAAACAAAATTACAAGTTATATAATTTATTATTGTTGTTTGTCCTTAATTATCAGCTTTTTAGGATATCCGGCATAACCCTAAAAATTCTGATGATCGACAAATAAGTATGATGAAAACTATTGATAATACAATAGGCGTTAAGTTCTACGGGTTTTCAGACCTTAAGTCGAAACCAGGAGAACTATGGAACTAAAATTTATATGTTTAATAAATACGCTATTGCCAAAAAATGCAGACAATTTTCTTTGTATATATATAGTTCTTTGTATATATATAGACGCCGTGTGGTCCCGGCAGAGTAGAATAGGCCACCCTCACTCTTACCGAGGTGTCGTAAAAGGCGACTAAGGTAAAGCTGCTGGCATGATCATCAGCACCCAGAGAAGGAAAACTCTGCATTTACATCAAAACCCTCGCCAACCCGTCTGCCAAGCGTGGTGAGTATGGCAATTACCCCTCATGTGTTTGAGGAGGGCCCGTGCCCCAGCAGTGGGGACTAAAATGGGCTGATGATGATGATATAGTACCTAAGTACTTATAACCCAAGCACGCCTAAATTAGGTATGATATTTTGGGTAGGTATAGCATTTTTTTTCAATTTATTCTTAAGTAAATAATGCACCAAAAATGTATCGACAGTCTTCGGGTACGAAGTTTTTAAGTGGATTATTTACTAATTAGGCAGGCATTAAGTTAATAAATGTCAATCGTAGTGAAACACAATATGAAATATGTTAATATCTTTTTGCACCTATGATGATAACGAATAAATATATTATTTCATTATTTCGTTAGCTGGTTCAAAAATACAGCGAAACGTTGCATAAAAAGAAAGTCCAGCTCAAGCGATCTTTATTTATTTATTTATTTAAAAAGGTACACCGACAGCATATATATACAGCACTTGTAGCAAATATATGAAATAGTAGGTACAATTCTTAAACATATGCCTATTATAGGCGTACACAGCATTGACATAAACAATATGATGTAAAATTATTGGAATTATGAATTGAAATAAAAAAATTAAAAATTAAGAAATCTTTCGCTGACTCGTCTTGGCGGGAGCACTAGTGTGCCCCTGAAAACAAAAATGGTGTCATGTACTTGAATTCGGAACACAAAAACCTCGAAATTCAAACAGACCGTTTATTTCAAAACTTTAGGCCAGGAAGTGACGATAAGCGAACGCGTGAACTTGCTTTCGCAAAAAACTATAAACACTATATTGAATGGATGACTATCGGCCAGGTGTTCTGCGATTGCGCAACCGGACCAACTATTTTAATATTACGAACTCGCATTGTGTTGGTAGTAGGGTTGCTATACGAGCGGAACGCTCATAACAGAGGGTATCGGTAAAACTTTTTTTATGGGATAGTTGGCAGACGAGTAGGCACATCACCTGGTGTGGTAAGCGATTGCCGCCGCCCATGGACGTCTTGGCAAACGTAATGTAGGGCGCCCTCTGGCTAGGTGGGAGGACGATCTGCGCAGGATGGCTGGCAAGAGCTGGATGCAAGAAGCCATGGATAGATCACAGTGGCAAACAATTGGAGAGGCCTACGTCCAGCAGTGGACTGCGATAGGCTGATGATGATGATGATGGACACCAGCAACACCTCCACTGTTTAAGCTGTGCAAGTGCGTTGCCAACTTTCCCCTCGAATCGGTTCTAAATATGGCAGCAACCGCCTCATCATCAGCTCATTTAAGTCCCCACTGCTGGGGCACGGGCCTCCCTCAATCACATGAGGGATAATTGCCATACTCACCACGCTTGGCAGACGAGTTGGCGAGGGTTTTGATATAAATGCAGAGTTTTCCTTCTCTGGGTGCTGATGATCATGCCAGCAGCTTTACCTTAGTCGCCTTTTACGACACCTCGGCAAGAGTGAGGGTGGCCTATTCTACTCCGCCGGGGACCACACGGCCGCCTAATTATGATAAAAAATTTGGTGATTATTTGTGCTAGGTATTAAAGTACCACGAAGTGATATTAATATAAAAATCAATGAATTGTATCGTTTTTACCATAAGGTACTATTGTTTATCAAGTGATCATGTGGACAACTTGAGGAATTCAAATTCGACAGAATCCGTACGTCAATAAGACACTAAGCACCGTCGTTTTAATGAGTGACTGTGACTCTCCATTTTTATTTTTATATGTTTTTTAACCCTTAATCGGGCAATGGGAAAATAATTACCACCAGATTTTGGACCTTATGTGTCATGCCATAAGAATGAAAACTAATAAAATTTTTCATTGACTCATACTCTATTAAGGGTTAAGGAATATATTAAACTAACCCTCTAAAACACACTGCAGATCAAACTGATCTTGATGTGCAATTAGTATTCTTTGGTATCCAAAAAGGTTAGGTTAGCAATTTATTGATTTTGAGAGAACGTTAAATACACTATAATTAATCAAGACGGGATTTAACACGATATTTATTATGTGATACAACATTGTGTACTCACTCCAGTCCAGTCCGCTCGTGACCACGGCTGCTGTAACGTAGCCGAAACGTCGAGTAAAAATGTGAGTACACAATGTTGTATCACATAATAAATATCGTGTTAAATCCCGTCTTGATTAATTATAGATATAATTTGACCCGTTTAGAACAGTGGTAGTGAACGCTGCCTCTGGTGCAAGGGTTGCGGGTTCGATCCCCGCACAGTACAAACATTTGTGTGCATGAACATATCCGTTTGTATTGGTCTGGGCGTTATCTATATATTATAAGTATATATTTACAAAAGAAAAGTATTATATGTATATATTTGTAATCCTACTGTTGATTCTGATATTCGTAACACAGGTGCTTGAGAATGTATGTGATGTTGTGAAATATTTATTTATTAATTTATTTATAATGCAACGCGACAATTTAAAAAACGTTAAATACAACCAATTTTTAATGACATTGGCAAACAACTCGCACAATAAAGGCGAAGAGTGCATAATAGAAATTGGTAGTAGGTATAACGAACCTAAAAGTGCCATTGCTTAGCCAAAAAAGCGTTGTCATGACACACTGCCGTTTTCGGCAGCCCTGAGAACGCTAACGCACGCGTGGTTATGCAACGGTTGACAACTGAACTATCGGAAAACTATTTTCATTGAAATTGTTTGGCCATTTTAACCCCCAGGATTAGAGGCGGTTATTGGCTACCGATTTTAGAGTTTTACGCGTTATTAGTTTTATGTAGTTTGGAAACATTTTAATTAAAATGCCTTAAACAGAAGAGAAAATACATTAAGTTGTTTTTATGATCTTTGGTCTCATAACTTCATAATACATGACTGGATGTGAAAATAGATTTAATTGTTAAGTAAATAACACACTTAAAAATTTCATCTCGTGTTCAGGTTGTAATAATATTTCCACTGGATATTGTAAATATACCTACAATATTGATGAGACTATCGACAGTTCATGTCGAATCAAGCACTTACAAATTTCGTCGGGTCATTAACGCGTTCAGTTGTCTGATTGGTAGAACATTCACCCCGATTGTGGAAGGTGTGGGTTTGAGTCCCGCCTGAACACGAGATGAAATTTTTAAGTGTGTTATTTATTTAAGAATAAATTGCTATAAAAATATCTTACCATAGATTTAATTGCCAAGGAATGGAACTCTCTGCCGAGATCTGTTTTTCCTGACCACTATAATCTGGGCATCTTTAAGGCAAGAGTGAACAGGCATCTTTTAGGCAAACGCGTATCATCCTAGACCTCATCGTCGCTTTCCATCAGGTGCGATTGTGGTCAAGCGTTGGCTTATGGACCAAAAAAAAAATTGATTTAGGGCTGATTCGACCAATCTTATTCCAATATTAAATCTATGGTATAGCTCTGTCATTTTATAAATTTTATAATACCAAACTGACGTTATACCATAGACTTATCCACGGATAAAAATTGTTTGAACCAGCCTTAGGGGAAAGATATTTTTATTGATGAAAAACTAGTGGTTAACTTCCTACACAAGGTGGTAAAAGAAGCGAAAAACCTGAGTACATTTTGCTTAAAGGAAGCAATGGCGTTACCTATTTAATTTTTAATAGATAGATACTTACTATTTATTGCACCGAAGGCAAATACAATTGTACATACATCAAAACAGTTATTGCATGAACTTAGGAATTAAAACTAATACTAAGTAATTAAAAAGTAGTAGCTGTACAAAAATAACTTTCATTCCTTACTAACTATTTTTGATAAAGATAAGATAAGATAAAAAATTCTTTATTCAATTTAGGTCCACACAGAACACTTATGAATGTCAAAATAGTACATATTATCTACCGCTGGTTCGGAATGTCGATTTCTACTGAGAAGACACCAGCAAGAAACTCAGTAGTTACTCTTTTCAAATATTGATGATGTTACAGAGTTTCAATTGAGAAGAGAGAAAAAAATACAATTATGATAGTTAATAGACTACTATGAAAAACAACTCAAAAGATTAATGAATTAACATGACCAAGAATCCTTATCATTTAAATAGTCTTGTACACTATAGTAACCTTTCTTCATTAGGCAGGTTTTAATATGGGACTTAAACTTATCCAGTGATAGGTTAATGACATTTTGTGGTAGCTTATTAAATATCTTAATACTTAAGCCAACAAACGAATTACCGATTTTATGAAGTCTGAGGACCGGGACGGCAAGCCTATGTTTATTTCTGGTGTTAAGACTATGACTATCGGACTTTTTTGGAAAAGTGTGCAAGTTCTTACGTACATACATAATGCAGTCGAGGATAAATTGGGAAGCCACGGTTAAAATATTTATTTCTTTAAATATTTCCCTAAGTGAGTCACGTGATCTAAGGCTGTATATAGCGCGGATGGCCCTTTTCTGTAATACAAAAATAGTTTGTATGTCAGCAGCAGACCCCCACAACAGTAGACCATATGACATCACACTGTGGAAATAGCTGAAATAGACCAGTCTTGCCGTTTCGATATCAGTCAGACGCCTAATTTTTCTTATTGCATATGCAGCGGAACTTAGTCTTCCTGCCAAGGCAGCAATATGGGGACTCCACTGCAATTTCGCATCTATAGTTATACCGAGAAAAACGGTGGAATTAATGATTTGAATAGATTCATTGTTCATCTTAATACTTGTATCGACCTGCCTTACATTTGGCATGGTGAATTTTACACATTTAGTTTTTTTTGAGTTAAGAAGTAAATTGTTGGTCGTAAACCAGTGCAATACCTGTGAGAGAGTATCATTTACGTCGTCAATTGATTTTTTATATCTATCAACCTTAAAAATCAAGGAAGTGTCGTCAGCAAATAACACTATCTCACATAGATCTTTCGTAAAGTATGGAAGGTCATTTACGTATATTAAGAACAACAAAGGCCCCAATATTGAGCCTTGGGGCACTCCCATTAATAGAGGAGCGCCAGAAGAGTCGATTCCATTAACATTAACCCTTTGAATCCTATCAGACAAATAAGATTGAATCATATCAAGTGCGTTATTCAATACACCGTAATGCCGTAACTTCATCAATAGTGTTTCATGATTAACGCAATCAAATGCTTTCGACAAATCACAGAAAACACCTATTGCATCCTGCTTTTTCTCCCACGCATCAAAAACATGTTTGATAAGAGCCACTCCTGCATCAGTAGTGGATTTTCCTTTAGTAAATCCAAACTGTTTTTCATGCAGTAATTTATTAATATTAAAATGAGATAAAAGTTGAGTAAATATAATTTTTTCGAATATTTTACTGAGTGCTGGCAATATGGATATTGGCCTAAAGTTAGACGGGTCACTCCTTTCTCCAGATTTGAATAAAGGTATGATTTTACTAATTTTCATCTTATTTGGAAATTGACCCTCGTCAACACATTCGTTAAATATTATAGCTAAGTGGGGTGCGATAGAGTGTATTATATTTTTTATTATATCTATCGAAATTCCCCATGCATCCTCAGTCTTTTTAATATTTATATCTTTTAATGTTTTAAGAATAATATCTGAGTTTACATGACTAAATCTAAAAGATGTGGTGCACTCATCTACATGCGACTTGATGAGAGAAGCAGCGAGATGCGGGCTCGAATTTAATGTTTTAGTGGTAGTGACTGGAATGTTTGAAAAGAATGACTCAAATGTGTTTGCCACTTCAGAGTCTGTATCAATAGATTTGCCATCAATTTTAAGAGAGAGCTTGCTGTGTTGTGTTTTGTTTTTGCAAGTCTCTTTATTTATAATTTTCCATGTAACTTTACTTTTATTACTAGCTTTCATAATCTTATTTTTAAAGTAATTTGATTTGGCCACTGCGCATACTTTTTTAAATAGCTTTGAATATTTCTTAACATATTCTAATGTCGTTGGGTCATTAGAGTAGGCCTTAATATCATACAATTCAAATAACCTCTTTCTACTTTTATAAATACCTGTAGTGGCCCAGTCACTGAATTTGGTTTTAGAGGTATTTGTTATAATGGTTCTTTTGGTAAAGATACCATTAAATTCTTTTTCAACGACATTAAATAATTTATCATAATGTTGGTTTACATTTCCTTCATTATAGGACAATGTAGACAACTTTTGTGAGATAGTTTCTTTAAATTTGTTTATACGGTTTTCAGTGATTGGTCTACATACAAAACTATATGAAGAAGGGGCATGACGGTGCTCAAACACAGTCATTTGACCACTATGGTCAGAATTGATAAAATTTATTATGGACTTGTCCATAACTTCACAGTTACAAAATATGTTATCTAAACAAGTAGCTGAGGTGGGTGTGACTCGCGTGGGTTCGTTGAAAAGATGATGTAAATTAAATGATTTAAAGAGATTCAGAAACCTAACAGAGTTCTGTGAGTTATCTAAAATGTTGATATTAAAATCTCCACAAACAACTACTTTTTTATTAGATGAACACATTTTGCTCAAAACTTCTTCCATAATGGATTCAAACATGGTAAAATTCCCATTTGGGGGCCTATACACACAGACAATGACATGCCGCTCCAGCTCTGCACACGCTAACTCAATAGTTCGCTCAACTGAGAGTGAGACAATATCTTTACGTTCTTTAAATTTAATTGTATTATTCAATAAAATAATTGACCCGCCTCTGATTGCCAACTTTCTCGTGAACGAACTACTGACGCTATAGTTATCTATATTGACAATTAATTCATGCTGTCTTAACCAGTGTTCTGTAATACATAAAATATGGATATTCATTTTATTTAAAAATAACTCTAATTCTAGTTCTTTGCCAGACAAACCCTGGATATTCTGATGTATAAGGTTCAGATGACTAGGGTTTCCTTTTGTTATTGATTTGCTAGAGGATTCCTCTATTGTCTCATATTGTAATTTAAATTACTTGGAATCACTTCCAAACTCTGAGTAACCAGGTTTTTAATATTAAACGCTAACAGAGTAGCTAATTCATTTTTAATTTTATTTGGCAAATAAAAAGTTTTGCCAGTCAGAATAAACTTATTATCAATAAATTTATTTGTGTCAAAAAACACAAACTTGTCACTATGACTATATGTCAAGTTATATAATAATGTATTCAACAAATGAATACTGTTATTTTGGCTAGGAGTGTAGTACCTAGAAAAGGGAAACGCACACAAGATAATTTTTTTCACATCAAGCCCTGAAAGGGTTGTGAACCCCTGAATAATATTTCTTTTATTGATATTTGAGGCATTTCCAATCATTAATATGATTATTGTCTCCTTACTTATGTTACAGCTTTTGGCCCTGTCTATTATTTGCTCCAGGGAGGCATCAGGCATACAATAATTGGTCACATTACACACACAGTTTTTATTTAAAAGAGGTCCATAACCAACTCCAATTTTATCTGATAATATTATTACATCATTGGTTGATATTTCGCTTCCACATTCATTTTAACTATGTAAGTTTTTAAGTTCTTTATTTAAAACGGCTGCGCAAGAGGTCCCGGGTTCGATTCCCGGGTCGGGCCAAAAACTTGTACCTAAATTTTCGGTTAGAAATTCTTAGGGTCAGCCCTAAATCTGGAAGTGGGCGGCCTTGTACCCCCGTGCCTCGGAAAGCACGTTGAACCGTTGGTCTTGCGCCCAATCCCTCTCCGGTCACCCTGGTGTTCCATCGGAATATGAGCGTAAGGGAATAGAGAGTGCACTTGTTTGCGCACACACTTGAGCACTATAATATATCCTGCGTACGTGGCTGATCGTTGAGATTAGCCGCCGTAGCCGTAATCGGTTGGAGGATATTATTATTATTTATTACTTAGCAATTATAATAATATTTAAAGATTATCTGAATTTCGCTTGTCGTGCCCAGACCCCAGAAAACCCCAAAGAAAGTCTATCATCGTTAGATTTCATAAAATGAAAAGTGATCACCAGTTACCAATTCAAATCATAGAATCCATTTTTACTCGTATTATTATAAATTGGAATGTGTGTGTGTCTGTCTGTTTGTCCGTCCTTCACGGCAAAACGGAGCAACGGATTGACAAGTCTTTTTTAAGTGATATCAGATATAGTTAAAGGGATGGAGAGTGACATAGGCTACTTTGTGGCAAATCTAATTCCACACAAGGGAAACTCACTTATTGGTTTTTAAGTAAACGGATAGAACCTCTCTGTTGTCATACAAATATTTTACGAATGACAAGTCAATGGAAAAAAATGACAAAGACATTTTTAAAAAAGAAATTCACAACAAATTGCTTTATAAGCGATACAATTAAGACTTCGTAACTACACACACGACGTCCTAAGAGCCCATAATTTAATATCTGAACGCAGCCATAGCTTGTAATTTTACAATGTTGGCATCACTGCCTAATGACAGTTGGAAGCGCGCGCAAATTCCAAAATGGCGGCCGCAATAACGAAATGATGACGCGTTTCGAATCACAGAAATTAATTTCTTTTGTTAACTCGCGGCGAGAACCTTTTTTGTCTTTGTTTGTGAGAAAAAAAGTTTTCTCATTCGATCTACAGTGGCTTCTGTACAATTAGATACGAAAAGATACATTTGTCAGTACAGATTACAAATTACCTACTCTTCTAACTGTCAAAGATAAAAAAAAAAGATGTCTTTTAAGACTCTTAAGATGAGACTCTTACACAAAGTTCTTAAAGTGAGTCTGATCAGGTTTAAGTTTTACGTAAGATTAATTTTAATTGAATAATATGATTGTTTCGCTAGAACAACCTTAACGCTCCGTACGGACAGCCGCACATTAAGCATACCTACTAATCTGTTAAAAAACATTAATCGATTCTCAGCTTTATGTTAAAGACGTGTGGTTCAATATTAATGTAGGAAAGACAGATTGTAGTTACCTGACATGTGGATAACCTTTCATTAGACAATTTCCAACTATTAATAAGGTGTAATTACTCTAGAAAATACTTTTAATAGAAAATATTTTTTCTGACTTTTGTTTGATCTATTAAAGCAACTTTGTGCTGGAATGTCACTCCGCCGCCAACCAAAAGCCACAAGCTGCAATACCGCTAAATCCAGCCATAGCTTTCTATCAAATAATTTCGTACCTCAATCCTCAAAGGCCAGGGGTCAAGTAACAACTAACAAACATAGACTTCAAGGGGCTAGCTTTCTACTTAAATATGGAAAATCGGTGAATCAAACTCGGTAATCGTAAATTATTACGTTATGGCTGAATACAGACAGCCACAATCTGTCGAATTTACTCATCCGATTATAACCTCAATGATAAACAATATTGAGATGAGTATTGTAGGAAGCAATTTGACATTTCGAAGTAACCCAATGTATGACTGTTCTTGTAGGTGTACCTTCTATAGATTTTTTATGGAGGTATAAATAATATGAATATGTTAAAATTTAACGGTTGGCACACATCAGAACACAGATGTAAGATGGTACATGGTGAAGAAATATAAGGATTCTACATCACGGCACATTAAGTAAATAAAATAGTGGCTAAATTTCTATGCTTTTTTTTAATATATGATAGGTGGCAGACGAGTAAACAGATCACCTGATGGTAAGCGATTGGCGCCCCCCATGGACACCCGTGTTTTTTTTTTCATGAGAGGTGGCAGACGAGCAGACGGATCACCTGATGGTAAGCAATTGGTGTTAACAATGTGCAGTCACAAGTGTGCTGCCAATCTTTGAACCCCTTGGATGAGGCCTCCGGTACCCTCACTCACGCAGCGAAACAAAGCACAGTGCTGTGTTTCTGTAAGGCCGTGATATCACTCCGATCGAGCCGGCAAATTCCTGTCGAAGTCCATCCATCAAGTAGTGTGCCTACAGATCGTCATTTCTTACGCACGATTTCATTATAAATTAACATTTAAAACCCGTTTGGAATCAGGAATTAGATAAAAAACGGAAAATTATTCCGAATGGTTCATCAACAGTTGGTTTTTCCTATAGCGCGCTGTTTTTCATTTATTATCTATATTTTTCATTTTCCTCATAAAAACTTATCAAGCACGAATTTGTGCAACCACAAATAATTGCACATTGAAAACAATTGCAGTTAATGTGAATACCAAGTTTATTATAATATAATAGGGAATTCTCCTATTTTTTCAAATATTTTTTATAATGCTCATATATATCAGATAATCAAGCATTATTTTTATTTCTGCAAAAAATGCCCGCTAAATGTTATAAAAAAATTATCAAAAATTTGACGTAAAATATACGCGTTAACACCGACCGCCATGATGGTGACGGCGCATGACGTCACTATAACTAAATCAAAGGGCATTGAACTAAAATTGAGAAATGTCAAAATGCTAAAGTTTGTCTTGTAGGCAAGTAAACAAAGATGTCAAAAAGATGTTTTAGTATAATGATGTCACATCATGGCGGTCGGCGTTTGAAATCACGTGACATACAGATACTAAAACCTCAATTTTGATTTTGAAAAATAAAATTTATCTTAGGATTTCATGGGAAAATAACGTTATATTTGCATTTCCCGTGATGAAAACTATACAAGTAATATAATTTCATAATTTATTGTTGATAGATGAAAATGGCCTATTAATTAGTTATAACCAGACAGAACATTGGGGGGAGGCCTATGTCCAGCAGTGAGCAGCTATTGGCTGAAATAATGAAGAACCAGAAGCTTCGACGGAAGGGCCGAAGCTTGGAAGATCAGCCAATCCAGCCATAGTGATCAGGTCGCTTTTTACAAACTTTTATTTTTTGAACATAACCCCTGTAATGTTAAGTTTTAGTAGGTAGGGGAGAGGTGCCAAAAAGGGACAGACAGACAGACACTAGTTACTCAAAATACAAAGAGAATACATGCCCCTATAGAATCAAACTGTCCATCTACAAAACCATAATCCACCCCATCACCACCTATGGATGCGAGACATGGTCCCTGACAGTTAAGGAAATCCAGAAAGTAGCTGTGTTTGAAAGGAAAGTTTTACGCCAAGTGTTTGGGCCTCTCAGAGTCAAAAACGGTGAACCTACCGTATTCGGATGAATCACGAGCTAGAGGAACTTATGAATCATAAAACGATCGTCAGATTCATCAAGTCGCAACGTCTCAGATGGGCAGGACATGTTGAGAGAATAGACAAAAGCAGACCTCAAAAAATAATGACCGACTGGAAGCCGCAGCAGAAGAGACCAACGGAAAGGCCTAAGATTGCATCGAGGACGATCTTAAGGCCAAGAAAAAGTTTAAGAACTGGAGACGGACAGCCAGGGATCGACGCGTTTGGTAGTCCATAGTAGAAGAGCCCGAGACCCACAAAGGATTGTAGCGAAGAAGAAAGTAAGTAAGCCCCTATAGAATGGAATCTACGACCTTACAATCCCAAACCAGCTCCCCAGCTGAGGTTTAAAGTCAACAAAATCATATATCTTAGTTAACATGCGCCAACGTTCTAATGAACCACACTTTAGCAGTCATACATACATCAACATACAAGTATGTCGGTGTATGCTGGCATTATTGTATGTCATGGTCAGTCGCCGACCATGTGCGTTGGGCCGGGTGTCTGTCATACTATGTTTAGCTATATCTATCGGAACATATGATATAAGTATGTTTCAATATGCGGACTGATAAAGACATTTACGTTTTGACAGAGATAATAAACAATATAATTATAAATATATGTGAGTAGATTAATAGATAGATACTCTTTACGGCAAGGGAATAGAGAGTGCACTTGTGTTTGCGCATACGCTTGAGCACTATAAGTAATATTTCTTGCGTAAGTGACTGATCGTTGAGATTGGCCGCCTTAGCCGAAATAGGTTGGAGGATATGAATATACCTATACTCTTTATTTCACAAAATTTTACAGAACTTAATGCTAAGTGTTTGCCGAGAAATTGTAACCCCGAAATTGTTTAAAATAGATCCTGCTTAGTAGCTAACAATTAAAATCGATTGGCGTCGCTAGTGTGCCCTACCCGTTACCTTAACTGGTTGACAAGCCGAAAATCTTATTTATTCTTAATTTACTTATTAATATTAACCTTTTAGTGTTATAATACCTATAAAACCTTTGTTTTGCTTTCAAATGTATCTCATTGACTTAAAAGATAAGTCATCTATTCAATTTCTATTATAATAGACGAGACTTCCTTATTATGGTTAAATACTTACATTTTGAATGCAACAATGCTTGTTGAAAGTAATAAAATGTTATTTAAATAATACCTATTCACTTAAACTAGGTTTTAAATTTAGTTTTTAAACATCATATTTTTCAAACATATTCCTGGTTCATGGTCTAAGCGTACCCCAAGGTTCGAAGTGACAGATTTGGACGCAACTTTTTTACCGTGGCAGTCGGAAATGGGCCGGCACGACCGAAGTGAGGCCGTGGTGGCCTCACAGAAAACCAGCGTGAAGACGGATTGTGCTTTTCTTTTTTTTATGCTAGAGGCGGACAAACGAGCAAGCGAGTCACCTGATGGAAAGTAAAGTGGAAAGTTTCGCTGCGTGAGTGAGGGTACCGGAGGCCCAATCCGGGGGAAAGGGGGTTTAAAAGTAGGCAGCGTACTTTTGATTTCACTGGTGTCGCGGGTGTCTATGGGCGGCGGCAATCGCTTACCATCAGGCGATCCGTCTGCTCGTCTGCCACCTATCACATTTAAAAAACTTGAAGTAGGAAAGCAGACTCCGGGCTCCGAAGCGACAGCTTGAGACGCAACCGGGACAAAACGCTAAGATGATGATGACTTACCTATTAATCAAACATGGAAACATTCCAATTTGTCCAAAGTATACATACATGGTGTAAAAAGACCCTTAACGAAGCCGAAACCTACGTATTTAGCACATCATCAGGACCATTTTTTCCTTCTAGACCATACCTGGGAACTCAATACTTGCCAAGTTATTGAAGGTCAAAGTCAAATTAAAAATCTCAAGATTTTGATGTAAATAAATTTTAAACATTATTACCTAATTTTTGTCCAAAGAAACTTGTTCAAAGTTTTAAGTAAATCCTAGGGAAAAATAGCTTCAAAACGTACAGCCCGCAATGTAATGTTTGAGAGCGGGGCGGGGGGGCGCGCGTGGGGCGCGGTCCGGTGTACGCTGTTCATTGCGTTGTCCGTTTATAGGATTAAAATTGACACCAAAAAATCAACTTCGTTTCCTATCAATATTTTTTTGTTCTAAGACATGTTTTAATGGTCTGAGTGCGTAGACGCCGGCTTCGTTAAGGGTCTTTTTACACCCTGTATAAGGTAGTGCATAGGTGACTCATAAGTCAACGGTTAAGGAAGGAATGTGTAAGTGCTGATTCGACATGAGCTGTCGATAGTTCATCAATATTGTAGGTATATTTACAATATCCAGTGGAAATATTATTACAAATATTTGACCACCAGTTAAGACTGCTTAATCACTAGTTGATATTTTATAGCAATCTTATGCGATTTCTTCTTAAGTAAATAACACACTTAAAAATTTCATCTCGTGGATTGTGGAAGGTGGGTTCGAGTCCGCCTGAACACGAGATGAAATTTTTAAGTGTGTTATTTACTTAAGAATAAATCGCATAAGATTGCTATAAATATCAACTATGCATAGGTGCTTAATAAGTCAGCGGTAAGGAAGGAAAAACAAAATGGCTGCCATTTTGTTTCCTTTAAAATCTAAATACCTAAATACGCAATTGTTTCCTATTTCCTATTATTCACTAGTTGTTATTTACTACCTAAATGTTAATAAGAGTACTTATTAAATTCTAGCACTAAGCTCGCATCGTTGTCCGCGATGAAAAATATGTTTTGCTGTAGAATCGAGTCATTTTCCTCAGTAAATGTTACCTATTGCTCGTCTATGACGTTTCTTTCTTCCAATTAAAGGGTTTTTTTAAATGTTTCAAATAGATTTTGAGTTTATATGTTACGTGCAACATTAAGATCTCATCTTAGCTTGTAATTCCCGGTTGCGTTCTAAGCTGTCGCTATGGAGCCCGGGGTACGCTTGGACCATGATTCAGGATTCGGGGAGTCTTATAATTACAATGAAGCGACTGCCGTCTGACCTTCGCAACCCTTTAAGGGTAACCAGACCAACTGAATCGTGGTTAAACGTTACAGAAACTCTCCGAAAGGTGCAGGTTTCCTCACGATGTTTTCCTTCGCCGTGCGAGTTAATGGTAGAAGTTAGGAATCATTGCTTGAAAATATGATGTTATAAAAATGTTAGGGTACATAATACATTTGTCAGAATATTTTGCCATAATAGGAATGTAATTTTTTTATGCTAGAAGCGACAAACGAGCAAGCGAGTCACCTGATGGAAAGTATTTAACGCCGCCCATGAACAGCCGCGAAATCAGAGAGATCGCTAATACATTGCCGGCCTTTTTGAAATAGAGTACACTCTTCTCTTGAAAGTCCCTAAGTCGTAGCCGTCGGGAAATACTTAATTAATTATTATTTATATTAAATTAAAGATCAGGTCGTAGGTTCTAATCCAAGCATGTACCTAACAGTAAAATATGTTTTAACTGCAGGTCTTCGTAAGTAATGAATGCAGACAGATATCAAATTAATATTCATACATATTTATTGAATGTAAGGCTTATTAAAGCAATACCTGCTAATTAATTCCAACTCTTATTATGTATTCCTTTTCATTAAACTTATCCATATTTGTCACTTATACACTTGCGAGCAAAATAACAAGCACGTATTTTAATAAGACATTAACTTACATTATTGATAAAAACAATTGAATTTGTGCGATGTTACGACAAATAATTTCTACCTACCTACGTTTTCTCCTAAACTCTAATTAGAGACAAAATATTAGTGCTAAAATGGTTCTGAAGTCTTTTTATGGAACTAAATAATTTATTTGTAAAAAAATACAGTCAGTGCTGAATCGCTACTCATTGGAGATGGTATGGTGGGAATCCAAATTTTTGATCCTTGATAAGTGTCAGGCAAACAGACAGATTCCATTATGATAAGCGCAGCATCAATGGAGTCACAACTGCGCTCCCAACCTTTTAACCCCAAATTCTCCCAATTATGCAATTGGGCGTCCGGAACCCTCAATCACACGTCATAACATAGTTCTGGCGCTGCTTCATACCGTTGTGCTGTGATGTGAGTTGTAATTAGTTCGATCCTATAGTTTTATATTGCTTAAAACTTTCATTGTCACTAATATTAGAATAGTTTTTCACGGGACTGCTACCATGCACCTGATGAGATCCGCAGGGGAACCAAGGTCAACGACATAGCCCAAAAAAGGAATGCATCAAGTGGCAATGTTCAGGGCACGTTGCGAGGAGATCAGACGGCCGGTGGGGCAGAAAGGTCCTCGAGTGGAGGCCGCGTATAGGAGGTCGAAGCAGGTATTCCACACTACCTATCTGATGAAAACCGCAGGAATCCTTTGCTTTAGGGGGGCCTAGGGCCAATTTGTATGGATATCCTTGAGGGAGGCCTATGTCCTCCCTCAAGGATCACGTACGTCACTACGTCAGATAGCTGGATACGAGAAGCCATGGATAGATCACAGTGGCGAACAATTGGAGAGGCCTACGTCCAGCAGTGGACTGCGATAGGCTGATGATGATGACCTTATTTTCGAGTTTCCGATATTAAATGAAGTAAGTGTATGGTAAAAGTATCAGCCTATATACTGTCCCATTGTAGGGCATAGGCCTCCATCATAGAAATCAAGTTATCGCTACTATTTATTTGCGATCAGTCTTAATCACCACGCTTGCCAAATGCGGATTGGTGATCATAAACCCGAGCTATGTTCGAAAAACTCGAAACATACTTTTCGCTCGACCCGGGAATCGAACCCAGTAGACCAACAGGGCGTCATGTATGTCGTGTCGTAGCAATCTAGTGAAGTTATTATTCTAATCCTAAATTTTTGTTCTCAAGTGTAATTTGCAAATATTTCAAGAAACGCTTACAAAAGCAATTAAAAGTTACGGAAGTGATCCAAAGAAGATATTTATAAGATAATTATCTGTTATTAATGTTGAGGTGAAGTAAACAATCGAGGGATGGAGGATTCTGACAGCTAAACGGTTTTAGTGTGATTGTATTCATCAGTTCTTGATAATCATGAGTTGTTGTCGGAATAGTGACGTAATTTTCTTGTTTCATTTCTAATTAAGTAGTATTTTTTTGTAAATCCTTTGTTTTACTGCACCATGAATTAGAGCTTGCATCACCTGTCATACTTACGGAAACCAGATAGTATTTTTTTTAAGTCATAGGTGGCAGACGAGCAGACGGATCACCTGATGGTAAGCTATAGCCGCCGCCCATGGACACCCGCGCGACACCAGTGGAGTCACAAGTGCGCTGCCAAAATTTTAACCCCCTTTCCCCCCGTATTAGGCCTCCGGTACCCTCACTCACGCAGTGAAACACAGCACAGTGCTGCTTCACGCCGGTTTTCTGTGAGGTCGTGGTCTCACTGGGGCCGAGTCGGGTCATTCTGTCCCACGGTCAGTTACGCGGGTGACAAGTGGTTTTTTTATGATAGTGGCGACAAACGAGCAGCCGATTACCTGAAGGTAAATGAACACCGCCAACTATGAATGTCTACGTGATAAGAGAGGTCGCTGATCGGCTTTAGGACGAACTTAAATAAAGGTCCCTAAGACATGTTGGTCAGGAAATATTTTAGAAAAAAATGTAAGTAAGTTCGGGATCGAAGGTTATGTGAGAACCGCACTAAAGGTACTAGACCGCTAGCCATTTAATGATGAGGATGGAATGACAATCCTCAAAAATCTCATGTCATAATCCATTTACTAAAAAAGAACAATCAATAATGGTGAAGTAGTTTTAAAAACTATAATTTGATATAATATGCATTTCCAGCACTTAATTTTATTTAAGAACATATTTCTTTAAAATATTAGTAAGGATAATTTTATAGGAAAAGTATAAGAAATAAATTTTCTTACGCGTGTCTAATGAGAAATGTAACGGTAATGAATGACGATTGTAGAGTCGGTAGAGACTTTCGCGGAAACTGCCTATTACTGCATTACTTAATACATTTACATTTGTAATTACATTAAATTGTATGCAAAACGGCATATATTTGCGAAAAAAAAGCAAGTCATTAAATGGTAGAGTTAGTAATCATTATGTAGAGTTTTTAAATGGAAGTTGCGTTTAATTATTTTGAAATAATAAGTTAATTTATGAAATATTTTTTTTCTTTATAACGGAATAACTCTATTGTTAGGAGTATTATTGAAAAACACCGACTTTTAAATACTAGCTGTGTTACTTATTTGAAATAATAAGCAATTTATTAAAATTAAATTTTCTTTGGTTTAAAATGACTCTATTTCGTTTGATAGCGCTTCTACGCAGTTATTATGATATTAAATGAATGCAGACGCTAATTTAGTAGTGTAGAGTT
Organism: Marasmia exigua; assembly: GCA_019059595.1. Classification (NCBI taxonomy): domain Eukaryota; kingdom Metazoa; phylum Arthropoda; class Insecta; order Lepidoptera; family Crambidae; genus Marasmia; species Marasmia exigua. Next base: position 18,801,012 of record CM032484.1, read on the forward strand.
AGGTAATTATTTTGAAAAGTTGTTAAAAATAGTTTTTCTTTTCCATAGAATGAGGACTCTACATACCTAGTTAAAAATATTATACATGCATTTTATCTAAAACATTTAGACGCGTGTGCACGTAGTTTAAATAAATTCAAATACATGTTTTTATTCAGACATTTTTTCAAATCATCATCATCAGCCCATTTAAGTCCCCATTGCTGGGGCACGGGCCTCCCTCAATCACATGAGGGGTATTTGCCATACTCACCACGCTTGGCAGACGGGTTGGCGAGGGTTTTGATATAAATGCAGAGTTTTCCTTCTCTGGGTGCTGATGATCATGCCAGCAACTTTACCTTAGTCGCCTTTTACGACACCTCGGTAAGAGTGAGGATGGCCTATTCTACTCTGCCGGGGACCACACGGCCTTTTTTTTTCAAATGAATTCAATAGGTATACTTATGACGAGTAGCTACGACCTTAAAAGGTCGAACATATACTATGTTATCATAGATTTACTCACCAAGTTAAATGCTCGGAAAATCCAAATTGTATACACACTAATTACGTCATTACACAGTCACAAAATAACATTAAAATATCCCACACGGTTAAAATATAACACTTAAATATCCCACACAGCTAAAAAATAATTTTCGACCAAGTCACGCCTATACGTACTACAGATAACTATAACCTAATGTTCTAAACACACAAATCATCCTATAAACGTTGAAACTCTAGTTACGCCCATTTTATCACACGAAAAGCGACCAATGCCATGTCAACTGACTTTACAAATGATTTTCTGCCCAAAATTAGCACCGTGACTCTTAAAGTTAGATGGATAAGTGTGAGAATCGCGCGGCGGTTGCTAGGTGCGCACGCGCCGCGGAGCTGTTGTTGGCTCAACAAACACACAGTTGTGAATGGGTACGCACACACGCGCGCGAATGTCACGAAATCCAGCCCGTTTCTAGGTTAGGCGGTGCGCGGGCACAGCGTAGGGTGACGATGGGTTTTTGCTTAGAAAACATTTCCTGTTTGATTTTTTATGAGTGTTTTTTTTTTACTATTGTTATTGGGCTTCAACCCTGACTCCACAGACTTGACTACACTTTGAAAAGGTGTTTGATTGGTGGGTAACATTTTATTTTCATAAAGACGATAACATATAAATAAATATCTTAATCCTATTATTCAACTCTTAAACTTTTGAAAACTTTTCTTTTTTTTAAGTTTCTAAAATATTGGAATATATTTATAATGCTATAACCAGAAAACTTTTTACATGAAATATCAATCAGTGCTCTACAACTATTTAGAATAAGAAATTGTAAGTAAAACTGACTTGCATTATAATTTTTATTTTTATAGTGGGTATCAATATTCTTGTTATTTTTATTTATATAAAAACAAGTTTGCTAAAATAAAAGCCCTCAATACAGGTTTAAAAAAAATATATCAGAAAGAATTGTCCTACCAAATAAATAAAATCCTGGCGACTCTACACCAGTGACCTTGCCTTGGCTCTATTCGCGCGTCGCAGACCAAACTCAGCAATCTCTCGCATAGCGGAAAACAGCATTCAAACTAAAACGATTTATTACTGTTTGTTCTTTGAAAAACAAGCGTGCGCTGAATTATTTAGACGCAATTATGTCTCACCAAAAAAGGTAGAGTTAGAATGAGAGGTACCGAGTTAGATTCCAATGGGAGGAGTAGGTACATTTTACATTTGCTAGGTTAGGATCCAATAATAAGAGGTTGTATTATGTGGTTCAATAATTTTATTAGTTCTTTTCTATATTTTATAAGATTTTTCGTGTCATTGTAGACACAAAACTTTGCAAATTAGCCTTTAAGTCTATTAGTCACAGTTTAATTTTCTAGATCAAGATTCTTACCTTGCCGTAACATAGTCCTCGAATAGCATTTTTGTTCTGTATATTGCTAATACAGTTCATATTTTGTAAAAAAATGTAGAGTCGAGTTGAAGAAACAGTTTTCTTGCTTGAGTTTTAGCGGTGATTTGAGTTATTTTGTAGATTTTTTTTAAAATTAAATTTAGTTTTATTAAATAATTATATAAGGTCTTAGCCTGTACTTACTAAAAAATTAGCCAAACTATTATTTTCACATAGTAGAGCGACTCAACAAGCGACCTTATGGCGCAGAGTCGGCGCATGCGTTGATCAGCTCATTCTTTTGATAACTGTTACCAAGTGCGTCGTGGAGAAATAATGTTTTCTATTAGAAGAATATTTAAATTGTCCGCGTTATTATAATTCATTTGTTTCAGGCACTGAACCTTAAAATTTACGTTGCGATAAATAATTACGATACTATAAAAATAAAAATATTGTACCATCTTTTTTACACAGTTATTACAATAAAGATATTCTATTCTATTCTATTCTATTCTATTCGATATATTTGCTAAATAAAAATCAAGCTTATAATCAATTTGAATGTGTGTGTTAGTTACTTTTACCTAAGTGAAACATCTTAACACAAGCGGAAAATGTAGAAGATAAACAATTTCTTTGATTATCTTATTAGTTACATTATTAAAATATGAATTGAAGAAATGTTCACCATACAAAATGGAAAATAGTATTTAAGATATAAAATAGAGCGTGTTTACGATTTAGACCGCTGACAAATTTAATTGTGAAGTTTATTTGACTTATTTATATTTTCATTATAATAAACCTTCTTCTTCTTGGCCGTGTGGTCCCCAGGCAGAGTAGAATATGCCACCCTCACTCTTACCGAGGTGTCGTAAAAAGCGACTAAGGTAAATCTGCTGGCATGATCATCAGCACCCAGAGAAGGAAAACTCTGCATTTATATCAAAACCCTCGCCAACCCGTCTGCCCAGCGTAGTGAGTATGGCAATTACCCCTCATGTGATTGAGGGAGGCCCGTGCCCCAGCAGTGGGGACTTAAATGGGCTGATGATGATGATGATGATGATGATGAAACCTTCTTCCATTTAATGCTTAATAGTCAGTAAATGTTTAATGCTAGAGTCAATAAGCTGTAACCGCTGCTTTTGGTTCTTGACTCCAGAGTTCAGTGGGAACCCAAGACCAAGTCCATAGTCAATAAAAATATACCCGTTAAGTTATTAAATTGAATAAGATTGAGTGCAGTACCCTTACCATAAGTTTGGAAAACTGTTCTCGCTATCGAAAACTACCGTTTTGTCCCTTTCATTGCGGTGCATGTGAAAGAGGCAAAGATATAGTTTTGGATGGCGAGGATAGTATTTCAAACTCATGGTAAGGTTTTTGTTGTCCTCCTTACCAGTAGCAGATACTCTACCAGTGTTCTGTAATTATGTTTCTTCAATTTAATTTAAGCATCTACCCTTTAAGATATGAAATTGAATTAGTTTTAGTGCAGTTGTCCTCCCCGCTAACACGGCGACTCTACCAGTGACCTTGCTTCAGTTCAGTATCAGCTGACGCCTGCGCGCGTCGCTGTAATTATGCGATAAGTGCAACTTGTCCCACTGCAGCTATTCAAGCTAGGGATGTGACAATTTTGAACGAGTACTTTATGTTTTTGCTCATTTACGAATCAAAATCAATGAAAAAAATATCACAGAACAATTTAGTAGTTTTTTATTATAAATAATATACAGAGCATGCAATATCAATTAATTCAAACTCTGTTGTTAATAAAATAATCTTAATTTATTACTATTACCTATATACATAGAAAATAAATTCGACCTACATTAATAGCCTTCTTTCGTTTGTATATGTAGTAATGTCTATAGATAACCTACAGCTTCAATACTACTCCTCACAGAAAAAAAAACTAAATAGACGAATGGCTTACATTGTAAATGAAAAGTTGACGATGAGTTTTGGTTAAGAGACAAACGTAAGAATGTTTTTTTGTAAATCTATGTCAGTCCTTTCGGAATCTTAAAAAAAATAAAGGAGTCAAGCAATGATTAAACAGACATAGTTACATTTTAAATATCATCATCATTTCAGCCAATGGACGTCCACTGCTGGACATAGGCCTCCCCCAATGTTCTCCACACAGATCGGTCCTGTGCCTCCCGCATCCAATGGATTCCCGCGATCTTCACCAGATCGTCGGTCCATCTTGTAGGAGGCCTGCCACGGCTGCGAGTTCCTGTACGTGGCCTCCACTCGAGGACCTTTCCGCCCCAACGGCCGTCTGTTCTCCTCGCTATGTGCCCTGCCCATTGCCACTTAAGGCATGCAATCCTTTGGGCTACGTCTGTGACCTTAGTTCTCCTGCGGATCTCATCATTTCTGATACGATCACGCAGGGAGACCCCGAGCATAGCCCTCTCCATTGCTCTCTGGGTGACTTTGAGCCTCCTTAATCGGCACATTGTAAGCGGCCACGTTTCGGTTCCGTATGTCATCACTGGCAACACACACGCATTAAAGACTTTCGTCTTGAGACACTGCGGTAGATCTGCCGAAAATATGCTGCGTAGCTTCCCGAACGCTGCCCAGCCGAGTTGGATTCGTCGATCGACCTCTTTCTGGAAGTTGGCCTTACCAAGCTGGACTTTTTGTCCGAGGTAGATGTACTCATCTACAACTTCCAGTGTAGAGCTTCCAACCTTTACTAGAGTGGGTACGACATGGGAGTTCGACATAATTTTCGTCTTGTCCATGTTCATTTTCAGACCCACTTGTTGGGAGACTCTATTGAGGTCGTCGAGCATTTTGCCTAAGTCTTCCAAGGTCTCAGCCATGACTACGATATCATCAGATATTAAATATATGAATAGTATTTATAGTTAGTATATATTTGTTTATTATAACGTATCGGCGTCAATCGCTTACCATCAGGTGATCCGTCTGCTCGTCTCTTACCTATCATATATAAAAAAAACTATATTTCGACATTTTTTTCTTTTCTGACTTGCACTGCCTTACCTTTTTTCAATTCGCTATACTTTTCCTAAGGTTATGTGGAGAAGATCGCTATTAGCGAGAAGATCACCTACATTGTCCTAGCATAATACCATAGACTTAGATCTGTATATTAATTTTATGCAATAAAGTGTATCTATCTATTACCTTTAAATAATATTTTTATTTATTTTCAGTCGATGTTTTTCTCACCTCTAATTCAAGCGACTCTACATGATGTAGTGTCAGCTTATACACGTAGTCTAGTTAGGTTTATTTGCCATTACAGCGATATTTTATAGAGCAACAGGTTACAATTTATGACATGAATAGCAATTTAACGCGTGACAAGTGAAATGTATCATTTTGTAATGATGTTCTTTTTCTGGGTAGTAAGTATGTCATATTTCATAGATACTTTATTGCAGTATAAATAGAAATGTTAATGGACAACATTTCAAAATTGCTAAGCTCGGAAACAAAAAATACCAATTCTTTGTTTACTTTTCCGCTGCTCGAATATATATTTATTCATTTTTTATATTGCTTATTTACTGAGAAAAAAATTGTAAACTAAAAAACGTAAGATGACGTCATCGGACGGAAGAATGTAAAATATTTCTTTGCTTAGCACATTATAGTTTTAAATTTACAAAATGCCAAACCCATGACATGTAACTGTCAAAAAAAAGACAACTTGTCAACGTTGAATGTATGAATGACGTTGACAATGTTGATACTAGTATTATTTACCTTTGACAGTAGTACCTTTTTTTTATTAAAACAATGATAAGCAAAGGAATATAGCTGTATTCAGCCGTCCGATGACGGCATTTGGCGCTTACGTCTATTTAGAATATAAAGAATTTCAATAATTTTTTTATGCATGAAAATGGCCAAATTTTGAAAAAAGAAAAAATATGGGTCTGTTCATTTTATGTCTATTTTCATATAAAAAAACAATATGGACATGTTAAAAATATGAAATGTTGTCCATTGTAGTGTGGACTCTACACATGTAACTACGTAGCGTGGTGAATTAGGAAACAAACCATGCATGCGTTAATTACTCACACATTACATATTACGACTTTTCTTTATCGAAAAACGTATTAAAAATTATAAGAAAAATTTAGCATGTTGCAAAAAATAATAAACTCGTATATTAGTATTAAATACTTACTATTGAAATGCCCTGGCCTCACACGGGAACGATATTTATATTATAATAAGATATAAACTTTTTTTTTTAATTTGATAGGTGGCAGAGAGCAAACGAATCAAATTCAGTTGCACAGTTTTAAAGTTCTACAGTCCAATCACGATTATTTGGAACGTGGCAAAAGTCGGAACTAATGCTGTTTTGACATTTTCGCATAGAAAAAATGTTTTAAAACGCCTCCCTGTCAATGTCACTAAAGTGCCTTCTGGAGATTATTTTGTTTTTAATACTATGTAGTAAAGACATTTTTGAGGCAAATTATTTTTACATTATCTTTATTTTTTTGTTAATAAGATGAGTTCTACATCAATAAAAATAAAATTATTTAACATATTCTATCCAATTATCAATATGATATTGAGTGACACTAGAATATGTAACGACGCGGATGAAACTTCGTCTCCGAATGCGGCCCACTGATTTATACACCTGGGGTAGCACATTTTGAGCCCCAATGAAGCTAAGGATCTCAGTCCCAAACAATTAATATTTTTTCTGAAAAGTGCAGGATTTGGGACTGATATGTACACAGCAGCGAACACAATAGATCAAACTGGTCGCAGTGATACTGGTCTGAATTGGACCTGTATAGCCGCCCGCTTCAAATAAGATAAAAATTTAATTAATAAAGCGGACTGACTCAGTCCGCTTATGACCACGGCTGCTGTAACGTAGCCAAAACGTCGAGCAAAATTGTGAGTACACAATGTTGTATCACATAATAAATATCGTGTTAATTCCCGTCTTGATTAATTATAGTTATATTGTAACGCGAAAATATAAAACAATATGTATTAATATAAACGTGTTAGAGAAAGCAATCCGTATCGCCGTAGTCTTGTACGCATCGACTCTACAAGTGACCTTGTTACATCGGCGCGTAAACAACGTTAAGTCGCGGTGTTGCCGAAGAGTTTATTTTTTCCCCTAATGTACTCGTATGTAGAGCTTAATGATACTTATTTTTTATGAAATACCTGTTAGATTTTTTTAGATAGAAAACAAAACTTTAGAACAACGAACAAATAATTTCGATTTTTATTCATTAACGTTCAATAAACCTTTGTCAGCTATATCGTTGTTATAGAGCAGTTTTGACAATTAAAAGAAAAATAATCATACAATTTTTTTGAAAAAGAATAAAAACTGCTTGATCACACCGTTTTGGTTAACAAACATTTATTAATAAGACTTTTTATATCATCATCATTTGAAATCCAGAGTTTGGATTTTAAATTAATTTTTTAAGGGTCGTCAACGCGTACCTATGTTAGTCTTCGGTGTATCCATGAGGCGCACGCAAGCTTGTTTGCCACCGTCAATAAAATTGCTGTTACAACGTATTTCATAAAATTTTGTTAGAAGTAAAATCAAAAAAATCTGAAATTTTTAAACATAAATTTTAATGTCCAAAATTAATGGTGAAATTATGAGTGTTACACAATTGCCCAAAAAAGCAAATTGTTATACTGGCAACACTGGAGCTCGTTAAATAAATAAGCAACGTGTTGCTTGGGTCTACACAATGTAGTGCTCTTTAGAATTGTCATTTAACAGTGACACTGCACTAGCAATTTATTTAGTCCTGTTAATTTGTGTGGCCACATTAGGCCACAATCTCACCAGATGACTCTCAAGTGCTGATAGATAGATACTCTTTATTGAGCAACATACAAAACTAAAAAGCTAGGTATACAGTGATAGCTGAGGTGGCCGAGTTTGGATCATGTCTGTCTAGTAACAGCCTATTCACTCTTTTCTTAAACACGTTAAAATCATAGCGTTCAGGGAACACATCTGCCGGAAAAGAGTTCTATTCCTTAATAGTAGAGACAATAAGAAAAGATTTATGACGTCATATTATATTTTATTGAAAACTATACTCAACTCAAAAATTTGCGGCAGACGGGAGAAAATTTCATTTTTTTTATGTGATAGGTGGTAGACGAGCATTCGTATCACCCAATGGTAAGCGGTTGTCGCCGTCCATGGACACCCGCGACACCAGTGGAGTCACAAGTGCGCTACCAACCTTTAATAAAATTAATGAATAAATTATGAATCATGACAGACAAGAAGTTCAAGATTGTAAGTAGAATGAAAGTTGATTTAAGTAAATCTTTCGTTTCATGATAACAATACTCAAACCAAAGACTCGTGGCAGTCCGTGTCATATTAAAATTGAAATACTCTACTGTCTGCCGCAATTCTTTTACACATTCATACTCATAAGCCGTGTGGTCCCCGGCAGAGTAGAATAGGCCACCCTCACTCTTACCGAGGTGTCGTAGAAGGCGACTAAGTTAAAGCTGCTAGCATGATCATCAGCACCCAGAGAGGAAAACTCTGCATTTGTATCAAAACCCTCGCCAACCCGTCTGCCTAGCGTGGTGAGTATGGCAATTACCCCTCATGTGATTGAGGGAGGCCCGTGCCCCAGCAGTGGGGACTGAAATGGGCTGATGATGATGATGATGATGACTCATAACTCTTACGGTTATGTGCTCTTCTCAAATTACATGTCCGATTACATGAAATGATTTCTCTTTTAATTATTGACTGTAAAATAAATACTAATTCGCCTATAAAATACACATAAAATTTAAAAAGAAACATGATCGTTATTTTTTTACAAATGGAAACGTCATCATCCTGAGTTGAATTTAATTTTATTTAGCTTCATAAAAACTGTGCTGCGTAAACTTCATTGAATGATAATTTTTATTACCTTCAAATAGTAATGTGTATGAAAGTACTTATCGATCTTTCATAGTCTCTAAAGCGAAATATAATGTAGTGGGTACAAATGATGTAACACCAACACAAGTATGTGCCAATTTATTATTTATGTAGCATCTCAAGTTGAGTGAGTCTGAGTTACCCTTGTTGACCTTTGGACCGTCCTTAGGTATGTCTTGGGCACAAGTGCTATTTTTCCGCTGTAGGAGGGTAACTTGATCTGACACTGACTGTACGCAAATGAGAAATAAAAGTAGGATTTTTGGTTTGTATAGAAATCCATTTTCAATTTTAAATAGGACATGATGTTTTAACATATTAAGATATATTGAGATCATAACCTTAAGAAGATACATGCCTCATATCCGAAACTAAGGACATATCTGCACAAGTAGCCAATTTTAACGCTTAATGAAAGTTTTTGTATGATTTTGTTTGATAAAATAGGGGGCAGACGAGCAAATGGATCAGTTGATGGTTAGCAATTGATAACTTTTATTTTGTTGAATTTATTTTTAATATTCATGCGCTATCGATAAATCGATAGACATGGATTACACAGTTAAATTACTACCGTTAAATTCTTTTTTTGCTCATATGGTAGATAAGTCACTTTGAAGCGAATTCGGTGGTCTCAACCAAAAGAAATTTTGTAATAACTGGAATCTTTTCACGACCTTGGAACTTATTGCGTCAATGTTTAGTATTTAATAAGTTGGTAAAATATCTAAGGTAGCGAGTAACTGCTAGGGTATGCGACTCAATGATTGGGCTAAAATTTCTACTTGAGTTTATCGATTAGGAAATTTCTCTCAGTGTCAGCCCGGAGTCTGAAAGTTGGTGGTCTTACACCCTAGTGTCTCGGAGAGCAGGTTATTGGTCCTGCGCCAAATCGTTCTTCAGTCATGTCTCTCTATTTTATTGTAAATGTTTGATGGCAAATTCCTATTATACAGTTGAAGAGTACCTGAATGATATTAATTTGTGGGAATGATAAACTGTTCGCCTATTTATCATTCCTTTGATGTATGACTAGTATAACATGCAATTATAGCTCATATAATAAAATCAGATTGCAATAAACAGTACCTCTTTTGGATTTATGCGGGTAACCGGAAATAACGAAAAGAGATGTAGAAGAATCCTTCATCCAGCTGTCCCTGCAACAGGATCCAGTCCAGGCAAAGGGCATTCACTATCATCATTACCAGCCTGTTGCAGTCCACAGCTGGAGAAAGGCCTACTTTAATGTTCACCACTCCGATCTTTGGCTACTCGCATCCAGCTCCAGCCAGCTTTCTTGCGTAGTTCGTCACTCCGTCTAGTCTGAGGGCGCTCTGCTCCAAAGCTCATTGAAAAGAGTTTTTACCTTTTATAATAATATATATCTACAAGTAAAATGGAATCAACTGGTCATGGCCGTGCACGTCAATAGTTCAAATCCCGCAAAATGTACATTTTTAGGGCAGTGGACAATTAGAGGTGATTAATCACGGTGGCAAACAAACCAGCTCGTTAGGGCATGATGTATGCGGCCTTAGGGCTGACAGTTGTCTGGTTTTGGTGCATTTTGTGCTTAGCTAAATGCAGGCTGATTTCTTATTGTAATATTGGCGGTTTTTATAATCCGTAAAATATAGATTTTCTTTTAGGGTTCCGTACCCCAAATGGCAAAAATCGGAACCCTTATACATTCGTCATGTCTGTCCGTCTGTCCGTCCGTCCGTATGTCACAGCCACTTTTTTCGAAACTATAAGAACTATATACTATTGAAACTTGGTAAATAGATGTATTTTCATCGTCGTCGTCGTCAGCCCATTTAAGTCCCCACTGCTGGGGCACGGGCCTCCCTCAATCACATGAGGGGTAATTGCCATACTCACCACGCTTGGCAGACGGGTTGGCGAGGGTTTTGATATAAATGCAGAGTTTTCCTTCTCTGGGTACTGATGATCATGCCAGCAGCTTTACCTTAGTCGCCTTTTACGACACCTCGGTAAGAGTGAGGGTGGCCTATTCTACTCTGCCGGGGACCACACGGCCAGATGGATGATGTATTTTGTTAACCGCATTATGATTTTAACACAAAAATTGGAAAAAATAAAAAAATTGGGGGGGTCTCTATACTTGAAACTAAAACTCAAAATTTGCGGGAAAGATAGGTTTTTGTACCTTAAAATCATACTAAGATACTATTCTTCTTCTCAGTCCTGACGGAGTGGTCGTGATTATGGATTGTCTGTATGTTGGTTAGCGGCTTTAGCGAGACTTCTCCATCTTTCTCTGTTTGTGGCACTGCGTGCACATTCAGGAAAAGATGGTTAGATTAAGCGTATCTATTTTAGTCGTTGGTTTAGGTTTCGCAGCATCAGGTCAGGAATGACCAAATAAAAGCTGCAGTAAATGACAAACCCCTGAACTGATGACTATGCCCACTCTGTCAAGATTTATACCAACATAGAAGAAGGAGTCATCGTCAGCCCATTTAAGTCCCCACTGCTGGGGCACCGGCCTCACTCAATCACAGGAGGGGTAATTGCCATACTCATCACGCTTGGCAGACGGGTTTGCGAGGGTTTAGATATAAATGCAGAGTTTTCCTTCTCTGGGTGCTGATGATCATGCCAGCAGCTTACCTTAGCCGCTTTTTACGACACCTCGGTAAGAGTGAGGGTGGCCTATTCTAATCTGCAGGGACTCACACGGCGGAAGAAGGAGTAAGCACGCAGAAATCCTATGATCGACGAGGTCACTCCACGAAGCCTGTTTGAGCCCAGATGGCTGGCGGATGATCGTAGTAAAGAAACCTGTACGTTTTTAATAGTTTACGAAACATGTACCCATGATTCAGTTTGTCTGGTCCCCCTGTTAAAGGGTTGCGATTGCGAAGGTCAGACGGCTTCATTGTAATTACAAGACTTCCTTTATCAAGAATCATGATTCAAGTGACCCCCGTCTCCAGAGTGACATCTTTGGACGCAACTGGAAATTAACGCTAAGATGATGATGATGATGAGAAGAAGAAGATAGAAGATAGAAGATGTTATAAATACCAACCCTTAGATAACCGTGTCACCCCTAGTTTCAGGTCACACTTGTTCAGGCGCAATCGCCACTCCAGTTGTAAATGGTAACTGTTGTAATTTGTTGTTGTCGTGATGACAACTCCATCAGCCCTAATTGGCTTTTGATGGAACGAGCTCTCAAGCTGTAGTTTTTAAAAGTTTCCATTCAAATACTAGAAAATAAAACACTTCAAAAGCATGTCATAACTAGAAGTTTGTATATTAATTAATCGCAAACAAAAAAGGGCACAGTCCTTTTAAGCAGGTCTAGGTTTGAATGTGAATATGCACCTCTGGACTTTTCAAATCTAAGTGCAATATGCATGCCCACTCTGTCAAGATTTATACCAACATAGAAGAAGGAGTCATCGTCAGCCCATTTAAGTCCCCACTGCTGGGGCAGCCTCCCTCAATCACATGAAGGGTAATTGCCATACTCACCACGCTTGGCAGAGTTTTCCTTCTCTGGGTGCTGATGATCATGCCAGCAGCTTTACCTTAGTCGCCTTTTATGACACCTCGGTAAGAGTGAGGGTGGCCTATTCTAATCTGCAGGGACTCACACGGCGGAAGAAGGTGTAAGCACGCAGAAATCCTATGATCGACGAGGTCACTCTGAAGCCTGTTTGAGCCCAGATGGCTGGTAGGAGCTGGATGTGAGTGGCGGATGATCATAGTAAAGAAACTTGTACGTATCCCTACCATTGACTCGGTGGCGAGGGAAAACGTGTGGGAATCTGCACGTTTTGGATAGTTTCTAAAATGAGTAACCATGATTTATATGGTCTGGGGTTATGGATGGTTTGCCTAAAGGTTACGCAGGCTACGGCGATAGCTTCATTGTAATTACCAGACTCACTAAATCCTCGATCGTGGGTTCAAACGTACCCTGGACTCCAAAGTGATAGCTTTGGAAGCAAAAGGGTAAGTAAGTAAGTCTTTATTGTGTATGAAATAAGGCAAGTACATAGCAGGTCTTAATACTAAGTTACAATAGAATCAATTCTATCTCTTATTTCTACTTTTACAAGTGTATAAAAACACATATTATAATTTTTAGTGACCAATATATTTTTTATGTAGTTAAAATATTCCTGGTGCTGTAGAGACATTTTTCAACTAGCCAGGCCTTAACATCCTTTTTAAACTTAGCAAATTTATGTACTTTAAAATTATCTGGCAAACAGTTATAAATCTTGATACACATTATAAATATATTATTAGAAACAAATGTTAATTTTACAGGCGGTTTGTACAGTTTATTTGTATACACAGAGCGAAAATTACGTTTAAAAAACGCTATGACAATGATGGAGTATTTTTATAAGTCCGTGTTTTTTATCAGGCTTTTATCATCATCTTCATCTTTACCCGTTGTCAGCCAATCTGGCGTAGGCCTTCTTCACTTCTCTTCTCCATTCTATTCTATTTTGGCAGTTGAAGTCCCTGCAATCTATGCTATTTCGTCTCTTCATCTCATTTGTGGCATTCCGATAGGTCTTTTCTGATCCCATGTCCTCCACTGCAGCATTGCCCTACACCACGAGTCTGTCTTTCGGGCTTATTAGACTTTAGTCATCATTATTAGCCTGTATTACTGCAGAGTATAATAGGCATTCTTCTGTGTCACCACTCACAACAGTCCTGTGCGAGCCTCACCCATGTCTTTCCCATCGCTTTGTCATATCTCTCATCTTAGCGTATCGCTTTGGAGCCCAAGGTACGCTTAGACCATGATTCAGGATTTGGGGAGTCTGGTAATCACAATAAAGCGACTGCCGTCTGACCTTTGTTAATCTTTAGCAGGAGAACCAGACCAACTGAATCCATGGTTACACGTTTCAGAAACTATCCGAAACGTGCTGGTTTCCTCACGAAGTTTTCACTGACCGCCGAGTAGACGTGTGTAACTCTTTACTGAAACGACTCAGTGATCCGACTCAGCCAAATGATACACTGTTCCGAATCTCTAATATTCGCTCCGAATGCATAATTTGACTCAAATGGATCTCCAGTTCGAGTGAACCGAATGATCGGAAAGAGCTGAATGATTCGATGAGCCGAATGAGCTGAATGAACGGAATGAATCACGGATCTATCTAAGAGATTCGATGTTCCAAATGAAGCGTTTCACTGTTCCGCATCTCTGCACTGATCCAGATGTTAATGTTCCAATCTTTTGAAAGATACGTTTCTGCCAGGTCTACCGGCGAGCCGCTCTGTTTATGTCATCAGCCCATATTGTTAATCGGTGTCCTCTGTTTCGTTTGCCTCGTCGTATTTCAATAGATTCTCTTAAATTATTATATAAACCAAGCTGTAATAAAGCAAAGGGCATTGAAATACGAACTAGTACTCATATCAAAATACAGGGTGGAACCTACCAATTTAAAACCTCCAAATGACAGTGCTTTTATCATCTTTATGATGACTTTGGATTAAATTAAGTTAATTGGTCGTAATGTTAGTACGAATGATGAATACCTTATCATTTCAGCAGATCTAAATCATTTTACTACGGCACTATTACCTCGTTTATTGTTTTAGTATGCAAATACAAATGTCAGTTAAAACGGACTGCATGATATTGTGGAAACTAAATTTATTATAGATATCAGGATCAACGAAAGAACCACAAATAATATCCTCCAACTGATTACGGCTTCGGCTATTATAGTGCTCAAGTGTGCGCGTAAACACAAGTGCACTTTTTTTTAGGAACGTGAGCACAAGACCGCTAACTTCTACTTCTAGACTCTGGGCTGATACTAAGAATTTTTTTACCGAAAACTTAGGAACAAGTATTTGTCTTGACCCAGGAATCGACCCCGCGACCTTTTGCGCAGACGTCGCTTTAAAGTGCGACCCACTAACCGCTGCGCCACCGAGGCAGTCAGATTATCTCTAGGACGACCCGAGTTAACTTTGGAGTGACGCAACAGATTTAGGAAAGAACTGACTGACTGTCAGTAGTAGTCCTTAAAAACCGAGTCTTCATGTTTATTCCCGGTTGCTGTCGCTTTTAAGGCGACGGGTAGCCCTAACTAGCGACATCATTCGTTTTTAATTGTTAGCTACTAAATCTATTTTAAAAAATTTCGGGGTTACAACCTCTCGGCAAACACTTATTATTATATATTATTGACGACCCGTTTGGAACAGTGGTAGTGAACGCTGCCTTTGGTCCAAGGGTTGCGGGTTCGATCCCCGCACAGTACAAACTTTGTGTGCATGAACATGTCTGTTTGTATGTATTATAAGTATGTATTTACAAAAGAAAAGTAGTATATGTATATAATTGTAATCCCACTGTTGATTCGGATATCCGTAACACAGGTGCTTGAGCTACCTATCTCGGAGTCAGAGCAATGTATGTGATGTTGTGAAATATTTATTTATTTACTTATACAATTTATTAATGAACCATGTACAAATGTTGGGTCCGTTTTTGTACGCGAAAAATTGATTACCGCCAAAAGCGTCCACTTTTAGCGTGAATCAATTTTTCGCGTACAAATGATGGGTCCGCATTTGTGAATGGTTATTTAATAAATAGTATAAGTGTTTGCCAAGGTTGTAACCCCGTAATTGTTTAAAATAGATCCGGTTTAGTAGCTAACAATTAAAATCGACTGGCGTCACTAGTGTGCCCTACCCGTCACCTTAAGCCCGGGGAACGCTTAGGCAATGATTCTAGATTTGGGGAGTTTTACAATGAAGTGACTGCGTTCTGACCTTCGCAACCCATTTCAGGGGAACCAGATCAACTGGATCGCGGTTACATGTTCAGTATCTCAAATATTGTAGGTAGTCATAATTTTGAGGAAACCATTCCACGTACACATAGACATGCAGGTTTCCCTCACCGCCGAGCTAATGGTAAAAAAACGCACATAGATTTGAAAAATACATAGGCGCATGCTCGTATTCGAACCAAGATCCCCCGCATGGAAAGCGTGTTCAGAACCACTGAGCTACCATCGCTCCTATTATATCAATATTACGATAACAATATCCAATGTATTCCCTACCAAGGTTGTGACGTCACATGGCATGTCCTCGTTTAATTCGAGCATAATGCAATGTTTGAGGACATGTTGTGCCATGTTGCTGGCCCTAGAGATCGCAAGTTTTAAGTATGGCACGCAATTCGCTTCGTTGACATTATATCAACTGCCTCGGTGGCGCAGCGGTTAGTGGGTCGCACTTTAAGGTGACGAGTGGGGCACACTAGCGACGCCAATCGATTTTAATTTTTAGGTATTAAACCGGATCTAATTTTAAAAAATTCGGGGTTACAAACACTTATCGTCGTCGTCGCCGTCAGCCCATTTAAGTCCCCACTGCTGGGGCACGAGCCTCCCTCAATCACATGAGGGGTAATTGCCATACTCACCACGCTTGGAGACGGGTTGGCGAGGATTTTGATATAAATGCAGAGTTTTCCTTCTCTGGGAATACTTACACTTATACTATTTATTAAATAGCCATGCACAAATGTTAGGTCCAACGTGTACGTGAAAAATTGATTCACGCCAAAAGCGGCCACTTTTGGCGTGAATCAATTTTTCGCGTACAAAAAGGGACCCAACATTGGTGCATGGTTATTTAAAAAATAGTTTAAGTGTTTGCCGAAAGGTTGTAACTCCGAAATTGTTTAAAATAGATCCAGTAAAATCGATTGGCGTCTCTAGACCCCAATTCTCATGCTTGTATGGTTTTCAGGTGATATCCGTCATGTTTTCAAATATCACGAGCACGAGAATTGGGCTACTGGTGTGCCCGACCCGTCACCTTAATGCGACGGGTGGCCCTAACTAACAACGCCAATCGATTTAAATTGATAGCAACTAAACTGGATATATTTTTAACAATTTCGAAATTCGAGCCTCTCCGAAAAAAAAATATACTATTTATTTAATACTTATAATTGACTTTTTGATCTGTTTTTTGCACTCGAAATTGGATTAACGCCATAAGTGGCCGTTTTTGGCGGTAATTCATATTTCGAGTAGGAAGCAGACCAAAACGTTAATTATAAGTATTGAATAAATAGTATAAGTTCTTTTCGAGTTGCTCGAACTTCGGAATTGTTAAAAAGATATCCGGTTAAGATGATATCGCTTGTGTGCCCTACCCGTCACCTTAAAGCGTCGGCTGCGCTGCGGGTTGGGCTAAAAATTTGAACCCAAGTTTTCGGTAAGAAATTCTTAGTGTCAGCCCAGACTCTAGAAATTGGTGGTCTTGTACCCCTGTGCCCTGGAAAGCACGTCCTGCGCCCGATCTCTCTCCGGTCGTGTCACATTGAGTGTCCCATCGGATTGTAGCGTAAGAGAATAGAGAGTACACTTCTGTTCGCGCACACACTTGAGCACTATAATATATCCTGCGTACGTGGCTGATCGTTGAGATTGGCCGCCCTAGCCGTAATCGGTTGGAGGATATTATTATATCAAAAAGGACAAATGTATAATGTTGAAGGTTGACGGTTCATTTTCATTTGACAATATGTTATTGAGAGTATACTTGTGTAAATGTCTGCCCCTGACATCGGCCATATAGCTTTGTGGATATTTAATTAAATAGCAACTACGTGTATACACAGCCTATAGCGTATGAAAAAGTGTAACAGCCAAAAGTTGATGAAGCTTCTTCATATACATTATATACTATAACTTCTTCATATACATTCTTCATAAAAATGTGGATAAGATTGATATAAAAAAAAAATCTCCTTTCCGTGATGCTAGTAATTATATTTATGTATTGCGCCATTGGCGGCGGCAATCGCTTACCATCACGTGATCCGTCTGCTCTTCTGTCTCCTATCACAAAAAAAAAGTGTGACGGACGTACTTGTCTAATCAATCCATTCTTTATACGTATGCATGCTTGGATCAAACCACAACCCCCTCATATGGAAGGCGTGTCCTTGTCCTCAGTTACCGATTCATCATCATCATCATCATTTCAGCCAATAGACGTCTACTAGCTGGACATAGGCCTCCCCCAATGTTCTCCACACAGATCGGTCCTGTGCCGCCCGCATCCAATGGATTCCCGCGAATCTTCACCAGGATCGTCGGTCCACCTTGTGGGGGGTTACCGATTGCTCTTGTGGTATAATACCCATTCCTAAATCGAATACTGTAAGTAGCTAGGTAATACCTAATATTATCGAGTGGAAATTCTAAAATTCACGCATTTCAATTCATGTTAGTATTTATATGTACAGATAACCTTGACTTGCATTATAAGCGCTCTTATCTCCCACTAATACCTACGCTACAGGTACAGTCAAAGAACGAAAAGGTTCGTCAGATTTCAAATTGATTCGTTTAATATGCTATGAGCACTTATTACCTTTCGTAATTTTGTCAAAGTAATACCTGTTGCACAGAAAATTATGCTTAACTGTGACATCAGAAAGTTCAGATTTGCTTGTAGCAACATTGATTCCTTTTGATGTAAAGAAAATTTAGAGATAGGGAAGTAAAACCTATATTGGTTTGACGTAGGCAATAAAATGAATAAAAAAATATTTAAAAAGAAATTTACTGTCATGGTTGGTGACGTTTTTATAATTTTAGGATAATAATTAGGATGTTTACTATTGGTTGTCTTGTGTGTCATTGGCAAATAGCTTGGATAATAGGTTAAAAGGTCAAAATCTCTCTGTATTATGCCATATTTGAAGACCAAATGTATTATGACATTTTTAAAAGGTTAATAACTGATTCTTGCCGTGCAAGCGAAAATTTACCTTAAGGTGACGAACCTTTTTATTCTCTGACTGTACGCTACATACATACTTTATACAAATTATGTAGTGTTGCAAATTTATTTACAAGTTCAGCTGTAGCTAGAGGTGTGTACTGAATGGCTATAAAATAGTAGTACTCTATTAAATAATCTATTTTAAATATAGCGTAACTATCATAATATGGGCAGGCATTGCGTTCAGGAGGCGCTTTAAATGGCGTAGCACGCTAAATTGCATAGCGCGCTAGGTCTCGTAGCACGTTAGAATGCGTTATACGTAAGATTTCATATCACGTTAGATTGCGTAGAGCGTTAGATCTCGTAGGGCGTTAGATCTCGTAGCACGTTAGATTGCAAAGCACGCTATATTACGTAGCGCGTTAGATTTCGTAGCACGCTAGATTACATACTTATAATACATAGAAAACACCCAGATCAATACAAACAGACATGTTCATGCACCCAAATATTTGTACCGTGCGGGGATCAAACCCGTAACCCTTGGACCAAAGGCAGCAGTCCACTACCACTGTTCCAAACGGGTCGTCAAATTACTTTGCATTATTTAATCTAAATAACGATTAGAACAATTAACAGTAGTTGAACTATTCACCCACACAAACATAAAGCTTATTCATCTCCCGGAAACCGCATTTAGTACCTACTTAAGAACAGCCGTAAAAGGTTTTTCACTAGGTCATTTTTAATGCGAGCCATGTCCTGCGAGTGCGCATCACTCAAATATTAACTGAAAAAGGCTTGCGCTAAACAGTTCACTAAACTGCTCTTAAAAAGCGCGTAGTCTATATATACCTAAATCACTCCTAGAGACAGAAAATAATGTATTTCATGAGAATTTCATACATTTCGTTTTTAGGATTTTGTGCCTTGTTCCAGATTGTTAGCAATAACTTTGCGAATTAGGTATTTAACTGAATGTTTCACAAAACAGTTCACTCAACTGGAAATAATGATGATTTCTTGCGCAAAACAGTTCATTCTACTGGAAAGAGTGATGCTTACTTTTGTAATAATAAAATTGTGTAGTTATTAAGACATCTTATGTACCTATTCTATGCAAATAAAATACTTTGACTTTGACTTTGCATTTAAATAAGCGCATCCCTAATACTCAAGTATATTTTTACTTTGGTAACAGCTCAAATATCATCTTCCTTAATCAACTTTCTGACAGAGACACGCAGGCTCGAGAAGTAATTCAATTTAAGTGCTCAGTGATATAATAAGAAAAAGAACTACTGGTCATGGTTTACATTTTCTTAAGCCACATCAGCGTGTCATTATCAGCTGTTGCTTTGGAGCCTCTGGTTTATTCGGACCATTATCTAGAATTTGGTAACTCTGGTGCAAATACAATGCTGCAACTGGTTTTTAATTGGTTTACGGCTGTCATGTGAGCCGAGTTAAACTCCAGCTCCGGCATGAATAGGATGAAGGACTAGATTACATAGGATGAGTGAACTAGTACCTATATTCGAACTAATTTAAGAAATACTCAAGTTTGCCTCGACCAGGAACTAAACGTCACCTTCTAAGCAGCCTTGGTGCTGTTCGGAATACGTGATTTTCCCTAAGATCTTCAGTAATAGATACAGTTAATGTCCATTGTTTTTCTTTCGTAAATACGGAAGTAGTCACTAAATCAAGGGTATTGTTCATAAACGTTTTTCAATCCTTTTTGATTTAAAACGGTGTTATAAAGCAGTATTTATTATTTTTTTGAAATTTTGTATTGTTTTTTTTTTAGTTTTTTAGATTTCGGCGTTGCATTACAACTATAATGTATCAATACGGGGATTATTATGTTTATATGTTTTCTATCTTTTATTTTATTTGTTCGTATTATATATATAGTTGTAATGCAACGCGAAAATCTAAAAAACTATTTAACAAACCGCTACGGGTCGGATATTGTGACAAAAATAAAACATCTGAGCCAAATATGTGAGTACACAATGTTGTTTCACATAATAAATGTCGTGTTAATCCCCGTATTGATATATTATAGTTGTTTTTTTTTCATTTCTGTGTTTCGCCGTGTGAGTGAGGTGGGGGAAGGGGAAAAGGTTGGTAGCGCACTCGTGACTCCACTGGGGGTGTCCATGGGCGGCGGAATTGCTTACCATCAGGCAATCCGTCTGCTCGTCTGCCACCTCTCATATAAAAAAAAATCATACGTTAAAACATTTATGAACAAATCCCTAACTTTTTACATCAAAGGTGTAATTTTTTTTTTATATAATCACAGTATAATGGCTAACCCGTAGCCTGATGGTAAGCTAGTTGCCGTTTGCTTGGCCTTACGGTCATGTAGTGAAATCCGCTTGATGGCGTTGATTGGACTGAGGATGCAATTCAACAGCAATGGTTGTTTACAGGGTACGAACATTTTTTTTTTATATAATAATCTAGCGACCTGCCTCGGCTTCGCACGGGTGCAATATTATGCATGCAAACCGATGTAATAATATTATTATACATATAAACCTTCCTCTTCAATTACTCTATTAAAAACCGCATCAATATCTGTAACGCTGTTTTAAAAATATAAGCATTCACAGGGATTTGTTTTTTAATATTTACATAGTGATCAAGATACCGATTTTTGAAATAAATATCCATGCTAACCAAAATATTAGCGAATTTCATTCTATAAGGGGATTACACACTTTAAAATTTGAAAGAAATAAATGTCAAATAACCACACTTTTTATTTTAAAAAGTAACAAATTTACGTGTCTATTTAATAACACAGTGGCCCGCCGTCACTTCGTTTCGAGACATTAGTTCCATTTTATACCGATAGAAGGCACTAGGTGTCGATTACATCGCGCAAGCATTTTGTGTTTCCGGATTACGTATAAGCGCTTGCCGCTGCCTGTAGTATTTACTTGTAAATAGCATAGACATTTGAATTTGAATAAACAGCCGTTTCTGGTAAGTTATAGGGGATTTCCCCAGGTATAGGTAAATGAGGTTGCCATTTTTAGAAGCCCTGTTAATGATTACTGATTTTTCCCTTCGTGTTGCCACCTGACGCCCAAGACAGGCTGAAATGGTGCATAATGGAAGCGGCCCTATGCCCAGTAGTAGACTGAGACAAGCTGATGATGATGAGGTCATTGTGGTATGCAACGAATTCATGATTGGTAGGAAAAACCTAATTTTGTACATGAGTCACTATTCGGCCACTTATCAACATATTGGACGGTAAAGTAGGTAGATCTAGGCAGATAAACAATTCTAGACTGATACCTAGAATTAGTCATTGATCTAGTACTCAGTTTAAATTGGTTATTTAGGCAGAAGCGTATATCAGTGAGTCTCTAGGTAACTCTATATTGTATTAAGCTTTATCCAACTTTTTGATGTGATAAGTGGCGATGGATCGCCTGATGGTAAGCGATTGCCGCCGCCCATAGACACCCGTAACACCATTGGAGTCACAAGTGCGCTGCCAACCTTTAAACCCCCCTTTACTCCGGATTGGGCCTCCGGTACCCTCACTCACGCAGCGAAACACAGCACAGTGCTGCTTCGTCTGCTACGACCTAAAGTTATTATCGTACTAAAGCTGGTCATCCCGTTCTAACAAGTAAATGTTAAAAGGGGCTGGCTGGAATTTAGTTCCGGGACTATCCTTAGTTCGCGATTTGTAATAAGGGGGTCATAGTCACTATCATTACAATAGTTATTTACGGGATTTCGACCATGTACAGTCAACTCCAAAAATATGTACACTTTAGGACCTTGTCACAATACTTACCTATAAGAAAGTAGAGGTTTACTTTCTTATATTATATATTGTGACAACGTCCTAAAGTGTATACATATTTTTGGAGTTGACTGTACCTTATTTTTGTGCTTCCGATATTTCAGCACTGTTGCAAGCGCCATGCTCACGGAGTAATTCTACCATGTACATGCAATTGTGACTCCACTGGTGTGGCGGGTGTCCATGGGCGGCGGCAATCGCTTACCATCAGGTGATTCGTCTGCTCGTCTGCCACCGATCACATAAAAAAATACCTTATTTATCCGATATTTCGGCGCTTTTGCAAGCGCCCCGGTCACGGTGCAACTGAAGTTTTTGCGGGTAAGTTATTACCTACTGGCAGACAAATCGGTCTACCCTCTTTCCCAGTCCTTTACAACGCGCACTAAATAACTATCCCAATGTTAGTGGCCATGACGATAAAAGTTTAAAACAAAAGAATACATAGGAACACTATTTCAAAATACCAAATATTCCACTACTCGAGGTTTTTATCAGTCAGATAAAAAGGATTACCAGGTTCTGTCGGCTCTATCGGTACACGAGTGGGAGGGATTTGAACTTATCAAAATTACACCTAAATAAATAGGAAGTGGGGGAGGGGGGGTATCTGAAGGTTGCGATAGTGTTATCAGCTGTAGGTAATTTGTGCTGGAAATTGTGTAGTTTTAATGGGGGCAATTTTAGAAATGTGATATTAGGTTCTTTGTTAGAAGGCCATTGAAAATATTACTAGCACTTAAGCAAGTCTTAGGACCGATTTTTTGATTCGTAAACTGAAGTAACCTGAGCTGAAGCACCTGCAGCGTCAAAGGAGTCACAAGTGCGATGTCGGCTTTTTAAAATAGATATATAGGATAGATAGATAGATAGATATACTTTATTGCACAAAAAAAAACACAACTTTAAAATCTAGGCATTACAGAAACTTAATTGTACAATTTCGGCGGTCTTATCGCTGGAAGCGATTTCTACCAGACAACCTTCAGGCATAGGACATTTGATAGTAGAGGAGGGGTAGGTGGTGTAATATTGAAAAGGAAAATAAGAGTGAACTGTATATATATATTGAAATATTTATAATGCTAATACATAAATAAACATAATATTATATACTAATAAATAAATATGTTTTGCTTTGATAAAATAATATAAAGTACTAGATATACATTCATATAAATTAGGATCTTAGAGTTCGTTCTTTTCTTAATTTAGTTATTTTTTTAGTTTTATGATCTTATCCGAATACTCATCCGATAAACATCCTTCTGACCCTAAGGGAATCTCGCGCGGCGACCATAAAAAGGAGAAAGAAACTACAGCCTGTTGCAGTGCACTGCTGACATAGGCCTCTCCCAATGTTGGCCAATTTTATAGATATTTGGCTATCCAGCTCCTGCCAGTCGTCACTTCATCACCCAGGATCCTTTACTACATTTACGAGGCCTCCAATCCTGAACCTGTTTACCCCAGCGGGTCTCTGTTCTGCTGCTAATATGACCAGCCCACTGACACTTCATGTGCCACGCCGTGTGGTCCCGGGCAGAGTAGAATAGGCCACCCTTACTCTTACCGAGGTGTCGTAAAAGGCGACTAAGGTAAAGCTGCTGGCATGATCATCAGCGCCCAGAGAAGGAAAACTCTGCATTTATATCAAAACCCTCGCCAACCCGTCTGCCAAGCGTGGTGAGTATGGCAATTACCCCTCATGTGATTGAGGGAGGCCCGTGCCCTAGCAGTGGGGACTTAATTGGGCTGACAAGACGATGACTGCCACTTCAGCTTCCTAATCCTGTGAGTTATATCGACCTTGTTATGTCAGGTCAGACGGCCGGTGGGGCTGAAAGGTCCTTGAGTGTAGGCCGCGTAAAGGAGGTCGAAGCCGTGGTATTCCCTCCACAAGGTGGACTGACGATCTGGTGAAGGTCGCGGGAATACATTGGATGCGGGCGGCACAGGACCGATCTGTGTGGAATACATTAGGGAAGGCATATGTCCACAAGTAGACGTCTATTGATGATGCTAAAATGATGATGATGATGATGAAACCATTAAAACTACTTATGTTTTTATATAGTTAAGAGATACGTATTTCCTCAAATCCTTATCTCCTCATTGTGTTACTCCCAGTGGCGTCCAAAACTATCGCTCTGCTCTGAATCCCGGAGTAGGTACGTTTGGACCATGATTCTTGATTTGGGGGGTCTGCTAATTATAATGAAGTGACTGCCGTCTGATCTTTACAACGCTTTAACAGGGGAACAAGACCCTAATAAGGGAGGGGAAGAATCATGGTTTCAGAAACTATCCGAAACTGTAGGTTTCCTCACGATGTTTCCCTCACCGTAAAGCTAATGGTAGAAATAGGTTTGAAAAATCCAAAAGTGCATGCTCGGGTTCGAACCTGTTCCCCTGTATGGAAGGCGCGTAGAACCACTGAGCTACTATCGCTTATTTGGTATCGTATTGTCGTATTTCATCAAATCATCATCATCATCATCAGCCCATTTAAGTCCCCACTGCTGGGGCACGGGCCTCCCTCAATCACATGAGGGGTAATTGCCATACTCACCACGCTTGGCAGACGGATTGAGGAGGGTTTTGATATAAACACAGAGTTATCCTTCTCTGGGTGCTGATGATCATGCTAACAGCTTAACCTTAGTCGCCTTTTACGACACCTCGGTAAGAGTGAGGGTGGCCTATTCTACTCTGCCGTGGACCACACGGCGTCATCTCATACGGCGTCTCTCGTCAATTTCATCAAATATCACAATCAAAACTTACATTTCGAACTCAATATATGTTCCAAGTCTTTAAACACCCTAACCCAAGCCAGTTATAGTATCCTAGGCCTTACCGGGCACATGTTATTAGCCAGGTGTACGTCATTTGTACGCTAGATAGCCTAGCATCCCCTATCTATCTAACGCAAGCTGCCAACTCAACAGGTGGTCAAGGACCCTATCCTTAGCACTAACACACGCCATTTTCAACCTTATCACTATATATTTGAAATCCAATTTTGAAGGACCCTATCCCTTGCACTAAAACATGCCATCATCAACTCTATTGCAGTAGACTTAAAATTTAGTTTCGATGTACGCTTTATTGGTTTAAAGATGTATTTTATGAAGAAGTAATTTTATGCAATTTTCAACTTAATGCTGATAGACTTGAGGTACTATTTTGATGTGTTCTTTAATAGTTTAAAGTTGCATTTTAATTGAAAATATTTTTATGCAATTTTCGCTTCAAATGTCTATGATAAAATGTCAGAATATGTATCCAACAGACATCGTAACAGAACTATAATTTAGTTTGTTAATGTTACAGTTAGTAAATGATAGATAAATACGTTCATGTGGTGACATTTGCATCCCTTTATTACCCGACTACGGCGAAACAAAAAGGAGGGTTATGATTTAGACCTGTATGTATGTATGTATGGGTGGTTGTTCATCTGTTGTGTTGCTGTAACTTCTAAGCTAGTTATCATATTTGAGCAAATGAGTTATCCTTCAAAACCGTCCTGATGGTCTTCTGATTATAGGCTACATGACATCACGTTAAATTGACTACAGCGCCCTCTAGGGGACTTAGAGTAAGAAATTAAAAAAAAAATTGCTGTGACGGTATCGTGTGGGATATCAAATGAAAAAGATTTTGTAGCACATTTTAAATATGTAATTTTAATTACATAACTAAAAATATGTTAAAAAAATAAAGTTTACCGACTAAAACCCGACTACGGAACAAGAAAATTGTCTCTGCTGAAATTACGAGAGTGTACATGTTCACAGATAGGTACACCCTGTATGTGATAATAAGATATACATACAACCTGTGCGGATAAAGAATGGGATCAGAAATGGCGGCGAATCTATTCACTTCTCGCTCGCACACTATTTGCGTCTATACTCGCACCTCACGAATGCGAGTATAGACGCAAATAGTATGCGAGCGAGAAGTGAATAGATGCGCCGCCATTTCTGATCCCATTCTTTATCCGCACAGGTAGTATTTAGGTACATACTTGTGTCGATATATAGCAGTTCTAATACCTCACTGTCAGTAAAATCAAATTATCTTGTATCACATTTTTCTTGGTTGTAATGCAATAGTTTTTTTTTAAATAAGTATTTAGAATAAAGTACTTTTAGCAAGAGACAAACTCATTATTAGATAAATACATACATAAATAAAATAAATAAATATAAAATAAGAAAAAAAATAACAGCTATTACAAAATTATTTATGAGGAGAGGCGTTCCATTTTTTTTATGTGATAGGTGGCAGACGAGCAGACGGATCACCTGATGGTAAGCGATTTTGTATGGAATGTTATAATAAGGGTATATTTTTTGTGTTAGGTGGCATACCAGCAAACGAATCATCGAACTCCAACCCACCAACCAGCGGCAGGGCCAATGGACCAACGCTTACGCTTGCCTAGCTGATTTAAGAGGACTTGTTCGATTCAGTAGTGCCGCCGATTCTAATTAATTTTAATTTTACGAATTTTTGGAAAATCACAATAATAATCTTCTCCCTGAACTATTTATGAAGATTCCAGGTGCGGAACCTTCAATGGCAGAGTACATAAAGGCACTTGGCCGGTTTTTACAACTAACCCGGATCTAAGATTGCTCTTTCAAAGTTTAGATCGTTTGACATTTGCGGGAGACTGTACGCAACCCGACACGGCTCGCAAGGATGCGGCCTTGCTCCACTGTACACCTCAAATGTATGTAATTACATAGTCTATAACTGTAACTATTCATACGTAAACGAATACAAATTTGTATGACGTCCCATTCAACATTGTGTAGGTATTTGGAACAATTCACTACCACTGTTCCAAACGCTGCCTTTGGTGCAAGGGTTGCTTCGATTCCGCACAGTACAAACATACCCGTAACACAGGCTGTCGAGGATGAAAGACTCGATGCATGAAACCTTCTTTGTTTACTTTTATGCGAAGAAAACTGTATTCTTTTTTCAAATATCGCTGTTTATTTGTTTTTTTAAAGTCTTTAATTTTCTCACCTTTAGACAAGGAGCGTACTTTTGTAATGTTTACGCATTAAAAAATATTGTTATACAATTTTACATTCTCCGTCATTTACAAATACCGCACATATGTTCCTGAATCCCGCCGGCAGAGGCCTGCCGGTACACAGGCTCATGAGCTACCTATCTCGGAGTCAGATAAATATATGTGTTGTGAAATGGCTTGTGGCATGTGGCTTAATTCATAGAATTATAATTCTATGGCTTAATTTAATCCGTCCCGTGACGAACGAGAATATACCTGTCGCATCCGAACAAAGTAGACACAAAGCGCGTGTGATAGAGAGGGAAACTTCTGACTCCGAGATCTCAGATTAAATCATTTAATCTTAGTCCGAGATAGGTAGCTCTAGCACCTGTGTTACGGATATCAGAACCAAAAGCGGAATAACAAATATATACAGATAATACTTTTCTTTTGTAAATACGTAGAAACCACCCAGGCCAATACAAACAGACATGTTCATGCACACAAATGTTGCCACTGTGCGAAGTTCGAACCCGTAACCCTTGCATCAAAGGCTAATGGCATATGCACCGAGCACATGGCAAAATCTAAAGGTACAAGCTAGGATTCGAACTGACGACATATTATTAAGAAGACGCACGTTCTTATCTAATGAGTTACCCCCACTCATCGGATAGGTAGGATCAGGAGCCCAATTCTCGTGCTCGTGACATTTATTTTCTTACGACATATGTCACTAAAACATAGTTTTTTTGTATGGTTTTCAGGTGATATCCGCCATGTTTTCAAAATATCACGAGCACGAGAATTGGGCTCCAGATATCTTATGTTATGAAGCATGTTTATTTACAAATACAATTATCATGACAACAGATTTTATAATACTTTTTTTATGAGATAGGTGGCAGACGAGCAGACTGATCACCTGATGGTAAGCGACTGCCGCCTCCCATAGACACCTGCGACACCAATGTGCCGCCAACCTTAAAACCCCCTCTTTCCCCCGGATTGGGCCGCCAGTACCCTCACCCACGCAGCGAAACACGGTACAGTGCCGCTTCACGCCGGTTTTCTGTGAGGCCGTGGTATCACTCCGGTCGAGCCGTTCCATTCATGCCGAAGCGTGGCTCTCGCACAATCGAACACTAGTATCAGAACTTACCAAACCGCAAAGCCAGTGACTCCAAATACAACATTGCTGTTTCAAATTTGATACAAATAACACCATTATGAAATATTCGGGTAGGGCACACTAGCGACGCCAATCTATTTTAATTTTTAGTTACTAAACCGGATCTATTTTATACGATTTTGGGGTTACAACTTCTCGGCAAACACTTATACTATTTATTATATAACCATGCACAAATGTTGGGTCCGTTTTTGAACGCGACAAATTGATTCATGTCAAAAGCGGCCACTTTTGGCGGTAATCCAAAATTCGAGTGCAAAAGCAGACCAAACAGTTAACTATAAGTATTAAATAAATAGTATAAGTGTTTGATGAGAGGTTGTAACCCCAAAATTGTTTTACAAAGATTCGGATTAGTGGCTAAAAATTAAAATCGATTGGTGTCGCTAGTTAGGGCCACCCGTCGCCTTAATAAATTTAATTCTCAACTAGCTAGCACTTATGTGTATAGTTTTAAAACTCTTTTTATGAGAAAGGAGATAAACAAGCAAATTGTCAAATAACCGACTGAACAATGTGTCCATAGATATCAGCTAAAGAAATACGTTGCCGGCTGTTTCACACCAGCTTGTAAACTTTAAAAATAAACTTTAGAACTAAATAAATTAAACACTACTATTTTGACACTAACGCTCCTCAAATGCGACTCAACCAAAATTTCAATCGGCACTAAATTAATATAACACTTCATTTCACTTGTCTCTGACTAATTTTTACGGCTAACCGGTAATTGGCAGAAGTCTGATTCTGCCCGATTCGGTTATCTAAGCCCCGACCAATCAGAGCGTCGCATTATGATTAACGTATTGGCGAAAAATAAAATAGAGTAGGTATTATGAGGAAATGAGGTCATACGCGATAGGTTTGGTACCTACCATATAGTGTGAAACGGTAAAGTTGTATTTCATATCTAACATTTACCTTGTTACACGAGAGAACTTGCACACTTTTCCAAAAAAGTCCGATAGTCATAGTCTTAACACCAGAAATAAACATAGGCTTGCCGTCCCGGTCCTCAGACTTCATAAAATCGGTAATTCGTTTGTTGGCTTAAGTATTAAGATATTTAATAAGCTACCACAAAATGTCATTAACCTATCACTGGATAAGTTTAAGTCTCATATTAAAACCTGCCTAATGAAGAAAGGTTACTATATTGTACAAGACTATTTAAACGACAAATATTGGGTCCGTTTTTATACGCGAAAAATCAATTTTTCGCGTACGCGTTGAATGCAACATTTTTTCATGGTTATCTTATAAATAGTTTGCCGAGAGGCTGTAACCCCGAAATTATACAAAATAGATCCGGTTTAGTAGCTTGAAATAAAAATCCATTGGCGTCGCTAGTGTGCCCTCCCCGTCACCTTAAGTAGATAATTTAGGAATAATAACCACTAACACCCAGCCCCAACCCAACACAAATACTTGAATCCGTATTATTCATCAACCAAAATTAATTCTGCTGATAGGCACGGGACGGAAATCAAACCTAGTCAACATTTCTGACGGCGTTTAAACCACTGTGCTAAACGATTATCAAATCCTTTCTTCATTCATAAACAGACCCAGTAATAATATCATCAAGCGAATTGAAACATGAATCAAAGCCTGATTCATCCTTTAAATTCGAGCGTTATTCATCCCTAGAAATCCATACAGAAACCCAATCAATACCAACCAAATAACAATTAAAACAAAACCAATTAATATAATAAAACCTTCATTTAGGCCAGCGGGTGAACGCACAAAACTATAACGTATTCTTTCTAACGCGTAGCCAGCCCGCTTGCTGTCCCCGTCGCACGGTCAAATACCGTAAGAGAGAGGTTTGTGGGCGTTTTTTCCTGGCTAGATAACGGAAAATGCGGTATGCGGTAACGCTATGGACTTTTTGGGGACGAAAATTGAGAAAGTGATGCTCTGTGCAGTGAGGCGGGAGTGGACATTTGTCAACAGGACAACGCGACAAGGCAAAGGCCTAAGAAATAATGATAAAAATGTACGCGTAGAGTTGTGAGCCTCATCCGTTATTCGTCGGTTAAAAATGACATTGACAGGGGGCAAACTGTCAAAATTTTACTTGTCACCTAGGATTAGTTACGATTTTTGGAACTCGTATTTAAATAGCTATACCTACCTACGTTGGCTTAGATTAAATCAAAATAACGGAATTGGTATTAGTACCACCTTCCTACGTATGCTTTTTTGATAATATTTAGATATTCCATCAGGCATTGTGGTCCCCGGCAGAGTAGAATAGGCCACCCTCACTCTTACCGAGGTGTCGTAAAAGGCGACTAAGGTAAAGCTGCTGGCATGATCATCAGCACCCAGAGAAGGAAAACTCTGCATTTATATCAAAACCCTCGCCAACCCGTCTGCCAAGCGTGGTGAGTATGGCAATTACCCCTCATGTGATTGAGGGAGGCCCGTGCCCCAGCAGTGGGGACTTAAATGCGCTGATGATGATGATGATGATGATGTTTTTATTACTAAAGTAAGAAAATACTGCATATTTTTGTAATCTCTCATATGAACAACAGTAGACTTCGCATGCCTGCCACCTGCTCATGGGAAAGAGTATTTTATATGTGGCACTCAGAGTATATAAAAGCTCCCCTTGTCAATTAAATAACTACCCTTGGATAAGTTGAAATATTGCCTAAAGATGCATTTAATTAAAAATGTTGTTATGACGTCAGGGGATTCTTAAATGAAAAATTTGATATTATTATACTTTGATATTTTATAATCAATTATTATTAATACCTTAAAATTATTATCTTATTGAATTAATGTCTGTAAAATAAATTTTTTTTTTTATTTTTTATTTTTACACATAGTGGTTTTGGATTATTTTTTAAAAGAAAACAAAAAAAAAAATAAAAGTATATTTAGTTTTTTTTTTTATTTGTAGTTTGTTTTTTTTTTCTCTTTATTTGTATGTTTTTTCTTTTGAATTTTCGATGTTGATGTAGCTATTATCTGGAAAAAAAAAAAGTATTTTGATTTTTTTTTTTTGTTTGTATGTTAATTTCGTTTTTTATCAGAGTCATAAAACAATAAAATTGTTATATATTTATAGTTTATATATTTCTTACATTTTTTTTCTAAATAAATTTATGTTAAATTATTATTGGTGTTTATATTTTTTTATTGTTATGTTATTTTTGTTATTATTAATTGTTTTTTGTATGTGTTTTTTGGTTTTTTTTATTTTTTTATTTTTTTTTTGATAGAATTTTATTAGAAGTTTTATTTTGATTAATTTGTTTTTTATATTTATCTAATTTGATATTATTATACTTTGATATTTTAATATAATCAAATTATTATTATAATACCTATCTATAATTTACTTATTTGATTTTAATTTGACTCATAGTGGTTGGGGGACCCAGGGACATCTCCAACCCCAATGGGGTCATAAATGCGCTATATTTTAAATCCTCTGCCCCCAAATCCGGTATCCTTGAGAAAGTCAAGCTCAAGGACACCGGATAAGCGGAGGGAGCGGAGGGCTCCTGGCACAGGCATGTATATGCTTAAAAGGTGTCTCCAACCAAAATTATGTAAAAATATCTATGTTCATGTAATAAAGCATTTTTTTATAAGGGTACTGGAGACCCAATTTGAGGGCAGAGGACTTAAAATTTTGGTACAGCATTTGTGATCAACCGTAAGCCGTGTGGTCCCCGGCAGAGTAGAATAGGCCACCGCCACTCTTACCGAGGTGTCGTAAAAGGCGACTAAGGTAAAGCTGCTGGCATGATCATCAGCACCCAGAGAAGGAAAACTCTGCATTTCAAACCCCTCGCCAACCCGTCTGCCAAGCGCGGTGAGTATGGCAATTACCCCTCATGTGAGGCCCGTGCCCCAGCAGTGGGGACTTAAATGGGCTGATGATGATGATGATGATGATGATTTGTGATCAAGTATGCAAACCGGGACATCCCAGAACACCAAGCGTCTATAACAGTCTACTATCGACACTTCAGACAATACATTTAGCTACTTTAAGTAGCAGCTATGAGTAATGCGCCTAAAATGATTAACAACGAAAAGGCACTTTGAAACGTGAGTTCTATGCTGTGATTCACTTTGCACTTTATCTACTAACCATTGTTCGGGATGTTTATAAATGTTTGGTGTTATTTTTATTGGCTTTTTACTAATGTGACATAGTTTAGCCATAGAGTTTCAGGGAAGCCTTCGTATGAAGTTTCTCTGGAGTTGCAGGCGTCACCATCAGGCGAGTTTGTTTGCCATAATTGTTGTGGAAAAAAAAGTCTCAAGGTGTACGTCAGTAGTCTCTATCTTCCATCAGAAACCTATGTTTCTATACCTATGTACGTATAGGCTCTATAGCCTATACGTAATGTACTAAAGGCAAGGACTCACTGCCGATGGTAGAGTGTATCGTTAATTAATAAGACAGTAAAGAAGAAGTTTTTAAAATGGACAGTAGGTTTGAAGGGAAGTAACTGTTATGCTCGAGCCAAAGACTTTTGGCAGTCGGTGTCATGTTTCATTCATAAAATGAATAAATGAATGAATAGTAGCAATGACTTAGTTTCTGGGCCTTTGCCCAGCAGTGGGGCAGTATATGGGCTGATACTTTACTTTAATTGAATTAATCGACATTTTGATTTACGTTCCAAAATATTCACATAAAAACCTGTTTCTAGGTCTTCTTTATTCTTTTACCACAGATTTCTATCCTAGGTCTTCTTTACCCAGTCACTGCTGACAGTTATCTGAAGATATTTTACCCTTTGAATGTAATACTGTTTTTTTTATGCTACAGGCGGACAAAAGAGCGAGTGAGTCAACTGATGGAAAGTAATCAACGCCGCCCATCAACATCCGCGGAATCAGAGAGATCGCTAATGTGTTGCCGGTCTTTTAAAAAAAGAGTACGCTCTTCTCTTGAAGGTCCGTAAGTCGTAGCTGTCGGGAAATACTCCCGCAGCCAAACTGTTTCACAGAACTGAGGTACGTGGTAGAAAGTTTCGCGAGAAACGCACAGTAGTAGACCGCTATCCATCGAGATGATGAGGACTATAGGGTCTAGCGTGAGTCTTTACCTTAAATAGGTAAATAGTGGCAGAGTAGAATAGGCCACCCTCACTCTTACCGAGGTGTCGTAAAAGGCGACTAAGGTAAAGCTGCTGGCATGATCATCAGCACCCAGAGAAGGAAAACTCTGCATGTATATCAAAACCCTCGCCAACCCGTCTGCCAAGCGTGGTGAGTATGGCAATTACCCTTCATGTGATTGAGGGAGGCCCGTGCCCCAGCAGTGGGGACTTAAATGGGCCGATGATGAGGTAAAGAGTGGAGTGGTCTCTACGTAGGGAAACATAGTGTACTATGACACGATGGACTTGACTTGAGCAAGTAACTGGTGCGAGTTGAAGAGTTATACGCATATTGCCTGGCTGACAGTCCTGCATTTAGCCCCGGCATGGGATGGATATGGGGGAGGCAGTCATGTCCCCTCCCCACTCTGGCGATGAGGGAGCGTCGCTGGGGTTTAGTCGGTATGCCTCTGGAGTATGTATGAGGAGGTATTCATCAGCGTCAAAAAAAAGAGGCCTGCGTTTATCAAAGGAAGACGATATGCTTATAGATTTTAGGTTTAAAACCTTTGAACGATAATTTTGCACGGACATGCACCCTACTAAACAGACTGTGCCTTATCATAGAAAGCCATAGCCATAGCCCAGTCAGTACTGAGGTGACGTGCTGGGCGACTTTCTTTCTCTATCGCACCCGTATAGTGTTCTGCGTCAGGGTCGGTTTGATCTCTTTCACAGTCTGTGACGTTTTTCCCGAAAATGGCATTCCGATTAAAACGCGCGTTTTCTATTTCTATGTAAAATTGTATGTACAGACTTCACGATATTTTACTGTTCGAAATATTGCTTACAAAATACCTTCATTTCCCATGTTATTTCAAAAAACACCAGATAACGTACCTGCAACAAAAATAGAGTTTATCAGCACAGAAACATCACTTAATAACACGAAAGTAGGAAAAATATAATAACAAAAAAGCATGTTATGGGGCATGGTAAAAATACCGTCTGACTCATGGCGAGCGGGTGGACTGTGGCCCACATCGCAAGCCACACCCAACCATATGTTGCTGACTAAACGTAGGAGTAGGGGCATGTTTTGTTTTTTAAATTAGAACATGTATTTGATACGCAAATGTAACGCCTATTTTTTATTTTAATTTATTTCATATTTTCACAACATCATATACATTGATCTGACTCCGAGATAGGTAGCTCAAGCACTTGTGTTACGGATCAGAACCAAGCGAAATTACAAATATATACATTTAATACTTTTCTTTTGTAAATACTTGTTAATACATAGTAAACACCTAGACCTATACAAACAGATATGTTAGTTAATGCACACAAATGTTTGTACCAAAGGCAGCGTTCACTACCACTGATCCAAACGGATTGAAACAAAAAATGCAATAGAACAATGGAGCAATAAATTCGCTGATAGAAATACATAAATAATATGGTATAAGACCATCAAACACTTATTATCTCCTTTTTTTTAATACGGCTCTACTCGAAGATAATTTGCCAATGTCAAGTAACTTATTGAGAATAAGTAGGTAGTCAACAGTCAAAGTCACAGTCACTCAATAAAACGAGTGTTTTTACGTTTTATCGACCTACGGATTCAGCGGATATCACTCTAAACGCAATCGCGGGTTTTAAGACTCTATTAGGTCCAAGCAAGTTGTCGCGAGACAACTCACTCGACATACAATAGCAGTGTTAAAAAGACACAATTCAACGATTCTTATTATTAGGATGACTATTCGGCACTTCACTGCACAAATAAACACCAAATTTGTACACTAAAAACCACTAGACAGTAATTTAAAACCTTTGAATTGCATCAACCCACGCGGCTTGTTTTAGCCCTACCCGCTGAATCCTCTAATCTACTTATAACAAAGAGAACAATTTAACGTTTGGAATCTGAACGTTGACGTCTTGACAAGTCACGCAGTGGTGGCTTTGTAGACGAGCTGATCAATAGTTGATTTATAGCAATCTTTTGCAATTTATTCTTAAGTAAATAAAACTTAAAAATTTCATCTCTTGTTCAGGCGGGACTCGAACCTTCCACAATCCAGATGAATGTTCTACCAATTAGACCACTGAACGCGTTTCTAAGCCGAGAAACTTTGTAAGTGATTCGACATGAGCTGTCGGTAGTCTCATCAATATTCTAGGTGTATTTACAATATCCAGTGGAAATATTATTACAAATATTTGACCACCAGTTAAGATGAGACTGTAATCAATAGTTGATATCTAAAAACAGAGCAAATCACCGAAAAACAGAGTTATTTTATAGAGTATAAGTGTGTGCAAAGACTGTCAACGGACAGGTAACGCTCAGCTGATCTGATTAGCTAAAACGGAGTTGTTTTTAAGTGTAGTGTGTGCGTAGACTGACCGTTACATTGCCCAGATATTTCCACGGAAGGCAGTGAGTTACGATGGAGTGATCGGGCGTCTGAGACATGGGGGTAGAAGACCACTATCTATAGAAAAAAAACCAGACAAACTTTAGCTGTACTTGAGAATCGTACCAGGAAACTCGAGTGCATAGTATTATTTTGTACTGCAACTAACTTACATAATAATTGAGGAGCGTTGGAACAAAAACCGATATATCATATTTTGAAAAAAAAAAAAATTGACGGCAATTTGGTTGTTTTCATATATATCTTGCTGAACTTAGTTAAAGTAACCTAGTCGAAAACTGATAAATCCACTCTAAAACTGGCTCAAAATACCCGAATCTGAACATAAACTGATAATTACATAAATCGCACTAAACAACGATGGCGATTGGAACAGATACCGATAAATCCTTTTCACTTTACTTTCTACTTTTTTGATATTGTCTAAAACCGATATTTCTAATTTGAAGTTTCTCATGACAAAACCATAAACAATTAGTAGGATATATTCGTTTATCAAATGCCGATTTATTTTACTGTGTACAAAAACCGATAAATCCAATTGGTTTGGTCAATAACCGAAAAAGACAAAATATCCATTTTTTTTTTAACTCAATTGTTAACATAGCCACAAATGCAGAATTAAGTTTTCCAAAGAGTGACGCCAACGCCTACAATTTGATAAATTTCGTTTAACTTTAAATTTAAGAACTTGGCCATATTTTTATATTTTTCCACAGAAAACATGATTGTGATTTATCGGTTTTTGTTCCGCCGCTCCTCAATTGAAAACGTTAAACACATTTGGTTCAATAGAAGAAATTTGACAGATTGTGTCTTGCAACCCGACGTGTGCTTGTCTGTATAAAGTAGCAGATAGATATGCGCACACGCTCATCGCAACTAGTCATAGCTAGGGTTGTTACGTCTGTCAGCTTATTCAACATTTAGTCTACTTTTTGCTTTCAAAATTCAAAATTCACAATATCTTTATTTGCATAGGCTTGTATACATACCGCACTTCCAATTCGTCATACATTAAAACTGTATGAAACTATTTATTTGTAGATATAATATACATGTAATAACACATATATATCGATACATAAAACATACTAAGAAATGAATAAACATATTTAATGTGATTCTACCACCGGAATCGGAAATTTGATTCTGACGAGAACATCCGGCAAGAAACTCGCCAGTTACTCTTTTTAATCGCCAAAACTTTTGATACAATGTTATTATTACTATATTACTCGCATAAATAAGTCGATTTCATGTCCAAAAATAAATATACCCATTACAATAAATCCATTACTTTCTTTTCTCGTGTAACGCAGAACTTTGTCCAGTATTCCTCTGATGGGATACCAGTGTGACATGATTAGAAGGAGATCGGACACTATAGGAGTAATTGTTTTTTGGGCACGCGCGACTCCTACGCATCGGCTACCATCACCCACTCCGTGATCCGACAGGCTAGGCATTATGTCTCGTCTCCTATTCAAGTAAGACAGTTCAGCTTTTATTTCAAATTTCAAGTTTAAGTCCTTTAGTTAGGATCCTAATACTAATATTATTTTTAATAAAAGTGCTTTTCGAGTACGGGGTACAACACCACCAACTTCCGAGTCTGGAAGTTGGTGGACTGCGAATTTATTATCACAAAAACTTCAGCATTATTTTCACGTGCCGAAATTTTTACCTGACACCTGCGTCCACGCAGCCGTCGCACGAACCACTAACCATTGCGCTATCAAGGTAGATTAAGAAACTCAACATCATCTTAAACCATCCGTTGACCGTGGGAGAGCGAAGCTTCGGCATGATTGGAACGGCTCGACCGGTGTGATTCCAGGGACCTAACAGAAAACCGGCGTGAAGCAGCACTGTGCTGTGTTAGGGTACCGGAGGCATAATCCGGGGGAAAGTGGGGCTTAAGGATTGGCAGCGCACTTGTGACTCCACTGGTGCTGCGGGTGTCTGTGGGCGGCGGCAATCGCTTACCATCAGATGATCCTTCTACTCGTTTGCCACCTATCACATAAAACATCCAGTTTCAGATGACGCCTGGCACAGCAATTAGCAATAGGTCGACAGCCCTAGAATAAAGATCATGGGGTAAAGACTTAAAATGATTGAAGTCTAAATATTTGCGCGCTAGCCCTACCCGTTGCGACATAGTTCCCTGCGCAGCAATGACCTAGCTGCGCGCGATCAAGTTTAGCGCGACCCGCGGCCTTGCGCGTGCGCGTGCGCGTGCTATATGCGTGGAGATATGAGGGCGGTTAGTTTAGTGCTGGCTTAGATGTTTTCGTGGACGCGTCCGCACAAAGAGGTTTGAATCCTGTTACCTTATTGGAATCAGCTGCCTGAGGAGGTGTTCCCTAGAGGCTACAATTTTAGGGTTTTCAAAGCGCGAGTGAATAGGTATCTACTCGGTAATCGTGCTACATCTTAGACCATATTATCACTTACCATCAGGTGAATTTTTTTTTTTTTTATATGAGAGGTGGCAGACGAGCAGACGGATCACCTGATGGTAAGCAATTCCGCCGCCCATGAACACCCGCAACACCAGTGGAGTCACAAGTGCGCTACCAACCTTTTCCCCTTCCCCCCATTGGGCCTCCGGTAACCTCACTCACACGGCAAATGTGGTCCAACGCTTACCTATCTACAGTAAAAAAAAAGGATACTACGGAGCTTTAAACTTGAGGACCAGCCGTAACGTGTAACGCAACCCTTAACAGGGGAACCAGACCACCTGAATCATGGTAACTCATTTCAGAAACTATCCGAAACGTGCTGGTTACCTCACGATCTCTTTCCTCACTATAATGGTAGAAATACGCACATAGAATTGATTAATTCTTTGGTGCGTGCTTGGATTCGAACCTCAACCCGCCACATGGAAGGCGCGGTCTAATCCAATAAGCTACTGTCGCTCGGGTGGCAACCATATTTAACTCACATTTACCGACTAAGCTCAAAACCATGCAATAACATAGGTAAACGAGAGCCCAGTTCAATATTGACATAGAACCAGTTACCCAGTCCACCAAATCAGTAGCCCAACCTGTTCAGTTTTTCCATTTCTTGCAATAGTCCTACATCAACCATGTCCTTGTACTGTCCTTGGCTACACTTCCATAGTGTATACAGGGATAGTTGGTGTCACATCACATTATAGTAAAACTGTCAATTGAACGGGCATTTACGTGTTGGCTTCGGCCCCACTCACGCCTTCCAAAAGTCCGGGACATAATTGGTCGTGGTTGTGGAACGACTTACTTACTCCACTGGCTCAGCGAGCCGAAGCGAGTCTTGGCCTCCGAAACAAGAGAACGCAACTTTGATCGATCCTGCACTACTTGTCGCCAGTCACCGGCCTGAAGTTCTCGCAGATCATTATCGACGACGTCCTTCCAGCGATACCTAGGCCGGCCTACCGGGCGTAGGCCCATCGGTTGGCTCTGGTATGCTTACTTCACGAGACGATGCTCGTCCAGTCTCTCGAGGTGACCAAGCCAGATGCGCCTTGGTCTCGCCGATGATGGAGGAACGAGTGACAAACATTAATACTTCACAACATCACATTCATTGATCTGGCTCCAAGATAGGCAGCTCAAGCACCTGTGTTACGGATATCAGAACCAACAGTGGGATTACAGATTACGATGCCCTGTTGGTCTAGTGGTTTAAGTAACGGGCCGTGATCTCGAGGTCCTGGGTTCGATTCCTGGGTCGAGCAAAAAGTGTGTTTAAATTTTTTCGAACATAGCTCGATTTGTGATCATCAATCCGCATTTGGCAAGCGTTATATTAAGCCTAATCCCATCATAGTAGCGATGACATGATTTCTATGATGCCTTTGCCCTGCAGTGGGACAGTTATAGGCTGATACTTTACTTTACTTTAGTGGGATTACAAATATATACATTTTTTTTATAAGAAAGGGAGGCAAACGAGCAAGCGAGTCACCTGATGGTAAGTGATCACCGCCGCCCATTGACATCAGCCACACCAGAGGGAGTGGCGATGGGTTGCCGGCCTTTTAGGAAGGTATAGGCTCGTTTCTTGAAGCTCGCAATGTCGTACCGGTTCGGAAATACCGCTGCGGGAAGTTACATTATTGAATAATGATGATAAA
Source organism: Marasmia exigua (assembly GCA_019059595.1). NCBI lineage: Eukaryota > Metazoa > Arthropoda > Insecta > Lepidoptera > Crambidae > Marasmia > Marasmia exigua. The sequence continues at coordinate 18,841,400 of CM032484.1, forward strand.
CCTGTATGCCTTTGAAATTCTGTCTTCTACGACGCATAATAACTAACTGTGTATTTGAGCCCACCTGGATCTAAGTCTATACCTAGCAATTTCGGCATACCGGTTACTGGGAGCATCATTATAATCAATATTGGAGGCTGCAATATTGTTGGACGATTAAGGTACGTTATTATTAAGGTCCCTATTGATATTATGTCCCGGTATTGTCCCGGTCCCTGTTTCCATCTGAGATAACCTCATTCATGCAGCGTCATAGGTTTCACTCAGTTCTAGGCAAACGAGTACCTCCTAGACCTCATCGTTGCAAGATTGTGATCAAGTTTATCTCAACATAAAATCTGTCCCAGGATTTCCTCATCGAATCATTGGAAGCAGTACTCTTAAGGTCAGGCAATACCAGGCGTTTCTAGGCCAAAAGCATCTTTTGGGTAGCAATTGATAGAACAATAATGAATACCATCAATCGCTTACTCTGTCACCCATTGCCGCCGCCCATAGACACCCGCGACACCAGTGGAGTCACAAGTGCCAATCTTTAAACCCCCCTTTCTCCTGCATTGGGCTTCCAGTACCCTCATTCACTCAGCGAAACACAGCACAGTGCTGTTTCACGTCGGTTTTCTGTGAAACCGTGGTATCACTCCGGTCATGCCGAAGCGTGGCTTTTCCACGGTCTCCCACCCTGTATTTTTTTTATGCTAGAGTCACCTGATGGAGAGCAATCATCGCCGTCCATTAACATCCGAGAAATCAGAGAGATCGCTAATGCGTTGCCGGCCTTTTTAACAAGGAGTACCTACTCTCTTCTGGCCTATTAACACTGGCCTAACTGTGTATTAATGGACAAGTGTGTCTATGTAGCAACTATTATCAATATTCGGCATGCAATATTGTGTCGATTAAATGATGCCCTATTGAGGTTAGTCCCGCGAATATCGGCGGTGTAGTTACTGTAGTGTTATTAATTTTGATGTACTTGGTTAGGAATAGAGGTAAGCCTCAACCTTGTCATAGCATATGATTGCCGGATGCGTCTAAAGCTGTCGCTCTAGAGGACGGGGTATGCTTGGACCATGATTCAGAATTTAGTATGTTTAGAAACTAAAATAAACAACACACGCTTGCTTTATAAAAATATGAAGAGCAAAACGGAAAACAATTTGCAATAAACGGTTGGCATTCATAATAATCTGTGTCAAACGTGGTTAGTAACACGCATTATGTAACATGTGCACAGATGCATCCGTTTTAAAATGCAGCTCGCCTATAAAATCAGTTCACTCAGCTTCTTACTGACTCTTTTTTGTCTCATGAAGTTTAGTTCGACCGATTCGATCGACGACCCGATTGGAACAGTGGTAGTGAACCTGCCTCTGATACAAGGGTTGCGGGTTCGATCCCCGCACAGTACAAACATTTGTATGCATGAACATGTTTGTTTGTATTGGTCTGGGTGTTTGCTATGTATTATAAGTATGTATTTACAAAAGAAAAGTATTATATGTATATATTTGTAATCCCACTGTTGATTCTGATTTCCGTAGCACAGGTGCTTGAGCTACCTATCTCGGAGTCAGATCAATGTATGTGATGTTGTGAAATATTTATTTATTTATTTATTTAGTTCTTATAGTGCAGTTCAAGGATGAGATAGGTTTAGAAAAAGAGTTACTTAGTTTTGATTTCAAATGAACTATAAAAATTAAATTGAAAATACACAACTAAAGCTCTTTCATTTGATACCTATATTGAGGCAGTTGGAACAACAAATAGGTTATTAGTTATTTTCTGACGGCGGCCATCTTGGATTTGAAATTTTTCACAATTAATATATTCTGCTACTCAAGCCCTTTTATGTGATACCCATATAGTGGGAGTTGTTTTAAAACATAAAATCCCAAAGATTTGGATTGACGGCGGCCATCTTGGATCGATTTTTATCCAACATAGCTAAGAACACTACCTCCTTATTCATCTTTCAAACAAAAGATACAAAATCAAAATCGGTTCATTTGTTCGGGAGCTACGATGCCATAGACAGACACACAAACACACACACACACAGACACGTCAAACTTATAACACCCCGTCGTTTTTGCGTCGGGGGTCAAAAACACTTCAGTACGTACTATGAGTAGTATACTATAACAGCGGCTAATATTCCACTAACATTACACTTAGTTATGTCGATGACTATTTCTTTGCCAGATCACCTCACTTCGGATCCTGGAGAGAAATGTTGAATATTATTCTTTATATAGTTTGCCGAGCAAACGGACATCGATGCTAGAAACTAAGATTTTTTTTACTAAGACTTTGACTAAATTGAGAAATAGAAGTTTTATGCACTTTATTGTTTTTTTTTTGACTGGCTACAAATGCAATTCTCTGAACATAAACAATGCAAAGAACTCACTCTTTTCAATTGAGTGAACTGTTTTGTACAGTTGCATCGGTTGTGCATTCTGCGTCATTCCGGATACAATGTTTACGTTGGGAACCCAACGCGGGACCTTGCCGCCGACCCGGGAGTTATCACTGATCACCCGGGGGTCTCTTATCACTGGTAGGGCCATGGAGAGCTGTAAGACGTAATGGAGTTTTTTTTTTGATTTTGCGCTCACCTAATATTTCTGCGGCTGACGCTGCAGAGAGACTGAAAGCTGCAAAGTATAGGCATCTATCTGGTGCCTACCACTTAATAGCTTTTGGTGTTGAAACACTGTTCCGACGCTCTTTCTTTCTTCCGTGACTTAGCTAAGCGTCTAGTCGAAGTCACGGGAGAGCCAAAAGCTGGCAGCTACCTCGCACAGCGAATTTCCATCTGCAGGGTAATGCTGCTAGCATTTTGGGGACACTGCCACGGGGACCTACTTTGTTTTAACTTTCGTTTTTATTTACTTTTAGTTTAATTTTATTTTTTAGTTACTGTCTTAATTTTCTTGTGTTTTTGTTCTCTTGTTCAATAAATATTTTAACTGTTGATAAATATTGTAATAGAATTTGCGTTGCTTAGTAAAGTAAATAAAAAAAACCGGCCAAGTGCGAGTCGGGCTCGCGCACAAAGGGTTCCGTAGCAGCAAAGTCCAAAATTACAGTTAAATCAACCTATCTCAAAAACTATAAGAGATACTTTGATCAAACCAAAAATCGTTGAAAGAGTTAATTAGCATGCATCACCTCTATTTTTTTTAGAATTTTATACCCCGTAGTTATAAAAATAGAGGGGGGGGGGGACATACTTTTTACGACTTTGAGAGCTGATATCTCAAAAACCGTTCACTTTAAGAAAAATGTTTTTTAGAAAACTTTATATCATTTTAAAAGACCTTTCCATTGATACCCCACACGGGTATGTACATCGAAAAAAAAAATTTCATCCCTCAGTTACATGTATGGGGGGCCCCACCCCCAATTCTTTTTTTTACTATTTAGTGTCATATTTTTGTAGCGGTTCATACAACACATATTCCCATCAAATTTCATCACTGTAGTACTTATAGTTTCCGAGTAAATCGGCTGTGACAGACGGACAGACGGACAGACGGACAGACGGACATGACGAAACTATAAGGGTTCCGTTTTTGCCATTTTGGCTACGGAACCCTAAAAAACTGCCTTGTTGGCGCAGTGGGTACTACATAGCACTTTAAAGCGACTGCACTCGGGGTCCGTCCCGGGTTCGATAACCGTGTCGGGCCAAAATTTGTACCTGAGTTTTTCTGTTAAGAAATTCTCAGTGTCAGCTCGAAGTCTGGAAGTTGGTGATCTTGTACCCCCGTGCCTCGGAAAGCACGTTAAGCCGTTGGTCCTGCGTTCGATAGTGTCAGACTGGTGTCCCATCGGAATATGAGGGCAAGGGAATAGCGATTGCACTTGTGTTTGCGCACACACTTGAGCACTATAATATATCCTGCGTAAGTGGCTGATTGTTGAGATTGGCAGCTTTAGCCGAAATCGGTTGGAGGATATTATTATTATATAATAAAAACTGATATGTTATGTTACAATCTAGTATTATTCTTGCTTTGAAAGACAGATTTAATCTAAGTCGAGTAAAAAAAAGCGGCACGGCCTATTTTCAACCCCTCTATAATTTCGTTGTGGATAAAACAAGAAACCTGAATTTTCAGTAACTAATCAGGCGTTGTATAAGCACGGTATATTTAAAATTTCAACAAATTTGAATCAGAATTATTTTATAAATATGATTTTCATGGTCACCCTACCCCTAGTTTAATTTTCGGTCCGAACAAAATACTAAGCACGGCACTTGACTCCGCTCCTATCTCGCGATAACAGCTGTTATACGTGATATTAGCATTTTATCGCGCCATTTATACAACTCAAATAGCTCTATATACCTACCGGCTAGATAAGTGAGCTATCTACGTCATGTGAGCGTTATGTTTTATTTTGTACACGGTGACTGAATCATTTTGATGTTTGGATTTTTTATTGAACAAAAGAACAAAAAGACAAGAAAATTAAGACAGTAACTAAGAAATAAAATGAAGCTAAAAGTAAATAAAAAGGAAAGTTAAAACAAAAGTAGGTACCAGTGGTAGTGTCCCCAAAATGCTGGCAGCATTACCCCGCTGGATCGCGATGGTAGTTCGCTGGGCGAGGTAGTTGCCAGCTTTTGGCTCTCCCGTGACTTGGACTAAACGCTTAGCTAAGTCACGGAAGAAAGAAAGAAAGAGCGTCGAAACCCCAGTGTTTCAAGACCGAAAGCTACAAAGTAGTAGGTACCAAATAGATGCCTATTTTTAACAATAGTAATTTATTTTTATTTTATTTTATTTATATACACCCGCGACCCCAGTGACCCCAGTGGAGTCACAAGTGCGTTGCCAATCTTTAAACCCTCCTTTATCCCGGAATGGGCCACCGGTTTTCTGTTATGCCCGAAGAGTTGCTCTCGCATGGTATAAAATACCTGTATCGATGATAGTAGCTCCTGTAAGTACCCAAGTATGCATAATTATGAATTGCCGTAGAAGAGCAGCATTTTGCATGAATAGGCCGACTCGACCGGAGTGATACCAAAGGGTCTCAGAAAAACCGGTGTGAAACAACGTCGCACTTGTGACTCCACTGGTGTTGCGATTACCTTGCCGGCAACGAAACGACCTACTACCAGATTGATCTGTCTACTCTTCTGTCCCCCGTTCCCCCCCTTTTTTTTGTTTTGCAGGGGGAATGCCGCCGGCTCAAGATATGAGGCGACTACCTTATGCATACCAGGCCACCGGGGAGCGGCCAGGTTATGTGGGGCTCTCCTTTGGCGGGGGCTTCTCTTAAGAGAAGCCAGGCAAAGGCATACCCACTAAACCCCCCGCGGTTCTCCCTCATCGTCCATATTCGGGACTATCATGGTGATACAGCTAAGCCTCTCTATCACATCAAAAAATATTAACAGATCATTCACTATTTCAAGTGTCCTTTATCCAAAGGTTGCCTGGAAGAGATCGCTCATAGTGATAAGGCCGCCTTCGTTGTAACATCCTGTAATATCTAGTTTTTAAGTTTCATGCGTTATTTTGAGTGCAATAAAAGTATATTCATTCATTCATTCATTCATATTTTCTCGAGTCAGCCAAAAATAGAGATCTTCCTTAAATTTATCGAATTTGCAATTACCCTACTCAATATCGAGCAACATAAAATATCTTCACGGTCCATTTGAATCAAGGTTGATCACAAATCCAAACCAAACGCTCAGGATATCTGTTACTTCACTCTTAGCATTGCAAATGCATAAAACTAGGGCTGTCACTAGATAGATATCGATAGATTTATAGATTGGCTGCCTGGCAAGTTTAAATGACAGTGGGCAGCGCGAAGAAAGGAAGGCTGTTGGAACTCAAATGCAACGTGTTTCTGATGCAATTCAAAGGTTTTAAATAAGTCAATATTTATTGATGTTAGAAACCACTAGAGGTTTAAATGCTGGGCCATGATCTCGTGGTCCTGAGTACGATTCCCGGATTGAGCAAAAAGTATGATTCGAATTTTTCGAACATAGCTCGGGTTTGTGCTCAATAATCCGCATTTGGCAAGCGTGGTGATTAAGCCTGATCCCATCATAGTCGCGATGACTTGATTTCTATGATGAAGGCCTTTGCCCAGCAGTGGGACAGTATACCTATAGGCTGATACTTTTTACTCAGTGATGTTAAGTGTACAAATTCGGTTTTTTTTAACATCGATACATAGTAAAAACGTATCCCCTATAAGCATGAGTCACACACACCAGCATATACCAATTTTATCTGCGAATTATGCGTGCTCTGTGACCTACTTCTCAGTCGCTGGTTCACGGTTGTGTTTTTATAGCTAGTTAACATTGGATAGGTTTTAGTTTTGTAGATAGTACATTGCACATCACACGTGTTAAGATGACGGGTAGGGAATACTAGCGACGTCAATCGATTTTAATTTTATTTTATTTTATTTTCTTTATTGAGGAAACAAACAGCTTAAATACTAATACATTTAGACTTATTAAATTTAAGTAACTCACTAGCCTAATTAGTTTCCACTACTAGCTCATACAATTAATGTTAATGAGAAACTTGCACTCCAGGAATAAAAAGTTAAGCAAAAAGACAAATTCTTGATATCAGTTATGCAAAAAAGTAAAAAAAAAGAAAACTTTATACTTAATACTAAGTGTATACACTTGAATGCTCCTTCAGAAGGCGACGAAAACGCGCCATTTTGTCATGAAATATGTCGATGCCGCCGTTAGTACTATTGTATTTATTACATGATCTAATAATAAAGCTATTTTTTCTATACCTTGTGTTGCAAAAGGGTACCGAAAATGTAAATTTATGCCGTGCGCTTGGTCTAGGACATCTGAATGCTAATCGATTCAAAAGGGAAATTTAGGGGATTTTTAGCTACTAAACCGGATCCATTTTATACAATTTCGGGATAACAACCTCTCAGCAAACACTTATACTATATATTAAATAACCATGCAAAAATGTTGGGTCTAACGCGTACGCGAAAAATTTATTCACGCCAAAAGCGGCCACTTTTGGCGTGAAAGCTGTAACTCAGCCGAAACGTCAAGCAAAATATGTGAGTACATAATGTTGTATCACATAATCAATTTCGTTTAACCCCCGTCTTAATAAATTATAGTTAAAAGGCACTATCATTCTGAAATTTAAGAAAGCTCTCTTAAACGAACAAAAGTTGTAACCCACATCATTTATCACCCAAAACATTTTAAACTTGAACAAAGAACCAAAGAACCTCTAGAATCAGATAAAACTCTCCAACACACCTCCAGAGTTCCTCAATTAGGATATACGTAGAGATATAGTCGGAAAAATGTCTGGCTAGAAAATGAACTTTCTTAAAAACTAGAAGTCGGACCTACGAAATTACTTCCTTTGGACAGTGCAATAAAACTCTTTGGGGGAAAGGTGGCGCGCCACTGTCGGCGAGTTACAGCGGGGACTAGAAAACTAAGGTTTAATTGGTAATATGAGAGGTGGTTGATTTTGTAAAATTGTTATCTCGATATTTACCAAGACTCGACTAGAATCATCATCATCATCATCTCAGCGTTTAGTCCCGGTTGCGTCCCAAGCCGCCGCTTCAGAGCCCGGGGTCCGCTTTCCAGCTTCTACTCCTTCACTTAGCACGATGTTGTACATGCAATGTAGTCAATTTATTTGCACGCATGTCCTCCTTTACGACGTCAAGCCACACCTTTTCTAGGTCTACCCCTTCTGCCGGGGCCCGGAGGTGTTTATATGGCCAGACATTTGTTTCCCACGTAGCTGTCTGGTTTTCGCAGGACATGACCGTGCCAACGTAGGCGACTCTCCTGCAGTTTCTCTTCTATGTCACGACTGGACTAGAATATTCAAGCAAAAAAGTATTAATCTGTTGCAGTCTCGGAGACTGTGCTCCTTCTATTGAGGTTTATGACCACTTGAACTTTGTTTAGTTTTTAAGTTTAATTTTTTTTATAAATTAGCTACAATATTATGAACGCTGTGTATAACTATAATTGGCAAACATATTTGAATATTTCCTTTTTAAGTACATACCTGCTGTCATTTGTGATCGTTTTATGTGTATTGCTGTTTGTGTAATTATATAAATATTGTGAGGAATACTTGCGATTGTATGAGTGGGGTAGACAACATTTTGCACTGGCGGTGAAGTTCTTATTTGGTAAGTCTTCGTTTCTAAACCAAATAAATCATTTGATTTATTACGCCCACGAGTAGCATGAAAGATGAATACTTTAGAAAACGCATAAGATTTTTTTAATGGTAAGTCAAAACTTATCCAAAAAAGACAAACCATCTTTATAACACCTATTGTTTTTTTTCAATGATAAAAGGTGCAAATGCACCGAATAGTAAGTGATCTCTGATGTGTTGCCGGCCTTTTAGTAAGGAATACGCTCGTTATTTTTCAAGTTTTCTAAGTCATAGCCTTTCGGAAATACTCCTGAGCCATTTATAAAATGAATGAATTTCCCACAAAAAAAAACAAAATTTAATTAAATACTTCTCATATTTCAGTGCCCTGACACGATCTAATATGGTTACAATGTTACAGTTTCACCATCCGTTATGGATGCAATTAATAGTACTGAGTATTGAAAATTTTAGCACATATTTACTAACAGCAAATGAATATCCTGTAAGCCGCAAAGCTACTAAAGGTGAAAGAAAACGAATATGAAGCTTCATAAAAGAAGACCAATGAAATAAAAAAGACATCACATATTTCCGATATTAATTTATACAAATTGCCTACGAATACTCAAAGAAGCCAATCTGAAAAGGAGACTATATTTCTATAAATAAAAATGATTCCGCAACTAAATGCGCGAGAAACTAAATGTAAATATTTTCCACATAAGACGGAGAAAGAAACCAAATATTGGAACCATCTCAAAGCTTGCAAACACAAAAAGTAAAGCGAAAATTGTTTAATCTTCCCGTAAGAGGGCGCAATTAGACGCTCGCTATCAAAGGGGCCCCGCCCGGGGGTGGGAGACACCCCGTGGGTGAAATCACCCCCACAGCTCTGGAAAACGTAATTGGGACTTTTTCTTTGGACTTTAGCCTTTTGTTTTGCAAAGTGACTTCTTTTCTTACTGGAATCGATTGACACTAAAATGAGCTCTCAGGCCGAAATAAGATTGTTCATTATTCTAGGTGTTTTGAGCTGTGATGGGCTCTTTTCATGGGACCTGTCTTTGTCAGAGAGAATACAATTTTTTCAAGACAAAGATTAATGAAGAACATATACTTGTAATCTATTTAATTCGGATTTTTCCACTTTTTATCATCATCATATAAGTCCACATCCACCCACTGCTGAGTATAGGCCTCTTCTTTATCACGCCATTAAATACATCATAGGCTGACGTGAAATTGATTCACGCTATAAGTGGCCGCTTTTGGTGGTGTTAAAAACCTCAACATCATTTTTAAAGACCTATCTATAGATACCCCACACGAATAGGTTTGATGAAAAAAAAAATTTTTGAGTTTCAGTTTCAAGTATGGAGACCCCCAATTTTTATGTAAAAATCATAATGCGGTTAACAAAATACATCTATTTACCAAGTTTCAGTAGTATAGTTCTTATAGTTTCGGAAGAAAAGTGGCTGTGACATACGGACGGACACACAGACGGGCAGACATGACGAATCTATAAGGGTTCCGTTTTTTGCCATTTGGCTACGGAACCCTAAAAAATAATGAAAACTTCTTTATAATGCACTTTCTTTATAATACGTAAAACGTGAAGCTCAAGACCGTTCGAGATGGCGGAGCACTGTGGACGCCCTTTGCCCCACCTAGGGGACATAGGACATTAAGTCAAGTCTTTATAATGCCGTTTTAGTTAGCAAACGCAAACCTTTGTCAAAACAAACATTTATGAATAGGACCCCTATCCTCATTTTATTTCTCAATAAAGGTAGTTCTCAAACCAGTCCAATCTTCCGTGCATTACAATTTTTCCTACAAAATTATGTTAATAAGCTTCGTATTGGCTGATACGATAATGTTGGGTAATGAACCGATTCCGATGCCAATGAGATCTAGTCTACTTACTAGTGATGTGACTCAGCTCACTCACGATAATCGACTGAAGCAAAAACCTCAAAATGGACATAGAGCGCCAGCTGCCAACCAGGGACCGGAAAACCCCTTTTCAGAGTTAAGCCTATTGATAGGGTAATCCCATTGTTAGCTTACCAAATCAGTAGGGTAACCCTATTGATTGTGTAAACTTATTGTGTTGGTTACCCTATTGATAGGGTTACAACCCTTACCGCATTAGTAAGGGTTACCTTATTGACAGTTCTATCTCTTTTCCACGACCTGTCTAACGAACGAACTCAGTCCGACCAATCGGCTGCCGCCGAAGTGTGCGCATTTTTGGTTGAATTCTAAAACCCTATCTTGATATGTTAAGCCTATTATAGGGTTTTCCGTGATGATAGCGCTTACCGTAATCAATGGGTAAGCATATTGATGAGGTACGCCAATGATAGACTTACCTTATAGATGAGGATTTTTAAAACCCTATCGAAAACCATAATAAGGGTAACCGGTTCCGATCCCTGCTGCTAACATCGCGTGCTAAATAGGCTACGCACATTAAATGTGCGCGTACAGATAGTAACTTATAAAAAGGGTAACTTGAAGTGACGGCGTGTGTACTGTAACCTCGGCGTGGTTCGTCATGAAGAGACAGACTATACGGAACGGGTGCTGTGCTGGAGAGACAAAATAAGGTATATAGGTACTTTACAGCTATTATAATACCAGTGTACTACGTAACGCAGCGGTTTTAAAATTATTTTGGCGACGGAACCCTTTTGGAAAGCGAAATAGAAGGAAATTTTTAGCACTATGTTGGCATCATAGACCATAATCATTAAAGAGTAAGCACACGAAAACTAGGTAGTTTCAATATATTAAATATTAAACTAACTTAGTTACACACACAGTTAAGGAGAACGTGATTTCTATCCAAAGAGATTTTTTTACAATACGCCTATTTAAAAACACGCTTAAAATTGACTATAAAAAAGGTAACTCAACAAATGCACTCAAATTTGTTTTTACTAATGTCATCGCAGCACTACTCCAATGAGATCTAGTGTAGGTTGCCAATATTACCTGGCTTTTATTTTAAAGGTTTTAACGTTTAGTTTTGGTGGTTGAACCTTTGGCTGAACTGTATATTGGTCGGTATAGCGTTTCGATTTTCTTTTTATTGACATTCGGTTTTTAAAATAGCTTCTATATTTCTACAGGTTATAGTGCAACCAAAGTGCAACAAAGCCGTTTTGGCGAATGGCCAAAAATATAATTAATACCATTATTTTGTATTCGAAAAAAAAAGCATCAGCCTATTTATTGTCCCACTGTAGAGCACAGGCCTCCGTCACATAAATCAGTAGTCATAGTAGCGAAACTATGATGGGATAATGCTTAATCGCCACGCTTGCCTGATGCAGATTGGTGATCACAAACCCGATCTATGTTTCGGCTCGGACCCGGGAATCGAACCCAGGATTCCGATCACGTAAACCGAGCTGATGGATTGGACCGTGATTTCTTAATTCTTTACTTGACATGGAATGTTGAACATTTTCATCGGTTTTCGCTCTTGTGTTATGATAGATAAGGTGTAAAATCTGATGAGATCTATTTTCCTTCCCAATGATCCATTGCCACACTTCTGTCTGACGTCATAAGACTCAAAAGAACCCTAATATGAGGCGAAGCACCTTCTCCCACGCGGGTTCAATTATGAAATCGTTCCGATCTAATTAACAAATGCCAATTTAGTACACTCAATTGGCAAAGAGATGTCTGTGGAGTGGAGTACGCAATATATTTTTATGTGGTAGAAGATCAGACGAATCACTTACAGCACCTGCAACTCCAGTAGATTTACAAGCTCTCTGCCACCTTTGGGCATCCCAATCCCTAGACTATGGTATGTGGAATGGAAAGTACCTTAAATCCTTGAATAAGCACATTTAAGGTAAGATTATGATTCTTTGAAAAACTAGCCGCTAGAAACAAAGTTTACTGAGTTTTTTTATTATGACTATGTATGGTTATAAAAATTAAAACCAAGAAACCAAGCAGGTTATTTACTTTACTCTTTTTAGGTTTAGGTTAGGTGCGTAGGTTTTAAATCGGGTGATAAACTCGCTTTCTCCTTGACATACTTTTTCTTATAAAAAATGTCATTGGAAAATAGTAGCAAAGTTGATGTAAATTGGTATTATCTTTGAGACTAACAAATTTTCTGTATTTAGTCTCGCAACGCTACCAAGGATGGCTGCAATACTAGACCAATCGACTTACGAAAAATAAAAAAAATATATTAAAATTCTGTAGTACCCAAACCGTCTCCACCCCACCCCAGTCCTTAACAATACTTTGCTCGTGGTCTCATTTTAATTGGGACCGACAAAAAACAATAAAGGGATCAGTTCGACAACTTACGACCCCAGAAACCTAACCTGTACCTAATTACCTGGACGACCCAAAGGAGTCATCATCACCTTAGCGTTTTGTCCCGGTTGCGTCCCAAGCTGTCGCTTCGGAGCCCGGGGTCAGCTTTCCTACTTCGACTCCTCCACTTCGGACGGTCTTCTGCATTCCTAGTGGTCAGAACGACCCAAAGAGAGTATTTAGATATTATTTATTGATGTTTCTGAAAGTGTAACCATATTCAGTTGGTCTGGTTCCCCAGACTAAGGGTTGCCAAGGTTTGAGGGCAGTCACTTAATTGTAATCACCACACTTACTTAATTCTTTATCGTGTTCCAAAGTGTTTTTGATGCTGACCATAGCTGGCTTTATTCTGTATTTTTTATTACCAGAAAACCATCAGATACATAATAATAATAAATAAATATTTCACAACATCACATACATTGATCTGACTCCGAGATAGGTCAAGCACCTGTGTTACGAATATCAGAATCAACAGTGGGATTACAAATGTATACATATAATACTTTTATTTTGTAAATACATACTTATAATACATAGTAAACACCCAGACCAATACAAACAAACATGTTCATGCACACAAATGTTTGTACTGTGCGGGGATCGAACCCGCAACCCTTGTATCAGAGGCTGCGTTCACTACCACTGTTCCAATCGGGTCGATACAGAACATCAGATGGAAGAGGGGAGGGTGGTGGAATCCTTCTGTATGTACAGACAGCTACAGATCAGGTTACTACAATTGGTCAAAATTTTTCAATTGACATTGAACTGAAAGTGTTAGACATTAAGATGAGAATCGACTGAAGAAGTTTGACAGACTGTACAGCTGACTGTACAGTCAGCGACATGAAAATAGCACTCGCGTCTCAGACATACCGGACGGATCAAAGTCCAAGAAGGGTACTCCATGTGTCGTCGTGTGTACCTATATAAATAATCTACCAAAGGCATTATTGATTCGCGCGTGACCAAGTAACGTACAATCAAGCCGGCGAATATTTACCGAAAAACGTAACAAAATACGCAGATCCTCACCCGTGAGGAGATGACACGCGCGGGTGTTGACTGTCAACAACAGTCCGTCAACAACGGAATTCAAACAACAAACAACACGTGGAGATTCCACGTTACGAGTCTTTACATTAATTTTTTTCACCTTTAGTGAGAAAATAATTTGTTAATGTTTTTTTTATATGATAGGTGATCACCTGATGGTAAGAGGACGCAGTCGCACATGGACACCCGCGACACCAGTGGCGTCACAAGTGCGCTGCCAACCTTTAACCCCCCGACGTCCAAAACGGTGTATCGGGACTAATAAAACGAAAACGACCCTTAATGGAATCATCCATCTTTCCCTCCTATTGGGCCTCCGGTACCTAGGCCTAATCCGGGGGGATTAGGCCTCCGGTATCCTCATTCATTCTGAATGAGGATACCGGAGGGAATGGACCATATTCATTATGAATGAATATGGTCCATTCCCCCCTAATGACCGGGAGCAGTGGCGTGCATTAGGGGAGACCTATGTCCAGCAGTGGACGAGTGTGGGTTGCTGATGATGATGATGATCCTCATTCACACAGCGAAACACAGAACAGTGCTGCTTCCCGCCGGTTTTATGTGCGGCCGTGGTATCACTCCGGTCGAGCCGGCCCATTCATGCCGAAGCGTGGCTCTCTCGGTCATACTGGTTTTGACTGGCCCGGTGTCGCATTTTTATGAGAAATGTGGCAGACGAGTAGATGGATCACCTAATGGAAGCAATTGCCACCGTCTATGGATACCTGCAACACCAGTGGAGTCACTATTGCGTTGCTAATCTATTCCGAAAAACCTGTACCCTCACTCATTCGGTACAGCGCAGCCGCTTATTCACGCCGGTTTTCTGTGAGGCCGGGGTATCACTCCAATTCATAACGATATGAACTTTGTCCTAAGAAGCTCATAATGTATAATGTTATCAAATTAAAATTTATATCTTTATAATTAGTGTCTGTTGTGTGAAAAAAATGATGAGTTTGTGTAAGCTTTAAAGAATAATGGATCATGAAGTGTATGTGAATAATAATGTAAGTGTACAGTCAACTCCAAAAATATGTATACACTTTAGGACGTTGTCACAATATATAATATAAGAAAGTAAACCTCTACTTTCTTATAGGTAAGTATTGTGACAAGGTCCTAAAGTGTATACATATTTTTGGAGTTGACTGTACCTACTATTTTTGTGTAATAGTATGCCTGTACTCAAAAATGTATATTTAATAAAGAATATTGAAAAAAATGATATTCATAACGAAGTGAGTTATATTTTGTATGAGTTCTGTTGATGAGACCATAACCAAGATATTATAACACTAGTACCTATAACTAATAAAATCACCGATTAATGCTCTAGCAAAAAAAGTTGTCCACGTGACAACTTACTCAATCCAACACAATGGAAGTGTTAAAAACAATTTAATGACTCTTATATTGATTCACTTTATAGCATTTAATTGTCATTACCATTTATACACTTAAAGCCTATGATTTGCATCAGCCAATACATTTCCCACGAGCCAAACTCAAAGTAGAAGCAAAAATAAAAACAGCCAAGTTCGATGCGCGGAATCATCGCGGACAAAAAAATCATTTCCAAAAAAAAAACATTTGTATTCGAAAAAGCAATCGTAATCAGAACCTAGATAGACAAACTGTTAACATCGACGGGCGCGTCACCCCCCTGGTGTATATGTGTGTGTGTGTACGCCCTAGCCATTTTTCGCCTAGACAGGACTAGGTCTGAACCGAACATAGGGACAGGGTGCCTAGATAAATGTACCGTCAACAGAAATGATCATGAGTAATTAATTTTTTTGTAATTAGTTCACCATACCGTACCATTAAGAAATGGAACTCCTTGCCGGCGCATGTATTTCCTTCTTCCTACAATATGGATTCCTTCAAACGAAGCGTGAAGAAGCATCTCATCAGTATGGCGGTGCCAACGGAGGTGAAGCCTCGCGTACGGCTCTCTTGCTTACCATCAGGCTCACGAGAGTCAATATACTGTGTCACTATGAAAAAAAAAACATAGTGGACACCATATTAGAGTCATGGTAGCTCTTTGGATAAGAACGCGCCTTCCCCCGAACATGCACTATATTTGGTGTCCAATTAAATTATGTTTGATTTATTGTGAATATCTCAAAATCTTCACGATGTTTTCCCTCGCCGAAAAACTGGTGGTGAAATAGAGATACATAAATTTCAAAAATCCAGAGTTGAATGCTTGGATTTCAATCTACAATGATCATATACTAAGCCGTTACCCGTAAAAAAATAAACGAATCTACTCAAATACTTTTAAGTAAATTTTAGGCCAAGTTCAAAAGCGTTCGTGACACATAACGGTGATTTTGTAAAACATAGCGCTTTAAATCAGTGTTAAGTTTCAACTTAAACATAATACCCCATAGAATTTGTAACTGACAACTATTGTAGCTTAACTTGTAAGTAACTAACAATTTGTTTAAATCTTAGAAGTCAGTGTGACCATTTACTTCAATTTGCTTTTGATTTATCCTCGCGATTTGAAGCTTAATGGTGTTTGGTTCAATGCCTCATCATTAGGCTTTAATTGAATGAGATGAATCTAACTAAGATATTTAATGAGATAAAATGTTATTCGTATAATCAAGGAAGCAATTTTGTTATCTTTCTTATGAACGATCTTGTGTATATCTATACTATTTATAAAGAGATAGCGGCATCGCTTATAGGTAATCCGTTGCGCGATGTAATCAACACCTAGCGCCATCTATTGGTATAAAGTGGAACTAATGTTCCGAAACGAAGTGAGGGCAGGCCACTAGTTAGCTCTATAAGGGTTGATCAATCGATGATCGATACGTCGACTTATCGATTCTACCATCGATCGATGCCCGTATCGTTTGAGCTGGCTTATTGTGGCAATTCTTAAAATTGTTATTTACACAAGGTGTTAGGTGTATTAATTTATGCACACTTGTACACCTGACTTACGTAGAGATTTATCGCTTTAGCCGAAATATTACCTGAATATTATGAATATACAGGTTACATTAGATAATAACTAACATATTTTTTTTGGATGGCCACAAATGATTCAAATTAATATAATTTCCTTTTAATTAATCCATTAATTTGCTGACCATACTGAAACCGAACCCTCTCTACCAACGATTTGTTTTAAAGGTCGTCGCCCTCCCTCTGTCCCTCTCACGCACCATGCGGATGCCATAATCCGTCTCGCTCGCACGCCTATGGGGAAATACGCCTACGGAACCCAGGAAAGGAAGGGCTTGTCATTTTTTTAATAACCGGAAGTTGCGATTTCGGGTATATCTTTGGATGGAAAGAGAGGGCGTTAGTGTCGCTCCAAAGTTGTAATAAATCTAAAATAATATCATTCAACCGATTACGGCTACGACGGCCAATCTCAACGATCTGCTACGTACGCAGGATATATTATAGTGCTCAAGTGTATGCGCAAACACAAGTGCACTCTCTATTTCCTTACCCTCATATTCCGTGGGACACCAGCGTGACACGACCGGAGAGGGATTGGGCGCAAAATCCACAGGAGTACAAGACCGCCAACTTCCAGGGGATGACACTAAGAATTTCTTACCGAAAACTTAGGTAAAATTTTTTTTGGGCCGACCCGGGGATCGAACGCCTCTCAGCTATAATTCTAAAACGACAACTACACATACATTGGACAAATAGTGCGGAAAACGGATTGTATAGAACTGACTAGTGACTGACCGGATGGCGCAATTGGTAGTGACCTACCTCTTACGCCAAAGGTCGTGGGTCCGATCCCCACCCTGGACAAACATTCGTGCTATGATCACTTGTGTTTGTTCAGTGTCTGGGTGTAATACATGTATTTAAGTATATATTTGTGTTCCTCTGTTGTCTGATATCTGTAACACAAGTGCTTAAGCTACTTAGTACGGAATAAGGTCAACCTATGAGATGTTGTGAGAATTATTATTATTAATTATTATAGAAAGAGTGATCCAAATAGTGAAAAGAACAAGCAAGAGACCACGTGGCCGTAGACCTGCTCGATGATCCGACACTCTCATTGAGTCAGTAGACATGCCGTACAGCAAGGCATATAGAGCTGCGCACGATCGCGACAACTGGCGACAATTGGTCGATAAAATATTTGAAAAGTAGGGGGTTACGATGCCCAACACTTGAGGGACCGAAAGAAGGCTGCACTCAATTGTTCACTGATATATCGTATGATATAAGATGCGGTGTATTAAGTAAGCTGAATACAAAGAGTCTCCTTGACACCATTTCCAGAGCGTAGGGATTTAAGGATCACGATCGGTTTCGATGTAAAGCGGTTTCTAATATCGGGAACGACGCTGAATTATGTAAAACATGTAAAGTTTTACTAAGAAATTGATTGACCGTGGGAGAGCTACGCTTCGGCATAAATGATATCACCGCCTCACAGAAAACCAGCGTGAAGCAGCATTGTGCTGTGTTTCACTGCGTGAGTGCGACTACCGGAGGCCCAATCCAGGGGAAAGGGTTTAAGGGTCGGCAGCGCTCTTGTGACTCCACTGGTGTCGCAGGTGTCCAAGGGCGGCGGCAATAGCTTACCATCAGGTGTTCCTATTTATTATATTTACATGTGATAGGAGGCAGACGGAAGAAGAAGCACCCAATGGACACCCAAAACACCAAGGGAATCCCTGCTATCCTTGAAATTCCTCTTGTCACGCGTATCCTCACTCTCTCGTACAGATACAGCGCAGGCGCTGCTCAACGCCGCTTTTCTGTGAGGCCGTGGTATCACTCCGGCCGAGGTGCCTCAGTCATTCCGAATACTACATTATTTTGTTTACTGTCTCCACTCAAGACCCTGCACCAACGAAATAATGAAAACAAAATTTAGTTTTATATAACTTTATAAATAAATTTTATTTTAATACCTACTTCTAAGTAATCCTTTCTTAATAGTTACTGTAACTTGCATTTATCTAAGTACCTATACAAAGTTTGAAATCATCTCACGGAAAATTAAAACAAGCGAGGTGAATGACCTGTGTTGACATATTTCCGTCCACAATGTCAGCCAACAAAAGGGAAAAAGGTCAGCCATTTACACAATTCTTAAAAAGTATAAAAAAAGCAATTTTTGAAATACGCAAAAAGTTTCTACACCGCTATTAATAGGCAAAAAAGAATCCTAACCTAGGGCATTTGAAAATGGCACGTTACGCAAAAACGTCGAGCGAAATTATAGCACGGAGGAAAAAGTTTTAATTTTAAAAAGAAATCACCATTGGGTAAGGTCGGCGACCTAAGCGTCATTCATTTCAATTTTAAAGTTGGAATTCCGAGCGAAGACGCGACGCACACAGCGGGGCGCACGCACACGGTCGGGGCAATTTCGTATTGTGGGGCACGCACACAGACGCACTCTTCGGTATATGGGTCGGGCGTATTGAGAGTGCGATTTTGAGAATATTCCGAATAAATTAGGATTGGATAATTTATGTGATCGGTTCAGAGATTTTCTTCATTTTAGCGTGTAATTCCCGCTTGCGTCCACAGCTGACGCAGCCCAGGGTCCCTACGCTTAGACCCTGATTCAGAATTTGGGGAGTCTGGTAATTACAATTAACCGACTGCCGAGGCCGTTGACCTTTGCAACCATTCAACAGGGAAAACAGTCCAACTGAATCGTGATTAAACGTTTCCGAAACTATTTTCGACGTTTTCCCTCACCGCCGAGCTAATGGTAGAAATACACACTTAGATTTGAAAATCCTGAGGTACATGCTCGGATTTCAACCACGACCTCTCACATAGAAGGCGCGTTTTTATCCAATGAGCTACCATCGCTCTAGTGATCGGTTCAGACATTATAAGAATTAAAATTAAGCTATAACTTAAATTACATAAAGTTGTTCTTCCTCTTTTGGAAGCAAGCAAGCTGCTTACCTACCTAACTATTTTGCCTTGACTGTGACTTTTAAATTTCAGAATAAGTAAGTAGTTTATAACGGCATTACAATTCCAATGTTCACTAACACGAAAGTTAAAAAAAATCTAAAAGTTTGTTTTAATTTAATGTGAAGATGTATTTTAAAGTGAACTAATTCTCGTCTAAAATACACACTCAGACGCCATCCCATCTGTTTTTCATCGGCTGACCGACATAATCGTCAGTGTGCATAGGTCGTGAACTGCACATAATGTGCAAGTTTGCAACGCATTATCGCGCTCACCACGCGTGCGTAAGTGGGCACAATGAGCTAAACGAAATTCTGTCTTTCTTTGCCAAGTTTCGTGTGTTTTACAATTTAAATATGATCAGCGATGCTTTTATCTTTAAAAAAAATGCCATGGAGTATTTTTATTACTTGCCAGCAATTTAATTTTACAGTAAACGCTTTTAGAAAATAAAAATGTAATATTATAATTCCGTAACAAAACCTGGCTATATAATTTGAAATTAAATGAAATCATCAAGCCCTCCTAATAGAACATGACTGGTACAATACCGAACTTCTAAATTCAAAATTTTAAGTGCATTCAAAAACCATTCTTACGATTATAATCCTAAGGAAAACATCTTAATATCAAACTCAAGCAATAATACCCCTAATCGACTTAAAATCCGAAGCCACCATTCGAAATTCAAAATTTCAAATTCGAATTCGGAACGCGTCGCCGCATCGCTCGCTCACGCACACACGCGCCGTTGGGGTAGGTTAGGGCCGGAATTGGGGTGGCCCGCGGCGCCGAATGTTGGCCTAGGTTGGGAATAATATAATAGGCCTAATGTGGATTGGCCGTAAAGACGGTTGTTTTTTTTTTGCTTTTTTGTGTTAGATGTGGTCGGGATTGTGGATTGGCTGATAAACGGTTATGTTTTTGTTTGATTTGTTTTTTTTAGTGTTAGAGGCGGTGATGTTTAAATGTTAGAGATATTGAATGGTACATTTTTTTTCGGTGTTAAATATAAAATTGGATGAAAGTAATACATTTTTTTTATTGTTTCGTGTTGCTTTTTTTCTGAATAATATACCTATATTTTTAAAGACAAATGTGATTTTAGTAATTGACTAGTACCTATTGATTGATGTGTGTGTATAACATAAGTAGATAACCCTAATATCAGGTTTTTTCTAATCCATAGCTCAATAACAATGTAAGTCACATTTTCTGGTTCTCATAACACAAAGCTTTGATAAAGAAGTCAAGTTCCCTATTAATGGAGAATAATAAAAGCTTATTTGCTTATAAATAAAGCTTTCAAAGTAGAAAAACAACTGTGAGACATAGTATCTCCCTAGTTAATTAGCTATCTGCATTTTAATAAGTAGGTACTTACTCACATTTACGGATATACATTGAAAGCGAAAAAACCCATAGTAAAAAGCATTACACGTTTCTTTGGCGTATTCCTGATACTTGTAAGAGGAATGCACAATCGGTATTACCGTTTTAACGCCATTTGCTCAGAGCACTAGCGCCACCATTTGATTTTTATTGATTATTATAATACTTAATGAATTTGAGACATTTACCCACAGAAAAAAAATCTAGAGCAAACTACCAAGATTTTTTTTAGGACTGACTTGATATTATTTAGTAGTTATAAGTATCACGTTGTTCTAATGATTTTCCGATAATGTTTTATTTTACTTATTTATTTATTTCTATTTTATCTATTTATATTAATATTGAGTAGTAAAATAATTATGAAATAAATAAAATAAATTCTTGTTTATTACAAAGCTGACCACGTTTAACAAAAAGAAATATTAGAATAGCCAGACATTTGGCCACAAAATCACCTGATGGTAAGTGATGATGTGGCCGAGGGTGGATCATGTCTGTCTAGTAACAGCCTATTCACTCTTTACTACTACGATTTCAATATTTGTGATATCTGGCTGAGGAGAGCAAATATACTGTCACTATAAAAAAAAATCCAATACCTGTCACCTATTTTATCTACTGAAAAATATATTTGTTGATGAATGAGATTTATTAGTGTTTGTTTTTTTTGGGTATCAATTATTTTATAAATATTTAAAAGTCAAATGCCTGCGCTAGTGAACTGGACAAATGATCTTAAGAAACGTAGTTTTCTTAATAAAAAGAGCAAAATCCTTTCTACAATTTCCACCCGTTTTATAAATTCGAGCAAACCCTGAAGTTTTGCAATGGCTCCAAGGTTCAGTCACCGATTTGATGCTTATTTCGTATTCAGATGTCGTGTGTTACGTCGGAGTTAACGGTGTCGGATGAAAAACTGCATATCGCCGTTCTGGTCTAACCGGAACGGCTGGACATTTACATCACGGCAATGACAGTGACCTAGTCTTGTAAACGGCTTGTTCATTGCCATATAAAGGGAAGAAATTGATTTGAAAGGAACTTTTTTTTGTCATAGGTGGCAAACGAGCAGACGTATTACCTGATGGTAAGCGATTGCCGCCGCCCATAGAGTGCAACAACAGTGGATTCACAAGTACGCTGCCAAACTTTTTATCTTTTTCCCCCCGTTTGGGCATCCGGTTCTCTCACTCGATGAAAGACAGCGCAAGCGCAGCTTTAAGCCAGTTTTCTTTCAGGCCGTGGTAGCTAAGACTGGTTGAGCAGGCCCATTCATGGAAAGCGTGGCAGTTCCACAATCTTTTGGAGGTGGCTTTGGTAATTAATGGCGATGATATTTATTGGCAATTTGAAACTATAGCCTTTTTGTCTTTGTCTTTTGTCTTAAGATAATGCTGTATGTCCGCAGTTTCTACCTTGTTTATGCAATAAATAATAAACAAATAAATATTTCAAAAAGCTGGACATAAATCTTATAGCTGCAATAAAAAGCAATGCAATAAAGCATTTTCATATTGAAAGCATTTATTATATTCTAAAATCGAAGACAATAAGAATAATGTAACAGAAGTTGTAAATTATTCACTTTTCAAACCTATTAAATAATATGGCAGAAAATTGTTACACAGGGTTTTGTATCTACAAAGAATCTAATAATTAAAATGAGAGTTCATTAACCATCAGCTTTAAAGACTGCCTTTAGAACATTTGCACTGAAATACTTTTTTCATCTGTAAATATGAATGCAGATCGTCTTGTCTTGGTTTTAATTACGAGTATGAACAGCTTGCCAATGCAGTCAATATTAAAATTTAAAATAATTAGTAAGCTTTTTGCTGAAAACCAAGAATGAAGTTAACGAAACAAAAGCAGTTGATACTTTTTTCTTATAAAATTCAATTTATTTCTTAAAAAGCGGGAGAGTCTCGCTTTGGCATGAATCGACTCCATAAAAATATAAATTGAAAATTTATAACCCCCGACGGCGGCATCTTGGATTTGAAATTTGTCACTATAAATATATTCTGCTAGTAGAGCCCTTTTATATGATATTGTGGGAGTTGTGTTAAAACATACAATCCATATCTTTGTGACGGCGGCCATCTTGGATTGATTTTTATTCAACATAACACTCCGTCGTTTTTGCGTCGGGGGTTAAAAAGAAGATTCATGGAAAATGCACTGACGTTTCTGGTATCTATGGATGGTGGCACTTGTTAACCATCAGTTAATCCGTCTGCTCATCTGCCACCTATGACGTCAAACGATATGATAAAAGTCACCTATAACAGAACTATTCAAATATAGTTTATTTTTTTAACGCAAAGATAGCTTTAAAGTGCGCTATAAAAAAGAAATCTTCAATTACATTCTAAGTTATTGCTCTTCTCATTAAAATACGAAGAAATTCATTAAGAAATGGACGCACCAAGTCGCAGGCAGATGTTCCGAACATAACGGACCAACTTTACATTAAAATCAATGGTAATAAAAGTAAAAATAGACGCATACGACTATTTGCAATCAAAACTAACCGGATGCTACATGGGTGTACGGTCGACAGCAGAAGTTTACGTACTATTTCGGCAGTTTTAATTCTTATGCCCCTCAGAATAAGAGCCGAGTTGTGAAACATGTGCAAGGACATCTGCACTATACACTACGAAGTAAAAAGACTAAAAACCGACTGACATCACCGAGCCATTCTCATGCATAAAAATAGACCATCAAGATCAAGTGAACGATCGTAGTTATTTTTTCCGTTCTACTGCAGTAGAGCCTAAATAAGGAGAGTATGTGTATTTGTGTGCACAAGTAGTTTAAACTTATTTGGCAAAGATCTATTTTTATAACCTAAAAGTAGGCTTTTCAATGAAGAAGGGTGCACTTTATTCTTTCCGTCCGTTTGGGGCAAATTAGTCACTTTATTATTGTTATAGAATAAATGAAGAGCTTTTATTTTATATAAAGATATTATCAATTTCATAATTTATCTGAATCCCTATTGTTTTAAGGCAGAACAAAGAGTTCCCAACCGCATTTTCGCACTACACAACAAAAAAAAAATAAACAAAACAAATTTCACAATTCCACGCTACCCTCATCGAACTCATCTGCCAAGACGAGTCAACGATCTTACGAAGTTTCATATAAAAAAAATTGCAAAAAACTCAAAGCGAACGACCAACGCGCGACGCGATCAGTACTCGGTGCGGGCTCGAAAAAAGCTGGGGTGAACGAACCCGCGGCGTGTCCTTCGCCGCGTGCGTGTGTACTCTGTGAGGAGACAGTGAGGTAACATCTTTGACCTTAGAAATGCGCCATTGGAAGAAAGATAAAAACAAAACCTTTACTCGTAGGAGTCATTCGGCTTGAACAGTTTAATAATTGGGTCTCACAGAAAACTGGCGTTTAACAGCAGCACTGTAACAAATACCCAAGGATAACAGTGATCATTTACCATAAGGTGACGCACTTGTTTGTTCGCCTCCCATACTAGCCCTTGCTCAAAAGCAGGTATTACATATAGCATAAGGTCATTAAAATGAAAAAAACACGAAATAGTTACACACAGGTAACATTTACAAACGCTAGATGCAAAAATTAAAAATCCAGCATAATTTCAAGGGCAATTAGATGCATTCCACTCAGCCACTTAAGAACAAGCTGGCAACGACTTGCATTAAAATTTGCTTGATTAGGACGCATGCGCAGTACGACATTAATTGACGAATGCTGACATTGACATAGATAAGGAGCCCTACGTATTAAACACACACATACTAAACTAGATTTAACTTGCTTTTGGCACTTGTGAGTTTTCTTACATTGTTAGTTATAGAATCGCATCAGAAAATCTGGATCATGGGTTGAAATCCCGCATATTTTTTGTTGCAATTGTTTTTTATTTTTTTTAAGTGCGTGAAACGCTTAAGGTGTAGGTCAAAACAATAGGCTATTGATTTTTGACACAAACACTATAAATGAGATGAGATGGTTGGCATGACTGTGAATTTGGTTATTTTATACCTGTCGATTTAATGTAAACTTTGATTTTGAATTATTTGAACTGGACTGAGAAATGCTGCCTTCATTTACTTAAATTAAAGGTTTAGGTTAAAAACATTTATTCTCTCTTTCAATGAGCACTTGGTCCTGCTTCCGCTTACGAACGCAATTTCTTCACTGCCATTCACAATTTTATGCAACGTCGCGAGCTTCTGCGTGTGTGCGTGAAGCCATCCACATTTTTCGTTCACGTAATTTTTTGTGTCGTTTCTCTAAGCAAGTGTGCGTAAGTCATCTTTGTGTGCACGCACGGAAAAGTGCGTAGTGTTGGGATGGGTCGGGATTCGAATTTCGAACAGAGATGTTAACGGGAGTTGAGCACATTTGATTGGTTAAGTTGGAACATAGTTTTGGGTGAATAAGGGCTATTGTGTGAGGGAGATGATTATGGTGGCCATTGCTCAGTTCCATTTTTGGAAACTTTGTTTTTTTTTTTTATTTCTTTTAAAAATCTAAAGGCAATGTATCAGTATTTGCCTGCTTTTTAGATTTATGAAAGAGTTAGGTATTGAGATGTGGTACAAAAGGGAGAGACTGGTACATTCTATGTTTCTGTGGTAATTTTCCGGGAGTTACTACATTCTTGTACCTACCCACCTTCAGTTCATTCATAATATTAAATGAAATTATTATACGCATTATTTATAAAATAGGAATGACATTTAAGAACAGCAATTATTTTGTAACTTAATGTTCTAGATTCGAAAAAGTTTACTGGCAGGCAATCTTAGATAGATAGATAGACAGTACAATAAGACACATTTTCAAATTTAGTACAATAATAATTCTGTAAGATTTACTATCATAAGTTTATTATAAGAAATAAAATGTGTACCCCAAAATTATGAATTGCATCAACGTAGCAGTGGCGTGAAAAAATGCAGTTTATTCGTGTGTGCAATACAATGTGCACACACACGCGCAACCGTGCCGGCTGCCCTGCATCTTGCATTAATAAAGAAAGAAGTGCGGTGGGTCAGTTCACTTGATCGACAGAGAAACGAAACGCATCTTTGACAACATTTAAGAAAAGTGAAATGATAATAATAAATAAAGTTTTTAACTATAGTTAACTGCCTAAAAATAGTAAAAGTGAGGGCATCAAAGTGATGTAATTCCTTGTAATATAACTATTGGTATTGGCTCCTTGACCGACATAGCCCACCGAATTAGCAAACTGAAGTGGCAGTGGGCTGGTCATATTAGTCGCAGAACTGACAGCCGTTGGAGCCGTAAAGTCCTTGAGTGGAGACCGCGACTCGGTAAGCGTAGTGTAGGACGCCCTGCGACAAGGTGGGATGATGTCATTCGAAGGCTGGCTGGTGTGGGCTGGATGAGAGTGGCCGAAAATCAGGAGCAATGGCGTGCATTAGGGGAGACCTATGTCCAGCAGTGGACGGTGTGGGTTGCTGATGATGATGATGATGATAACTATTGGTTAAGCTAACTATTGTCCAAAAATCACATTTTGGCGGTATTTTACTATTGGTTACTTATTTAAACCGTTCAGTTCAACTACGGATCGAAAAATCGGCCCTTATTCATAAATGTTTGTTAAACATAGGTTCAACTAATACGGTGTTATAAGGCAGTTATCATTTTTTTTTCAAAAACTGTGTATGAAATTATTTAGTTTCAAACGTCATATTATTTGATAGAAATGGAATGAGCCCTGCGTCTCATAGTCACTGCAACCAGTAGATGTTCTATTGTGGCAGCCCCGTAACCTATTACAGCACCTCATGTAGCTCCAGTTCCTGGATAAACCCGAGAATGGAGCTGATGGGGGAGCTCTTGATCTCGTCAGCTGAGATCATGTGTGCTCCCAGGTGCCGGCTTCTGCAGCGGTGCAGCGCTATGCACTCGCCGAGGACGTGGATAATCGTTTCCTCGTCCTCGCGACAGAACCTGCAGGTTTTGGTATCTGAAAGGCCCATGTTGTGCAGGCGCTTGTTTAATTTGCAGTGCCCTGTGAGGGTCCGAGTGAGTGCCCTAACATGTCCTCCACTCAGTTTTGTTATTTCTACAGCTCGTCTCTGATCGAACGCACAGGCGTTGATACAGATCAACGCCTTAGGCTGTTCCTTAGTCGAGGTAGTCAAGTTCAAACGTCATAACTGCTCTATAACGCCGTTTTAGCTAACAAAGGTTTATTGAAAGTTTATGAAAAATGCCCTTAAAAATTCAAAATTAGAGTTACCTTTGGGTAGTTATTTTTAGAAGTCAGACCAACAGAAGGACCACCTGATCGTAAGCAATTGCCGCCGCCCATGGTCATTCGCAACACCAGTGGTGTGATAAGAGAGCTGAACATCTTTAAACTTCCCTTTCCCCCGGATAGGGCCTTCAGTACCTAAATTTAAAATTAGTATACAGTTTTATCTGTTATTTACAAACGGTATTTTTTACAATAGGCAAACTTACTGCCAGGAGGCATTCTCCACCAGTCAACCTTTATTTATTAGCAGTTAGTGCCATGACCCGGTGCAGAAACTAGTGCCAACATAAACCATGGCTATAACTGTCGCGAGCCAACTATTCAAGAAGAGTCGTAATGGCCGCCTCCACGGAGGGGCCTATTCTGGAACGTTCGATATCATGCCTAACTTGACAATGATAATACATACTAATAATAAAAAATTAAGTGCCAGGCCGTGATCTCGGGATCCTGGGAAAATAATGTTTCGAATTTTTCGAACATAGCTCGAGTTTGTGATCACCAATCCACATTTGGCAAGCATGGTGATTAAGCCTAATCCCATCATAATAGCGATAACTGGATTTCTGCGATCGGGGCCTTTGCCCTGCAGTGGGACAGTTTATAGGTTGATACTTTATTTTACTTTTATAGGAAGTCATTAATTTTTTTCGATGCATTTCTACAAGGATGTAAATAGGTAATGACTGATAATATAGCACCCTGTATAGAGTATGTACCTAATACAATAAATCAATAAATAAATAAAAATAAAGGTACGTTGACCTGATTTCATACTAAGGGCCGAGTTCACCAACTTTTCAAATAATAAATTTTTGCATGGTTTATTAAATAAATAGTATAAGTGTTTGCCGAGAGAGTGCAGCCCCGAAATTGTTTAAAATAGATCTAGTTTAGTAGGTGAACATTAAAATCAATTGGCGTCACCAATGTGCCCTACCCGTCGCCTTAACCATGCAAGCACGGTTATAGTGTGATTACCGTTGTTGGTGAACTTGGACCAATTGGTAAGTAATATAAACTCGTGTTACGGATATCAGACAAAAGAGGAATTACAAATATAATACTTAAATATGAAGGATACATATAATTTATTAAATAAAACACAAAAGTAAGTAAATAAACTTGCTTATTTACAAAAAAAAAACTGTTAATTGAATGTCGAGCGCGTCATAATCGGGCGGTTTCGCGTGAGTTGCGTGCGCGCACTCGGTTACGCGTTGTCACTATAGTGCGTTCGCTGAGTCAAACTTGTTTATTATCCTTAGAATTGTTATTGTCGGAATTGGTATATGTATCTTATTTTAGTAACTTACAAAATTTTGTGAAGGGAGACAGGGAGTGACTTGTATCCGTTAATTATTACTTATAGTCTACAATCAATATCATATCAGCCCACATCCACCCTCTGCTGAGTATAGGCCTTAACTTTTACACGCCACTCCCTTCGGTCCCCTGACAGCCTTATCCTTTGTTTCCCCTCTGCCGTCACAATATCGTCAGACCATCGGACAGGTGGTCTACCCACAGGACGTCGCCCCATTCTTTTCTGCCATTCGGTAATCTTTATAGGCCACCTATCATCAATTAATATAAATGATCTATTATAGTCTATAAAGATATACCTTTACTGTTATTTATTTATCGATTACATTTTTTATTTTGTAAATTAATGTTCTAAATTTGAAAAGTTTTACTGGCAGGCAATATTGTTTTAAATTTCCAGTAGGACAAATTTTCAAATTTAGAACAATAGTTCTGTAAGAGTTATAATCATAAGTTTATTATAAGATGTTAAATGTGTGCCCCAAAATTATCAACCATCAACGTAACAGTGGCGTGAAAAAATGCAGTTTATTTGTGTGTGCAATACAATGTGCACACACGCGCAACCGTGCCGGCTGTTGATCTATTATAATGTCTATTCCTATACCGTTATTTTTTTATCGTTTACAGCCCGAAATCCTTATAATAGGTGTCGTGAAAATCAGCTGTATTAACATTATTGACGGGAACAACTGATATTTTCTTCGCTTATTTTGTTGATCTAACATGCTAAATGGACTTTATTCACGATACGAGATTTTTGGGATGTAAACGATAAAAAAATAAGGATGTATATATTTACAATACTTTAATCAATGTTCATATATCAGAAGGATTGCACCATCCTCTTCTATCTAATGTCCTTTACCTAAAGGTTGCCTGGTAAAGATCGCGCGATGAGACCGCCTAAATTGTACATGGTATCTCTGTATTACCTAGTTTTTTAAAGTTTAGTATGTTGGTATTTTTATAGCAATCTTTTGAAATTTTTTCTTAAGTAGGTACATAACACACTTAAAAATGTCATCTCGTGTTCAGGCGGGACTTAAACCCACACCTTCCACAATCCGGGTGAATGTTCTACCAATTAGACCACTGAACGCGTTACTAAGCCGACGAAATTTGTAAGTGCTTGATTCGACATGAGATGTCGATAGTCTCATCAATATTGTAGGTATATTTACAATATCCAATGGAAATATTGTTACAAATATTTGACCACCAGTATGTTTAGTATGCTGGTGTAAAGGCTTGTCCACCACTTGCCTGAGAAGAATCCTGGAGTTTTTTGGTCACATAGCCCGCAAAGAGGGACACAATCTCGAACAGCTGATGGCCACCGGCATGGTGGATGGAAGGAGACCCAGAGGTAGCCCTAACAGATAGTCGGACCAAATACGTTCGACGCCTGGACACCAAGCTGTATGACGCCCTCCACATTGCAAAAAATAGACATATACGCCTTAATTAGGTAATCTAATTTATACTAATGACGTTCACTGAACTACTCAATTCTCGCGAACTAGTTTACAGGGCGTGTCTGCGTTGCGTGCGCTTACGCATGATCGTTGAATAATCTCCTCATTATACTTAATGCAGGTGAAAAACTTGGCATAGATATAAATATGATTGGCTTAGATTAGTGGCACTTGGAATCAATAAATAATGTGCAGTTAATTATGTGACTGAAAGTACAGACAACTATACATCAAGTTTTTTTTTATGTGATAGGTGGCAGGCGGATCACCGGGTGGTCAGCGATTGTCGTCACCCTTGGACACCCGCGACACCAGTGGAGTCACAAGTGCGCTGCCGACCCTTAAACCCATCTTTCCCCCGGATTGGGCCTCCGGTTCCCTCACTCACTCCGGTTTTCTGTGAGGCTACTACAAATCTGTCAAATTTCCCTCCACCCATGGAGTTTGACATTATGGCATATAAATAAGATTTTGCATAGGTACTTAAAGGTTTTTATAAAGTTTTTATATAGACCGTGGGAGAGCTACGCTTCGGCATGAATGAGCCGGCTCGACCGGAGTGATACCACGGCCTCAGAGAAAACCGGCGTGAAGCAGCGCTGTGCTGTGTTTCGCTGCGTGAGTGAGGGTATCAGAGGCCCAATCCGGGAAAAAAAGGGGTTTAAAGGTTCGCAGCGCACTTGTGACTCCACTGGTGTCGCGGGTGCCTATGGGCTGTGGCAATCGCTTACCATCAGGCGATCCGTCTGCTCGTCTGCCGCCTATCACATAAAAAAAGTGACTGAAGATTGGGTAGAATTCGCCTCTTAGCTCTTTCTGCGGTCTCATTTTGTATAAATTTAAGAAGAGTTGGTCAAAGATAAACATATCTAGGCCAGCCTCTCTATCAATAAAAATGTATGAAAGGATAAATGCAAGCAAAGTTTTAAAATGAGAAAAATAATTTTAGAAAATCACTCGAAAAAGTAATAAAAACAAAAAACCTATTATAAAAAAATGCGTTGCTTCATCTCTTTTAAAAAATCTAATTATGCTGGCCACCAGGTAAGTTACGTCTACATATTTAAAAATAAATAAGAACTATTGACCTATGTTTGAAAAAAGAATGCGCCGCCTCAATTTTTTGTTTATTAAATTAAATTGCGTATTTATTAAATTAAATATTTGGAACATTTAAATAAACAAATAGCGTAAACGACGGTGGTTTTAGCACACGTCAATTAGCGTAAGGGCTGGCGCAAACGCGCAAACATAGTGTGCAAACATGGGCGACGCTGGGCGCGGTGTGCAGGGCTGCCAACGACTACCTGGCATGATATTAGATGACAATTCCTTGCAATAGAAGTCATTACCATCTCAGCGTATCATTACCGTTGCATCTAAAGGTGTAGCTACAGAGTCTGGGTACGCTTGGACCACGTTCCAGAATTTGGTAAGTCTGCGGAATGATCTACGACCCAAATAAGTTAAAAAACAAAACAGAGTACCTACCTAAGCCGGTCAAAATTTGTGTATTTGTCTATTTGTGTATTTATGTCACTTGTATTTAAATTTGTGTTTTGTGGCCAATAAAGAAATCTTTATCTTTTTAAATTCATTTATGCTTATCAACATATCTATTTTAAAGCTTTTGGCCATTATATTTGACAAATATTTGAAATAAATTTTCATCGAATATAATTTAATTATCTGTGAGATTGGCTGTACAAGATTTATCCTAGAGAAGTTGAAACGGGCTACATGTCGGTAGGCAAGTAAAAATATGACTGGCATTCAACGGCTACAATTGAACAGTGAGAAATTGCCATGATGGGCATTTTTATGTATTAGTTAACAGACATACAATTGATGGTAAGCGATTGCATCACCAGTGGAGTCAGGCGCTGCTAACCTTTTCCTCTTTCTCCCAAAGCCTCCAGCACCCTCACTCACTCGGTGAAAACAACTCAAGCGTTGCTTCACGCCTTTAGATACGTCGAGTGCGAGGAAGTGACAAAGCATCCTAAGGGTAGTCGCAGATGATCCGCATGCACCTGTGGTAAGGCACTTCGTACGAAAAATGGTCGAAATCGCAACCGGCAACTCTTGAGGGTCGAGTTCACAGCGAGTGCCCCTAAGGTACATGATACAATGGAAATAAATGTACTTTTTTACTAATCCAACCCAACCCAAAAAGCGCATGCTCGTTTGTCTCCCATTCTCTTAAAAAAAAACTTTTTTAAATTTCTACTAACCCATAGGCCTAACTTTGTCCGATTTTTTTTTTATTTATAGTGACAGAGTATATTAGCTCTTCTCAGCCTGGTGGTAAGCAAGAGAAGAGCTCACGTTGAAATTACAACTGCAGCGATGTCAGGCATCACCGCCGTTGGGACTGCCATACTGCCTCGCGAGATGTTCTTCACACTTCGTTTGCTGGAATCAAAATTGTAGGAAGGAGGAAATACATGCGCTGGCAATGAGATACATTTCTTGATGGTACGGCAGAAACAGGAACTGTCAAATTTAGATGGTGATGATGCGTGAAGCGCCAAAAGTGAAAGGTGTCAACCCTGTGGTTATGACATCACTCACGTAGATTTAATATTTTAAAACGCCCCATAAGATACATCGTGCGTTTACGACATTGATGCATTTATCGTGATTTACGGTGTGGTACTTACAAGGTGTTGGATAGGTAACTTAGGTTAGCAGCGATGGTAGATCAAAGGATAAGAAAATAGACATGGCAAATGCGAATCTTCCAAAAGATTGGAATTTGTATCTGGATCAGTGCAAAGATGCGGAACAGTGAAACGCATCATTTGGAACATCGACTCTTCCGCTCATTCAGCTTACTCGGATCATTCAGCTCATTCGGCCCACTCGAATCATTCGGCTCACTTGGATCATTCAGCTCATATGGATCAATCGGATCATTCGGCTCATTCGTATCAGTTAGGGAGATTACCGCGTTCCGATTGACCACGAGATCCATTTGAGTCGAATGATACATTCGAAGCGAACATTAGAGATTCGGAACAGTGTATCATTTGGCTGAGTCGGATCTCTGAGTGGTTTCAGTAAAGACTTACACACGTCTATAAGAAAGCGGTCATGGTTTGAATCCGAGCATACAACTGGATTTTTCCAGTTATGTGCATATTTCTACCATTTTTTTCTTGTGTTATATGATTTGTAACCTATAGCTGTATAAAGCACTGAATTATTTTTTTATGTGATAGGTGACAGACGCGATCGCTTGTAGTCAGGATGCTTCCTGATTATAAGCGATTGCCGCCGCCCATGGACACCCACGACACCCATTGGTGTGCTGCTATCCTTTATACCCCTCTTTCCCCGCTGGATTGGGCCTCCCGTACCCTCACTCAAAAGCGAAACATATCACAATGCTGTTTCACGCCGGTTTTCTGTGAGCAGGCCCATTCATGCCAAAACGTGGCTCTCCCACATTTAATTACTATAATTTATGTAGGTATACAGGGTTATTTTTAAAACTTCCAAACATCCTAGATGCCTATTGGGTCAATCCCATTTCCATACAAACTCAGAGATGACTTGTTATGTTTTTTTTTGGGTTTCTATAAAAAAAAAGTCGATGAACAAATGTGGTTGTCTGGAAGTTGTTATTGGTCTACAACAGAGTCCAAAAGCATGTCTCAATAATGTTATTACCCCGAATGTATGTCCATTTTCGAATGCAATTAATTATTGAGTATGGACAAATGACCCTGTATAAGTTTAATGACCCACATTTTAATCTGCATGTTTAATAAACAAGTAATACAGACGTTTAATTTTTTCCCCATTTTGAGGCAATGCATTTAATTGCGTTCTTTGATACTATGATTTAACCATTCTATTCTTTTTGAAACATTTTTAGTTCCGAAGCTTATACAACTACAGTACAGCTATAGTATATTGTAAGTTTTTTTTTAAAGTTAGCCTATAGGCTATTCATTCCCATCATCTCGATGGATGGCGGTCTAATACTGTGCGTTTCTGGCGAACTTTTTATCACGTACCTCGGTTCTGTGGAACAGTTTGGCTGCGGGAGTATTTCCCGACGGCTACGACTTAGGGACCTTCAAGAGAAGAGCGTACCTACTTTAAAAAGGCCGGCAACACATAAGCGATCTTTCTGATTTCGCGGATGTTCATGATTACTTTCCATCAGGTGACTGGCTTGATGGTTTGTCGCATCTAGCATAAAAAAAAATAGGCATCCCACTGCTAAGCAAAGCCCACAATGTGTCATACAGTTTAAAAATATTTTATAACGCTTTCATAAATTTAAGAAATGTCCTCAAAATGGCATCTGACCCTGCACATGAAGCGAGAGTCACGGCCACCCATCATGTCGGGAAACGCGATAAGTTCAATGCTTCGATAACTTGAAATAGCATTTATTTTTCTAATTAAAATGCAATCGAAAACAGGAAAACCATGGCTTGTTGCACTGAGCGTGTGAGATTTAAGGATGTGACATTGTGGATTTTTTTGTGTTTTGTTTTTTAACAAAACGTTAAGTTGAATAATTATTCAGTAAAATATTTGAATAATTATTGTAAAAAAACGCACCGTGTGAACCCACATTATCTCGGCGCGTCCTCCCCAGTTGCGTCCAAACCCACTGCTTTGGAATACGGGGTATGCTAGGACCATGATCCAGGATAATAGAAAATAAGAATCATACATCATCTCATAAATTTACCTGATTCCTAACAAACACACGAATAATCCAGGGTGGGGACCGAATCGACGACCTTTGGCGTATGAGGCAGGGTCGCTACTATATGCGCCATCAGGCCAGGCCAAATTCTGCTAATTACAAATATGCATTACAATGAAACCATTGCAGTCTAAAACTAAACAGACCAACTGGAGCATGATGAAATGTTGAGCACAATTATCTCAACAATTGAACATTAAACCGAATTGTGCAAAAGAATCGATCGGTAGGACGAAGCGGAATTACAAATCCTTGTCCGATTAATCGAACCAGCCAGAAAAAAGTTCACGTGGTCCGAACTGTAGGACAAAGTAGCACCATGTGGCCAGTGGGATAAAAATAAGAAAACATAAGCGAGGAAATCTCACGATATTTTTCTTCACTGCCGAGCAAATGCTACCACATACATTTAAAAATGAGCAAGGAAAGGGCTAATGATGAGATCTGCAGGAGAACTGAGGTCAAATACATAGCCCAAAGAATTGCATGCCTGAATAATGGCAATAGGCAGAGCACATTGCGAGGAGTTTCTACGGCTGATGGGGCAGAAAGTTCCTCGAGTGGAGGCCGCCTATAGGAGGTCGAGGCCGTGGCGCCCCCCCACAAGGTGGACCGACGATCTGGTGAAGGTTGCGGGAGATACAGGACTGATCTGTGTGTAGATCATTGGGGGAGGCCTACGTCCAGCTGTGGACGTTTATTGGCAGAAATTATTATGATAATGACATGAAAAATCTAGAGGTGCATGCTCGGATTCAAACCTCCACCGTTCGGAAGGCGCTTATCCACTGAGCAGTCTCCCACTATGCTACCCGCAAAGACGGTAGAATGCTTCTTTCATTACTAATGCATTCATTATCTTTATATATATATGACAGTAAAGTTGTTTTAAATGATTTAAAGGGAAGTAACTGTAATACTCGAGCCAAAGACAAGTGGCAGCCGGTGACATATTTTATTCATAATAAATGAAATTCTTTGTGAGGCATATTATAATTAAAATTAAACCCTCTAAATGGATCAAGACTCATCTGTTGCATTTTTTTTTATGATATATGTGACAGACGAGCTGACGGATCACACCAGTGGTGTCACAAGTGCGCTGCTTACCTTTTAACCCCCTTCCCCTGGATTGGGCCTCCGGTACCCTCACTCACGCAGCGAAACACAGCGCATGCACTGCTTCACGCCGGTTTCCTGTGAGGACGTGGTATTACTCCGGTTGAGCCGGCCCATTCATGCCAAAGCGTGGCTCTCCCACTGCTAGCATCACAAAAGTATCCGTATGGATTCACAACTACAACCCTGTATGGATTTACGAACCCACTCAATGTCGCTTAATGTCAGTGCTTTTATCATAATGAAAACGAAAATAAAAATCTTGGAGCCGTAACACAAAATCGCCGAAAGAGCGGGCACAGTATAAAAATTAAAAAAATGGAACAGTGAGTAAAAAAAATTGCCAGAAGTTGGTACAATTCAAATATAGCGACTACATGTCGCGGCAGTTAAGACTAGAGGAGACCTTGAGTATGCAGAAATCATTTTTAGTAAAAAGTGATATATTTTACGAGTGCGCAAACTAACGGCCAGCGCTACACTTTACATGACGCCACCTTATACTACATTGAGCAAAACTGTTTTTGTCGCAAAATTCATTTTGGATCTGGATTAAAATTACACTTGACTGTCTATTATACTGGACAGTATCACATAAAGATAAAATTAAGAAGCATATTTTTATGAGTAGATAAGTATCAGAATCAACGAAATACGGTTTTTTCCTATTTTTATGTTAATTCACAAGTTTCGAATAACTAATCGGTAGTTGGTTTCAAATTTGTGAATTAAAATTTTCTTTAGTAGACCAAAATCTTGCGTGATTAACAAATAACGTTTCCTGCAGGGATTTTTTATTGAACAAAAGAACTAAAACTCAAAAAAATTAAGCTAAAAGTAAATAAAAAGGAAAGAAAAATAAAAATAAGCTAAAAGTAAATAAAAAGGAAAGAAAAATAAAAATAAGCTAAAAGTAAATAAAAAGGAAAGAAAAATAAAAATAAGCTAAAAGTAAATAAAAAGGAAAGTTAAAACAAAGTAGGTCCCCGTGGCAATGTCCCCAAAATGCTGGCAGCATTACCCCACTGGATCGCGATAGAAATTCGCTGGACGAGTTAGCTGCCAGCCTTTGACTCTCCCGTGACTTCGACTAGACGCTTAGCTAAGCGAGTTTATAACATAACGGGATATGATCAAATTATAACCTTTTTTAAAGATTGTAATGGAGTTTGTAATCTCCTAGTGACAGTACACCTTCATAATCAACAATATCTTGCAGTGACTACGAATAAGCTACGACATTAAGCGTGCGCTACGACGCGTAGCGTCACGACCAGCCTTCGATGTTACTCATTCACGCAAGCAAACATAGCTCTTTCACTGTCGTGTACTGCGCTGTGGTAAAAGTAAGTACTTAAGTGAATATCAAAAGTCGCGGAATGTCAGAACAAGTCGAAATAAGTTTATAATGTCAGCAGGAAGCGTTCTGACAGTTCAATGGACTGGGCTCTGGTGTGATATGTTCGACAAATTACTTGCTTTTCGTAGTAATGATACAAGCTGTCATTGCAGTTTTGAATATAGAACATTACGTTCAATTTCGAATCATAGGCGGTGATTATTTTTCTTTTAATTGGACGTAGATAAATATATCTAACCTTTTTTTAGATCAAAATATTCCTTTTTACTAAATTGATATTGTCAGTAGCTTTGTTATATGAGTAGAGTTGTGGTAATAATCTAATAGACACGGCATTGTCGATTATTTATTAAGATTTAGCGAAGTTTTTATTTTGATAATTAACTTTTATATTTTTACCTACTTGTTAAATAAAGAAAAATATAGTTACAGGTTAAATCAGGAGCCTAGGGTGATCCCTGGGCTGATGTTTTAGTTGGTCTGCTTTCCATGTGGAAGGTAAAAAGCCAAAAGTTTTTTAAATTTACGAAAAAAGGCATTGTGTTGGTAAAAATGTTTTACCAAAAATATTTTACGTGCTTAAAAAGTGTTACGGCCGCACTCAGAGACGTCATTTAAGCTAATGTTCATTCTCTTTAGTACCTACCTATCGGTAGTCTTTATGCGTATCAAAATAGGGGTCAATATTTTTTCTTAAGTAGCCAACTAAGTTAATCAACGACTACTTTTACTGTTAAAATGTGTACCTAAAAATTAGATCTATACTTAGGTAATTTTTATTCTTTTTTTTTTAATGTTTCGTTCGTTGTTGTTTAATATTTTTCTTTTGTTTTAGTTAATTACATTTTTTTTTGTTTTTATTATGATATAGGTGGCAGACGAGCCGACGGATCACCTGATGGTAAGCGATTTTTTTTTATATGAGCGGTGGCAGACGAGCAGACGGATCACCATGATGGTAAGCAATTCCGCCGCCCATGGACACCCGCAACACCAGTGGAATCACAAGTGCGCTGCCAACCTTTTCCCCTTCCCCCCATTGGGCCTCCGGTAACCTCACTCACACGGCGAAACAGCGCAGGCGCTGCTTCACGCCAGTCTTCTATGAGGCAGTGGTATCACTCCGGTCGAGACGGCCCATTCATGCCTAAGCGTGGCTCTTCCACATATAAAATTACCGTCGCCCATGGACACCTGCAACACCAGTGGCGTCACAAGTGCGCTGCTTACCTATTAACCCCCCTTCCTTTAAATTGGGCCTCCGTTTATTCCAAAGGTTTTAAGAGCACCTAATTCTACAATTTTAATCTCTGTATTACCTAGTTTAGAAGTTTTGTATGTTGGGCAATAAAGAGTATCTATCTATACACATAGGTAACGTAATAAGGCCAGTCACAGATGGCCCGACTAATGAAATTAAGGGCTGGGTGTTCGGGCAACCATTGTGCCCCGGCTTTGTCTCAAGCACTCTGTTTGCGCGGAAATAATGTCGATTACGTCATTCGACTTAATTACTTGTTTTTCCGGTTTTATTTTATTAAAAACCTTTGGAATAAATAAGTTATGATATTACACACTGTGAAAAGCAAATAAAGTTATGAAGTGTTGGCTATTGTTTGAAATGTCATCATCATCATCATCATCAGCCCATTTAAGTCCCCACTGCTGGGGCACGGGCCTCCCTCAGTCACGTGAGGGGTAATTGCCATACTCACCACGCTTGGCAGACGGGTTGGCGAGGGTTTTGATATAAATGCAGAGTTTTCCTTCTCTGGGTGCTGATGATCATGCCAGCAGCTTTACCTTAGTCGCCTTTTACGACACCTCGGTAAGAGTGAGGGTGGCCTATTCTACTCTGCCGGGGACCACACGGCCAAAATGTTTGAAATGTAATGTAATTTAATTACCAAAATATCTTAAGTTATTTTGGACAGATTTTTTTTGTTTCAATGTTATTTCAGCTTGGTCACTCATGACATTTTTTTAGGCATTAACTAAGAGGGTAAACATAATTTTTGTTTGATACCTTATTTTTGAGCACAATTTTTTTTTGTTTAAATTAGGACGATTTTATATGATTATCGATGAAATGACTTCCAGCAGTTAATTTCAGTATTAATTTTGGAACTCTGACCGGGCATCTTCGTGATTGCTGATATGGATGGTAATTTGTTTTGAATTTTTTTTTATATGAGAGGGTGGCAGACGAGCAGACGGATCACCTGATGGTAAGCAATTCCGCCGCCCATGGACACCCGCAACACCACCTCTATTATTTACAAAATTATATTTTAATATTTGGTTAGAATGAGAACAGAATCCTAGGTAGGTACAGAAGCCTATCTCAAAACAAATACTGGTAGTTAAACTCCGCTCTTAAAAAACCCATAAAAGCAGCAATTAAAACGCTAACCTCCAAACGATCAACAACTAAAAACACGACACGCGAACCGGAGGTCAACAAAAAACGACGTCCTAGCGTCATCGAAAAACGACGAAAAAAACATCATTGTCTTTGTCAAGTCAGTCGAATTGACACGCCCCGCCCGCGCTCGCCATTGGAGGGGCGCGCATCGAAATTTTAACAAAAACCCACCTAGTTCCGCCTTCTAAAATGTTTTTAACGAACCAAAATGGCCGCCTTCTCTATTTGTTTATAGAACGCTAGACGCGGCTTTGTTTCGATTAACTCTGCATTTTAAATAAGGAACGCCTCACAATTTTGAATATGGAATGCCACGTTCAATTTCGAATTTACATTATGGGCGGTAGTGTTTTTTTCTTTTAATTGGGCATTAATAAACATAACTAACCTAATTTATTTCTTTTTAACTAAGCATTTTAAATAAGGAACGGCCTCGCGTTTTGAATCATTTTATAAATAATCCTGTTTTTTTTACTCTGGCATTTTTTTTATATCTAGGTTACTTGATATTATGGACCCTTATTCAAAATACCCAACTACAAAGTAGCTTCCATTAACTAAACATTTCTAATGAATGCTTCAGTAAAAATATTAAGTTACAATTTTGAAATGGCGATTGCTAATGTCACTGATTTTTGTTTCGATTTTCGAATTTATTCTATTACACACTCACCTACCTCTCTCTATCGTAGATATTCCGTTTTTAAAATATCAACATGGCTACTAAAATATTTAAATCAAATAAGAGAAGCCTCACAACTTTCCTGGATGGAACGCTATCTACTTTGTGGGAGTTGATGATTTTGCGTAGGCATATTATTAAGTAATTAGTTTAAGTTTTGTAAGCTTCGATTTAAAAAGCATTAAAAACAAAGAACATTTCATAATAATTATAATGGAATTTTACGCCACAATTTGTTTCAAGTTCGATCCACTAGGAAATTTAAAAAAATCAGAACCGCTTCTAATTTTTACGGATATGCCAAGGCGCCGGTATTTTATTTATTGTAACGAAATTAAGACAATTAATGAAAATAATTGATCAAGACATTTAAAATAAAAAGCATTTGTAATTTTTTCCAGCGTATTTTGCACAATATGCCATTCATGTCACCATCATCATCTCTAAAAACTTTTAAATCACCTACAATATTTTATCTATAAAATTCTTTAGGTATTCTTTTCATTTTTGCATGAGATACGGATTTTACTTCCCTTCATTAGTAAGTATTGTTTAATAAGTTTTCAATAAAGTTTTTTAATTACTATCGAGAATTCATTCATCTTACTTTTCTACGGCTGCTGATGTTCTTTTTTCAAAAGTCTACTTACAATATACAAAACGATCGATGTCCCAGTAAAAATAAAATGGCGTCATGTGTACTGAAGTGCCTCAATTTATCAGTATAGATAAAATTCACGTCCATATTTCAAACATGGTACTTATTAGTTAGATAAATAGTTATAGATAGTCGAAGCCACGTGATTGGACTAGCCCTGAGGCGGTTTGTGTTATCTATACGAAGTATTTTTAAATGGGGAATGGAAAAAATAAGAGATATTTTTATGTGGCCATATCAATTCGCCTGTAGTTATTGAAGATTTGTATGATCAGAAACATAAACACTTTTTTTAGGCGGACAAACGAGCAGAGTTATCTAATGTTTGGCATTCGTAGGAGGAGTCGAGGGAGGAATAAGCTCTTTTCTTGAAGATCACCAGGTCGTATTTGTTCGGAAATATTGGTAGCTGATTCCATAGTTTTACTACGCGCGGTAGGAAGTGGCTTGAGAAGCGCACTGTGGTGGAATAAAATCCATCCAAGTTGATGTGGGCGAAATTTGGATTT
The DNA here is from genome assembly GCA_019059595.1 of Marasmia exigua. NCBI lineage: Eukaryota > Metazoa > Arthropoda > Insecta > Lepidoptera > Crambidae > Marasmia > Marasmia exigua. The sequence goes on from CM032484.1 coordinate 18,882,920, forward strand.
CTGGCGTGATGTACGATGGTGAAAATTTGCAGCTGGAATGAGGCCGTACAGCTTCTCGGAACACTCCCCATTGAAGATGCGATAGAAGACACATAGCGATGCTACATCTCTACGCAATAACAAAGGATCAAGCGTGTCGGAAAGAGCCTGGTCGTCGATAATTCTGACTGCCCTTCGCTGCATACGGTCTAGATGAAGAAAGTGATACTTGGAAGCTCCAGCCCAGAGGTGAGAGCAATATTCCATATTAGGATTGATTTATTTTAAACAGATTACAAAAACACACGATTTTTTCTTATTGGAAAACTTATCGATTAACTAGGAGATAGAAAGTGTTACTTATCTATGCAGAGACCGTAGGTATTAAGTAGGTACATACTACTTCACAAAATCGTGATCGAAAACCTATCAATTAAGCGTAAACACTATTGCTCACTGATGATTAACTAGTGGCGTCACCTGCCGTTTCCTCCGGGAAACTAGAACTTAGGTCTACTCGTGTAGTCTAGCTAAACCACGTGACTTTACACGTGCTAGATCAGGGTACGTAACTGAATATTGTGTACCTAGTTCTAATGTGAGATACATTGAAACCTATTATACCTAAATCTTCATGGTAATCTGTTAGTATGAAGACATAAAGATCTTATGTACAGTGGCGGATACATTAAGCTATACAAAACTGTCAAATTTCTTCATTCGGTTATAAACCTTATATTGTTGCACATTGAGTTCGAAATCGATTGAGGAAATTTGACAGTTTTGTATAGCTTGACCTGTCCGCCACTGTACCCTAAAACTTAAAAAACACATGACTCATATTCGCCTCACGATTCTTTGTATGTTTAGGGTCACATTTATACAATAGATTAAATAATAATGTCTACTCTAGATCTTATAAAGTCCTTGAGTGGAGACCGCGACTCGGTAAGCGTAGTGTTGGACGCCCTGCGACAAGATGGGATGATGACATTCGAAGGCTGGCTTGTGTGGGCTGGATGAGAGTCGCCGAAAATCGGGAGCAGTGGCGTGCATTAGTGGAGACCTATGTCCAGCAGTGGACGAGTGTGGGTTGCTGATAATGATGACGATGACTCTAGATTTGCATCCCTTTACTTTTGCTAAATGTAAGCGAGACCTTCATGATGCTCTACTGTATCTGCTTATTTTTTTATGAATTATAGGCTAACGCTTGACCACAATCTCACCTGATGGAAAGTGAAGATAAGGGCTAGGATGTAAGGCGTTCGCCTATTCGTTCGTTATTATTTTTAAAGTTGGTAATTTATAAAAAATGATGTTTTTCTTAAGCTGTCATATCTTAAGGTGACGGGTAGGGCACACTAGCGTCGCCAACCTTAATAACGTAGCTTAGTTTTAGCTACTAGATAGATAGAAACATTTATTCACTGAAAGAAACAAATACAAAGAAATAAACAAATACAAACCAAAACAGCAAACACAACATTACAAATATAAAAAGAGACAAACAATAAAAACAAAATTAAAACCTAATCTATTTTAAACAATTTTTGGGTTACACCTCTCGGCAAACACTATTTATTAAATAACGATGCATAAATGAGGACCCAATACTTGTACGCTAAAAATTGATTCACGCTAAAAGTGGCCGCTTTTGGCGGTAATCAATTTTTCGCGTACAGATCCGGTTTAGTAGCTAACAATTAAAAACGAATTGTGTCGCTAGTTAGGGCTACCCGTCGCCTAAATATTAATATAAATACCTAAATATTTGACCACATCACATACATTGATCTGACTCCCGAGATAGGTAGCTCAAGCACCCGTGTTACGGATATCAGAATCAACAGCGGAATTACAAATACGTAATAATACTTTTCTTTTGTAAATCCATACTTATAATACATAAAAAACACCCAGACCAATACAAACAGACATGTGCACACAAATGTTTGTACTATGCGAGTACCGAACCCGCAACACTTGCACCAGAGGCAGCGTTCACTACCACTGATCCAAACGGGTCGTCAAATAAATTACTTAGATAGATTTTGTGTGATTATTAATGAGTACTTACTGTTATGTTTTAATAACTCTTTAGCCTAAAAAATGTATTCACTTATATAGTTCAGAAATTTGTATCTATTTCTGATTATATTATAATAGGTAAGTAGGTATAGCCGTGTGGTCTCGGCAGAGTAGAATAGGCCACCCTCACTCTTACCGAGGTGTCGTAAAAGGCGACTAAGGTAAAGCTGCTGGCATGATCATCAGCACCCAGAGAAGGAAAACTCTGCATTTATATCAAAACCCTCGCCAACCCGTCAGTGCCCCAGCAGTGGGGACTTAAATGGGCTGACGTTGAAGTAGGTATAGTTATTATATGTGTAAAATTATGTCCTGAATAGCCAAAAAGTATATAAAATTCACTCTCTCATGTATCAATGAAGGAGTGGCCAAACATAACGAGTTAAAAATAACCAAAAATCCTCTCCAACCAGTCTCACCTTGAACTTGGCCGTCTTCACCCGGCCCCCTCCACCTAGTGCGCGCGCGCAGCGACCGGTTCCAGCGATGCGTTATGTATGCGGGCTATTTACAATCCGAAATGGGGACCTTGAAATTTTCGGTACCACTTTTAATATCTCTTGAATGAGATAGATAAGTACTCTTTATACAATAGAATATATATAATACTTTAACATAGAACACTTAAAAGGTACCTTTACAGAGATACAATGTACAATTTAGACGGTCTTATCGCTGGGATCGATCTGTACTAGACAACCTTCAGGTAAAGGACAGAAATAAGAGAATAAAAAAAACGCATCAAAATCCGTTGCGTACTTTCACGGATGTAAGCATAGGTAGGTACCTATACCAACAAAGGGACCGACAGACAGCGAATGAGACTTTCTTTATAATAAGTAGTGATGTGTATACTTTTATAAAACAATCGGTAGGTAAACAGGGTAAAAAAAGTGGACCCAGGATTGAAACGTTCATTGTATTTAAAGACGACGGTTTTTCAATTTTCTTTGACAAGTCCTTAAATAAAACATACGTTTAAATAATAATAATTAATCTATACTATTTATTATAAAGAGGTAATTACCTCCTAAGGATAGTAGCAATGCTTATAGCTGTTCCGAAAATACGAAACGCTAGCGCAATGTAATCGGCACCTAACGCCATCTCCTGGTATAAAATGGAACTAATATCCGAAAACAAAGTGTGGGCGGGCCCTTGATTTAGTACTAATTAGCTGAAACACTTGTGTTACGGATATCTTAAATTATTAAATAAATATTATAATGATATATTATTACACCCAGATACTGAACAAAAGAGAGAAGCCAATAGAAGAATTCAGCTAGGCTGGGTAGCATTTGGTAAACTTCGTCAATTCTTCTCGCCACATCCCTCAAAGTCTTAAGTCGAAAGTCTTCGACCAGTGCGTCCTCCCGGTCATGACTTGCGGTGCCGAGACGTGGACACTCCCGCCTGGACTAGTCCACCGGTTCAAAGTCGCTCAAAGAGCTATGGAAAGGGCTATGCTCGGAGTATCTCTGAAGGACCGCATCAGAAATGATGTAATCCGACAGAGAACCAGAGTCACCGGAAGTGGCAGTGGGCTGGTCATATTAGCCGCAGAACTGACAGCCGTTGGGGACGTAAAGTCCTTGAGTGGAGACCACGACCTGGTGAACGTAGTGTTGGACGCCCTGCGACAAGATGGGATGATGTCATTCGAAGGCTGGCTGGTGTGGGCTGGATGAGAGTGGCCGAAAATCGGGAGCAGTGGCGTGCATTAGGGGAGACCTAAGTCCAGCAGTGGACGAGTGTGGGTTGCTGATGATAACTGAACAGACACAAGTGTTCATCACACGAATGTTTGTCCAGAGTGGGGATCGAAACTACGACCTTTGGCGTATGAGGCAGGGTCTCTACCAAATGCGCCATCCGGCCAGTCGAATGGCATCTTAGGAAAACATGTTGTATGTTCTTAGATAAACACACCAACATCTGTTTGTTGTTACCGAGATGGTTAGCAAATCTTTGCAAGTCGTTAATTTCACTCTCGGCCGGTACAGTCAGTTGGATTATAGTTACTAAGTACTGAATATACTTTGTTTCATTCTAGAGGTGGCAAACGCGCAAGCAAGACACATGGTGGTAAATGAATCTGCTCGATCCGAGGAGTCCCTAATGCGTATTTTTAAAAAATAATAAGCACCAATTTTTTGTACATCTTAAACGTATGACAGCACGTACAAAGAAGGCAGGCTCATTGCGAGAAGTAATTTCTTCCAGGCAACATTTGCTTAAAAGGACTTAAACTAAATGTGAAACAATAATGGTTTGCAATGGATAACAAACAAACTCGTAAGATAAGAAAGTAATCTATATCAATAATATAAAAATGAATCGCAAAATGTGTTGGTAAGTGCATAACTCAACAACGCCTGGACCAATTTGGCCAATTCTTTTTTTAAAATGTTCGTTGAAGTCCAAGGATGGTTCTTACGGCGAGAAAAAATCGAAGAATTGTCGGGAAAACTCTAAAAACAGCCCTTTTCTTTTTCACATACAAACGTTTTCTAACAAAAACGTAGAATCAATTTGAGTTTCATTGCTATTATATAAAGTTCATATTTGTTGCCACATTACAATTTTTTTTGACAGGACGAAGTCTGTCGGGTCAGCTAGTTTCTGATAAAAGAAAGTCGTTTAAGTAACACTATTTATGACTCAAGAAGAGCTAAATCGATTTGACTGAAAATTGGTTAGCAAGTAAATAAAAACTTTATTGTAAAATTGTGGTGGTACAAAAAAATACAGATCTTACAAATAGCATAGTTCGCACGATTACCTGTGTATAGCTACATAATTTATTTATAGAAATTGATTATAAATTAAACTCATTTGACATAGATTTCAATACTAATGAATTTAATAGTAACAAGGAAATGGATTGTATTTGAATCAAGATAATGTCAATTTATTTTAATGTTAAATGGTAAAAATAATAATAATAATATTAATAGAAATAATAGGTATTGCTATAATATGTCAGTAAATAATTAAATATTAATGAAAATGTTGAGAGCTAGCTTAGAACCGGGGAAATGACATAGGTTACTTTTTATTCCCAATCCTATAAGATAAACAAAAACTAACACTACAGCATCGCCGCGGGCGACAGCTAGTATCTAACAAAATGTTTGAAACAAACGCTCAGCTTTTTCTGAAAGCAAGTATAGGTCAACTTGGTTGGGAATATTGGCAGCCGTCCAGCGATACGCGGCTATTAGCAGGTCGTTCGTCTGTTTGTCTGTCGCAAACAGCGCGTATGACGATGCACCGAGTAAACGATGAAGTTATGGCCGTATACAAGCAAGTGACTTATTCTGAGCAAGTGACATAATAACTATCGACTCATTAAATACACAATAATGCACTTGTGAATGTAATGAGTTAATAAATATATAACTATGTATATCAGCAATGAATAAAAGTGGCTAAAATTATACTCAAAATGATTGTGAAATGTAAAATGTGATTGTGAAAATAAGCTTGAAAAATCTCAAATCCATTTAATTAAAGTTTTATTACAATCGATAAAAATCAGGTGCACAAAAGGACAATTAACTGTCATGTAATATAACGAATTAAGTACTCTCTCGTCTGCCGGGAGTCTTTACGTGTAGTATACATAGTTAAGGCGACGGGTAGCCCTAACTAGCGACACCATTCGTTTTTAATTGTTGGCTGCTAAACCGCATCTATTTTAAACAATTTCGGGGTTACAACCTCTCGGCAAACACTTAAACCTACTATTTATTAATTAACCATGCACAAATGTAGGGTCCGTTTTGTACGCATAAATTGATTCACGCTAAAAGTGGCCGCTATGTGTGCCCTACCGGTCACCTTAACTTGGTGCATTCTTCACCTAAGCTCTATATTTTTTATGTGATAGTTGGCAGACGAGCAGACGTATCACCTGATAGTAAGCAACTGCCGCCGCCCATGGACACCCGCGACATCAGTGGAGTCAACCTTGAAACACCCCTTTCCCTCGGAATGGGCCTCCGGTACCCTCACTCACGCAGCGAAACACAGCACAGTGCTGCTTCACGCCGGTTTTCCGTGAAGCCGTGGTATCAATCCGGTTGAGCCGGACCATTCATGCCGAAGCGTGGCTCTCTCACGGTGAAAAGTTTCAAATACGAGTATAAGCACATCCTTTCTCAACGAGTAATTTCGAACATGTCATGAAGAAAGTCGTAAAGTTCGCATAACTTTGGCTTCTGAAATCCGATTTTTCAGATCACATTACAAGTTTTCAGGTTTCAATGTAGAGACAATAGTTTGAGACATCGATCGTGTCGAGACGACCTATAAAATGGTACCTAAGGGGGAGCAGACATCCGCAGGGGTTGGTAATGGCAATAAACGAGATTTCTTAAACTAACTCAATTTTGTGTGAAATGAATAATCCATAAAATGGCACCATGAGGTTTCAGATTAAGGTACCAGTTGAATGGTTATTTCTTGACATGTCATTTTTCTGCGACAGCTGGCAAATGAGAAGACGGATCACGTCATGGTAAGCGGTTTCCGCCACCCGCAACACCAGTGGAGACACTGTGCGCTGCTAATCTTTAAACTTGGGCCTCGAGTACCCTCACTTACTGGGCGAAACACAGAGCAAACGCTGCATCCAGCATCACACCGGTTTCCTGTAAGGCCGTGATGTTTCGGCCCATTCATGCCGAAACATCGTTCTCCCTTTAACATGGGGTTTTCAATAAATATTACTGTAGTTTGCTAATACCTAACCAATATATTGATATACTAGTGGCCCGCCTTCACTTAGTTTTGGGACATTAGTTCCACTTTAAACCAATAGATGGCGCTAGGTGTCGATTACATGGCGCAAGCGTTTCGTGTTTTCGGATTACCTAAAAGCGTCGCTGCTGTCTGTAGGATTTACTTTTTATAGTATAGATGCAGAATAAATCCACAATATTTGAGATATCATTTCACCAGTTCAGTTTGGAACAGTGGTAGTGAACGCTGCCTCTGGTGCAAGGGTTGCGGGTTCGATCCCCGCACTGTACAAACATTTGTGTGCATGAACATGTCTGTTTGTATTCGTCTGGGTGTTTTCTATATATTATAAGTATGTATTTACAAAAGAAAAGTATTAAATGTATATATTTGTAATACCACTGTTGATTCTGATATCCGTAACACAGGTGCTTCAGCTACCTATCTCGGAGTCGGATCAATGTATGTGATGTTGTCAAATATTATATTATATTATCTCAGAATCATTTCTGAACGTGTAACCGTGGTCCAGTTGGTCTGGTTCCCCTGTCGATGAGTAACGAAAGTCAGACGGTAGTCGTTTCATTGTAATTATCAAACTTCTTGAATCCTAGATCATGTTTCAAACGTAAGTATGTCCAGGACCCCAATTCTCGTGCTCGTGACATTTATTTTCATACGACATAAACATAGTTCTTTTGTATGTTGTCACGTACGCCATGTTTTCAAAATATCACGAGCTAAAAAAAAAACTAATAAAAAAAAGAAAAAAACACTACAAAAAAAAACTTCATAATGAAAAAAAAAAGAAAATTTTAGAAATAGAATAGCATTAAGACTGTCTTAAAAATTTAAGGAACTTTTAAAATCCAAAGTTTGTTAGGCGGAGCACTGTTACTATTTAACACAATAAAAAACTAACACAAAAAAGGCGCAGACCAAGAGTCAGCGGAAAAAAAAATCATGAGCACGAGAATTGGGGTCCTGAGCTCCGAACCGACAGCCTTGGACGCAACTGGGAATTTTACGTTAAGTTTGACTGTAATACCTAACCACTTTTTCCATTAAAACACAAACTAGTAAGACGATTAAACTTGCTAAACTCATTTCAAATGAGGAGAAAAAATCTTCAACAGAATCCCAATTTAAAGAAATTCCTTTCGAATATAAATCTAAAAATCCCATTCTAGCGGGTAGTTCTCAAATGCCATCAATGTTGTGGAAGACAAAAGCATAGTTTGAGGGATCGATCGCCGAGTGGTCGAGACGACCTATAAAACTGGTAAGATGGGGTGCGCCCTGGATGCGATGAGCAGGGGATGCGGCATTTTAAGGTTCTCAATCTTAAACTATGGACTTGTTTTTGGAAAAAAAAATGGAATCACCAATACCTTTGATCCTTTTAAAGAAGAGACTTTTGGAAGACCGTATTCCACAAGTAGCGAAATAAAATATTAAAAATTAGTGTCTTTTTTGTTTAGGTGCAGTAAAGATTATTCCCCGTATTACTCGTCAAAACTCGTTTCTGCCTCTTTTTATCATTGAGTGTTAGAGCGGGAAGGCATAAACTAATAACTCAAATTCGCATTTTGTAACACTTGCACCAGTTTAGGATAATTACTAATCAGTTACCAAGGCTGTCGCTTTGGAGCCCGCTGTACGCTTAGACCATGATTCAGGATTTGGGGAGTCTGGTAATTACAATGACGTGACTGCCGTCTGACCTTCGCAACCTAACTAACTGAATCATAATTACAGGAACGTTTCAGAAACTATCGGAAACGTGCAGGTTTCCTCACGGTGTTTTCCCTCACCGCCGAGCAAATACGCACATAGATTTGAAAAATCCAGAGGTGCCATCTCGGATTCGAACCATGACATCCCGGAGGACGGGTTCAAGACCACTGAGCTACGATCGCTCTTTACATAGACAACAAAGTGTAGGTATGAGATTTTATGAGTGAATGAGTAAACGAGTGAATGAGAAGGAACTTGAGCGATTCCTGAGTCCTCAGAAATTACCACCAAGAATTTAATCCTTAAACCTTAATCTTGAAAGTTATGGCCCACTTTTTTATGAGATAGGGGGCAGACGAGCAGACAGATCACCTGATGGTAAGCGATTACCGCCACCCATTGACACCTGCAACACCAGAGGAGTCAAGTGCGCTACCGACCCTTAAAGGACTACGCTCTTTTCTTGAAGGTTTGCAGTCTGGAAATACCGCAGGATATAGTTCATTCCATAGTTTATAACTAAATGTCATCATCATCATCATCATCAGCCCATTTTAGTCTCCACTGCTGGGGTATAGATAGATAGATAGATAGATAGATAGATAGATAGATAGATAGATAGATAGATAGATAGATAGATAGATAGATAGATAGATAGATAGATAGATAGATAGATAGATAGATAGATAGATAGATAGATAGATAGATAGATAGATAGATAGATAGATAGATAGATAGATAGATAGATAGATAGATAGATAGATAGATAGATAGATAGATAGATAGATAGATAGATAGATAGATAGATAGATAGATAGATAGATAGATAGATAGATAGATAGATAGATAGATAGATAGATAGATAGATAGATAGATAGATAGATAGATAGATAGATAGATAGATAGATAGATAGATAGATAGATAGATAGATAGATAGATAGATAGATAGATAGATAGATAGATAGATAGATAGATAGATAGATAGATAGATAGATAGATAGATAGATAGATAGATAGATAGATAGATAGATAGATAGATAGATAGATAGATAGATAGATAGATAGATAGATAGACAGATCACCCTGATGGTAAGCGATTACCGCCAACCCATTGACACCTGCAACACCAGAGGAGTCAAGTGCGCTACCGACCCTTAAAGGACTACGCCTACGCTCTTTTCTTGAAGGTTTGCAGTCTGGAAATACCGCAGGATATAGTTCATTCCATAGTTTATAACTAAATGTCATCATCATCATCATCATCAGCCCATTTTAGTCTCCACTGCTGGGGTAATTGCCATATTCACCACGCTTGGCAGACGGGTTGGCGAGGGTTTTGATATAAATGCAGAGTTTTTCTTCTCTGGGTGCTGATAATCATGCCAGCAGCTTTACCTTAGTCGCCTTTTACGTTTAACTTAATGTGCCGCATCTAAATCAGTTTCCTAGCCTAGGGGACTTCTAGACGGTCAAAGATCCCGGTGGACGCGTCAGCGTTCGGACGCGATAGCTTCGCGCTACTCCTGTGGGGACGACAGACAAGTTAGCTGTCTTTTCTAGCTAGCAATGAGCAAATTACAGTGTGAATGAATGAGTGAATGAATGAGTGAATGAATGAGTGAATGAATGAGTGAATGAATGAGTGAATGAATGGTAGGCGTCAGCTTTCGGAAGCCGACGCAATAGCTTGGCGCTACTCCTATAGGGACGACAGACAAGTTAGCTGTCTTTTCTAGCAAGCAATGAGCAAATTACAGAGTGAATGAGTGAGTTAATTATTGATTTAGAGACTGAGACTGTCAGTGAATGAATGGTAGGCGTCAGCCTTCGGACGCCGATGCAATAGCTTCGCGCCGATGCAATGGCTTCTAGCTTTGTATCTCCTGGATGAATGAGAAAATTACTGAGTGAGTGAGTGAATGAACGGTTTAGCGACTGAGGTAGTCAGTGATGTAATGAACTATCGGGACAGCAGACAAGTTAGTTCTCTTATCTAGGTAGTTTGATCTCTCATAGATAATTACTGAGTGAGTGAATGAATGGCTAGTGACTGAGTGCATGGCCAATGGGGACAACATTTGCAAAAAAGGATTCTTTCAGGACGGACAAATATTCAATGTATGAGGTTATCAGTGAGTGAATGTGTGCTTACAATTCATGAGTTCGGACTGAGTGAATAAGTTAGTGAGTTATCATCATTCTTATTATTGGGGCTTGCCATATATACGTGAGTGAATGGATTCAATCAATAAAATTTAATGATTGATATAAATGATAATATAAATTAGCTAGTTAATTAGTGGAAGAATGAGTTAGTAAGCGAACGGTGTAAATCAGTGAATAAATTCTTTAATGAGTGAATGAGTGAACTGGTTAGTTCCATAATAGAGAAATTGATCATGAATGAATATTTGGGTTTGTAAATAGGTACTATATTATGTTTGAGTGAATGAACACATGAGCGTTTATTTAAACTGCATAGTTAACGTATGGAAGGATTATTGACGAATCAAATGATCTTCAGACAAAACGATATTACTAAATACGTACAGTCATATTAAATTTACAAAATAAAATTATTAAATAGTCAACACCGGAATTCCGTTGGTCTAGTCATCGTGTTCTTAATGTTATATAAATATAATAATATGAATAATGGATAACAATAACACGCGAAGCGAAAACTATTGTTTTGAATGTTTTCTATCGAAAGGATGGGTTCTTTTGTGATGGTCGAGAAAACAATTTAAAGTTTGTTGTGTTTTTGGCAAGTATAACTTACTTACTTCCCTTGCCCCTTTGACACAAATAGAGGTCTCAAACAGAAGACCTTTCAAATATGTGTGCTTTCTACCATCAGCTCGGCGGTGACGGAAAACCTGAACGTTTCTGTTCAGGTTTTCACGATGTTTTCACGATAGTTTATCAAACTGCTACTTATACTTAATAATAGGCACTATAATAAATTTGGTTTTTACCTATTATAAATTACTATAAATTATAAACTATTTATTTATTTTTCTAAATCTACAGCTCTTAAATTGTACTATTTAAAATTTATATACCACTTACAGCCAATAACATATTTTAAATACATTGATAAACTTATATAAATACAACAGCCAAGGGGCAGCAAAAAAAGGGGAAAAAAATAAAACAACCAATACGATTTGACAGTTGTGTACAGACAGCCACACATCAGGCTACCATAATCTGTCAAAATTCCTCAATTGATATTGAATCGAAAGTGTTTGACATTAAGGAAATCTTACTGTTCCGCATATCTCGATGTGTGGCTGTACGTACCATGCACTTACGTGCATTACTACTCGTAAAGTATTTATACGTGTGTGTGTGTGTGTGTTTGTTATTATAAACTACTACTACTAACACTACCTTATTATAAATCGCGATCTATAGTTATAACCGGACTAAATAAAGCTCATGTCACCCCGTTCCAACACGCAATGTTAAAAGGGGCTGGCACAAGTTTAGTTCCGGGACTATCCTTAGTTTGCGACTTGTAATAAGGGGGTGACAGTTTAGAATATGTAGTGTATGATTCACTCTAGGTATATGTATAAAATAGTAAAGTATTGAAGAAAAACATTTATGATAGCTCAAGTCCCGTCTATCTTAAACCGTACTTAGTTTAAACTATAGTTCAATTTAAATGATTTATTCGACGGCCATAATTTAAAACTCTAATTACAGTTTGGAACAAAACAAAGCGATAAACGACCGACGTAGAGATGTGCAAGTATCGATACTTGGCTATCGGTATGTGGTCTTCCTCTTATCGTGTGGGATAGCCCTGACGTTAGAGTTTTAATATGTGTAATTGGATAAGGACAGCAATCAACCTTGACCTTAAAAACTTGTAAAGACACAGAGAGTACTAGAGTAGTTTAGATTATCGACACTTTATAATATAGATTTAATAATAATAATTTCAAATCAAACTCAGGTAAGTATTTAACGAATCACATTTCAGTACAATCTTTCAGATTCTTATAGTCTATACACAATTTCAAGGTAGCTATAGTGCTTAAAAATTCTATACAAGAAATATCGATGTGTACTAATTTCGTACTCATCAATAGCTATATTAGAAATCTTTTTGCACTATTTATATTCATAAGACTTCAATAGTCTACCGATACTTTTCAATGAGCACCACTAGCCGTCAAGATGCATTAATTTCTGCAAGTGCATCGCTCGCATTACTCGTAATGACACTTGAAATAGTACAATTTATTCGCAAACGATGTATATGACTCATAAAAAGTGTATTGAACTGATAATAAAGATACATGACCTTAGGGCAAGTTTGCTGGCGGAGAAATGTATAATTGGAAGTGTTATCGATATCGTTACATCTGGTAATGGATTGGTTTTGACTTCACTAAAAAATATTTTTAATAGACGTTAAAATTTTATAGAAAATCCCATAGTACATTAACCGGCTATTGCGAGCTTCAAGAAACGAGCCTATACCTTCCTAAAAGGCCGGCAACGCATCTCCACTCCCTCTGGTGTGGCTGACGTCCATGGGCGGCGCTGATCACTTACCATCAGGTGACTCGCTTGCTCGTTTGCCTCCCTTTCTCATAAAAAAGACCAGTTCGGCCGTTGTAGACGGGCAAGATCTTTTTTGACAATAGACAATATAGATGCATCAAAATAAAGAAGTATAAGACAATATTAAAAAGGATGGTTGTGGCCGTCGCCAACACCCAGTCTACTCGTTAGAGACACACGAACAATTATCTGGTCTTTTGTATCAGCCTATATACCTACTGGCCTCCATCATAGAAATCGAGTCATCGCTACTATGATGGGATTAGGCTTAATCACCACGCTTGCCAAATGCGGATTGGTGATCACAAACCCGAGCAATGTTAGAAAAATTCGAAACATAAGTTTTGCTCGACCCGGAAATTGAGCCCAGGACCCAAAGATCACGGCTCGGTACTTAAACCACTAAACCAACAAGGCGTCCGGGTCCTTACAATCTGGTCCTTACTTGATGAATAAATACTCATAATTCTTTCTTCAGAGTAAACATGTGATATTTCTCAATTAAACTGGGAACTTGAAATCCGGTGGATTCCACTCGGACCGGTCCACACGCCAGCCCAGTTGCAATTCATATCCAATCCATGTAGGGTTGCGTTGGTCCCCTGACCATTGATGACCCCTCATCAATGGTCAGGACCTCCTTGAATGAGGACCCGAATAGAAAGTTTTGTGGTGTTGAATTTTTTTAAACAGGGAGTTTATTTACAACTAGCTGACTTGACAGACTTCGTCCTGTCAAAAAAATTTGTATTGTGGCAACAAATATGAACATTATATAATAGCAATAAAACTCAAATTGATTCTATGTTTTAGTTAGAAAACGTTTGTATGTGAAAAAGAAAAGGGCTGTTTTTAGAGTTTTCCCAATAATTATTCGATTTTTCTCGCCGTAATAACCATCCTTGGACTTCAACGAACATTTAAAAAAAAAATTGGCCAAATTGGTTCAGGCGCTGTTGAGTTATGCGCTTACCAACACATTTTGCGATTCATTTTTATATTATAGTAGATAAAGGTAATTTTTAAAAAGTAAAGAAAGACGTTAACGAAAGTGCAAATATGTCTTCTTAAGAAATTTAATGAGAGAAATTTATTTAAATATAGTTTTATGGACTCCTTAAAGCTAGTGTAATATAATCTGTAGTTGTTATTATTATGTAAATTTTGAAATAATTGGTATACCTAAGCGTTTAAGGTCCGATTCAACCAATTTTAATCCGTTAATAAATCTATGCTATAGCGCTGTCATTCCATAAAAATCTGACGTTATACCATAGATTTATCCACGGATAAAGATTGGTCTAACCGGCCTTAAAGAAGGTAATTACGTTATACAGTCATAGAACAGATATTTTACGTAGACATATGCGTCGTAGAGGTTTTTGTTTTTTATAAATAGATAGAAATTTATTGCACAAAATACACAGCATAAAAAACTGGGCATTACAGAATCTTAAATGTACAATTAGCCGTGTGGTCCCCGGCAGGCCGTGTGGTCCCCGGCAGAATAGAATAGGCCACCCTCACTCTTACCGAGGTGTCGTAAAAGGCGACTAAGGTAAAGCTGCTGGCATGATCATCAGCACCCAGAGAAGGAAAACTCTGCATTTATATCAAAACCCTCGCCAACCCGTCCGCCAAGCGTGGTGAGTATGGCAATTACCCCTCATGTGATTGAGGGAGGCCCGTGCCCCAGCAGTGGGGACTTAAATGGGCTGATGATGATAAGACCGCGTTATTGTATTGTGGTCCATTGTGTCTAGTATATCCTTGCTTGTGACCACGTTCGCTGTAACGTAGCCGAAACGTAAAACATTAAACATTAGTATTATAATCAAGTACGTACTTAAAAATAATACTTATAATTTTATTAGATGACAGAACTTTTCTGAGTACGTGAAAATGCTCTATTTCCTGCAATAAAGGAGAATTGTTCATCTATGGGTCGTAAAATTTTAATTCTGTGGATTGCATACAGCTGTACCTACGACCTAAATGTCATTGAGGTGAATCTTGGAGATATGGTTGGTAGCCATGCAATATAGCCATATAGAAAATTGATTCTTATTCCATACTAGTGATCGGCCAAAGTTTCTATCGAATGCGCTCAGTAGTTGCCGCGTACAAACAGACTTTATATTTTAAATCATCATCATCATCATCGTCAGCCCATTTAAGTCCCCACTGCTGGGACACGGGCCTCCCTCAATCACATGAGGGGTAATTGCCATACTCACCACGCTTGGCAGACGGGTTGGCGAGGGTTTAGATATAAATGTAGAGTTTTCCTTCTCTGGGTCCTGATGATCATGCCAGCAGCTTTACCTTAGTCGCCTTTTACGACACCTCGGTAAGAGTGAGGGTGGATTCTTTTAAATCAGTGAGTCATATTTTGTTACTGTTTTTTAATTGCCCCAAGTTATTTTGGGATAAATATATTCAATTTACAGTCACAGTTTTTTATTCATAAAGTATTAATCTCATCTTCTTAATAGAAACCAATACCCCATGCCAACGCTGATAGGATCTGCCAGAAGGGTAGACCCAAAATTGTGTGGCTTGACGTCGTAAGGGATGTGTGCCAATAACTTGACCACTATTAATCCCAAGACTATGCAAAGTAGGGGAATTCCAGGAAAGCTGACCCCGGGCTCCGAAGCAACAGCTTGGGACGCAACCGGGACAAAACGCTAAGATGATTATGATGATGACAATCCGCGTGGAATGTTTGAGGATGTTGCGTTATTTGAGAAGTTGCGTTTGAAATTTCACATCCCTGATAATAATATAGCCGTGTGGTCCCCGGCAGAGTAGAATAGGCTACCCTCACGCAGGCTTACCGAGGTGTCGTATAAGGCGACTAAGGTAAAGCTGCTGGCATGATCATCAGCACCCAGAGAAGGAAAACTCTGCATTTATATCAAAACCCTCGCCAACCCGTCTGCCAAGCGTGGTGAGTATGGCAATTACCCCTCATGTGATTGAGGGAGGCCCGTGCCCCAGCAGTGGGGACTTAAATGGGCTGATGATGATGATGATGAATGATGATATTTCACAACATCGCAACCTGTGTTGCGGATATCAGAACCAATAGTGGGATTACAAATATATACATTTAATACTTTTCTTTTGTAAATACTTATAATACGCAGAAAACACCCAGACCAATACAAACAGACATGTTCATAATCACACATATTATTATATAGCATTATTATATAGCATTTTGCCCCGGTTGCGTCCCAAGCTGTCGCTTCGGAGACCGGGGTCAGCTTCAAAGAGACACGTGTATGCACACAAATGTTTGTTGTGGAAGTATTACAGAGACAAAATTTTAGATTTCTTTAGTACCAACCTACAAATTTTAGTTCCTTAAAACAGACGGTCTAAAGGAAATGTCATTTAAGTCTTCAAGACATGGTCGGTAGCCCTACCACGCGTTATTACGTGTGCGTCGTCCGCATGCGGGCAAAAAACGAAAAGCGAACGGTGAACGACCGCTGCGGTTGGGGTAGGGCAGGGTTTGCCTGGCCCATCGCACGAGCGCAAGCGAATGTGTGCACAGTCTGGCCCACCGCACGAGCGGAAGCGAATGTACGCAAATTTAACTATCCACAAGATTGCTAAAAATATTTTTTTATAAAAATATATTTTTTTGTGGGTCAACCCGGCCCACCGCACCACAACAGCAGCGGAGGCGAACATGAGCAAGACGATTATCCTCAAGATTGCTAAAAATACTAAGACATGATATAATAAAAAAAAAAAATAACGGAGAAAGCGAAAGCGAACAGTATGTTAGCTAGAGTTAAGCAGAGGCGAATATCCGCAAACCAAGCCATATGTACTTAGTTCTAAGATAATTAATTTAGGTACGCACTTTTGGAGGACCCTGTATGTATTTCCATAAGACTGGGGAACATAATATAGGTAAGAAAATTTTGTAAAAAAAATATGTGCGCACTTACGGAGCAAGCATAAAGCGAGCACATTTAATAATTATTATATCTTTTTGTTAGTAAATTAAATAAAAGTTTTTTTGATTTTATTTATTATTACAAAATAATTGCAGTTTTAGTGTTTTTTTTTCTAAAAGTACGGATTAATATGTTATCTTCTTTTTAGAGTTAGATCCCTAACAAAATTCACCTAGTTAGTGACACCTATTTTAACGTAAAAAACACTGGCAATTACTTAAAGAAAAATAAAATTAATTAAACAAAAATAAAGTTCCAAAACCAATTTATCGATATCAAATTACTAACCACGATTAAAAACTACTAATACCTAAAAATTAAATAAATTCTAATTTCAAAATCTCCTGCCCGCCAACTTTTCTTAACTTGGCGCACCCACCATCCCGCTCTGTCATCGCGGGCAGTTTGACAGCTTTTGAGGTGCGTTCTCCTTTTGAATCTTGTTTTTTTTCTTTTTTGCGCGATTGGCTTAGGTTGCCGTCCTGCCAGTCATCTAGCTCGACCACTATTACTCATCCCGGGTCCGCGCGATTATAAATTCCACCAGTGAAAAGTAATAGGCAGAATGTTGAGGTATGCCTTTTTGTCTTTTTGTAAAAATAGGCGCGCTCTGTGGTCGGGTATCCGGTGTTGGAGTTAATTGAGATACTAAAATGTTTTGTTATTTTGCTAGATTGATTAATTTGATGACTAAATGATTTTAAATAAAGAATTTTATAATTTCAGAAAGGATCCAATTGCTGTGACATCACAACATTCTTGTGACATAATGTTCAATATTTTGGATCCAATCTAAAGAAGGCACTTTACAGAATTTAAATAAGTTAGTGATTACCAGACTTTCCGAATCTTGAATCATGGTCCGAAGCGTACTCTGGGCCAGCTTTGGACGCAACTGAGAATTACAAGCTAAGTTCAGGACAGAAATTCAATA
Organism: Marasmia exigua; assembly: GCA_019059595.1. Taxonomy (NCBI): domain Eukaryota; kingdom Metazoa; phylum Arthropoda; class Insecta; order Lepidoptera; family Crambidae; genus Marasmia; species Marasmia exigua. Next base: position 18,900,969 of record CM032484.1, read on the forward strand.
ATACAGGGTTACCGGAATTAATTAAAACCACTATATTTTAGTGCCGGATTATTCTACGAAAAAGTGTAGCTTAACTAAGTACTTAGTCTAAATAACGGACCTGCTAATAAGTAGTTGTGAACACCATACAATCTGATTTAACGATGTTTCTACATAGTAAACTAATAAAGGAGTAGTCCAACTTTCATACTGACTAAAATAATATGAAACAATAACTAATATACAACGTGTTCTTTTTCATATCCCGCAACATTAAGAGTAGGTAGTACCTATATAATTTTTCCCGCACGAACTCATGCGTTCAATGTTTATTGATGGAATAGATAGGTATTTGTGTTGGATCTGGGTGTTTGTGGTGCCTTCGTTGTTCCTGGTTTCTATAGTACAAGGGAAAACTTTAGTTTGGGACCAAAATAAGATATTGATGTTATCTTAATAATAAAGGATGAAATATCTATGAAAAAAGATTCTGGATCATGGTCCATGCGTACCCCTACTCCGAAGCCAAAGTTTAGGACGCAACTGGGAATAACACGTTAAGATGACAGGGGAAATGTAAAATGAAAACTTACTTACTACGCTGGCTCAGCGACCCGAAGTGGATCTAGGCCTCCGACATGAGATTTCGCCATTCCGGTCTGTTTTCGGCCACCTGTCGCCAGTTCGGCCGTTGTAGGTGGGCTAGATCTTTTTCTGACCTGGTCTATCCAGCGATACATTGGGCGACCTACCAGGTGCTTGTCTGTTGGTCTACCCAGGTATGCTTTCTTCGCAGCTCGGCCACGTGGTGAGAAAATGAAAACTGCCTACCTAATTATGTTATTTATACACGCACGGTTGTTGGACTACTATCATGGCAATACTATGCCAAGCTGGAGACAGGTTCTAGTTGCCTGATCGGCTACATTGTAACTCAAAGCTGCATCAGGTCATCTCGCCTATAACTCTTAGAACTGCTACCTTATGCCCCGGGTTTTATTATGAATCACTAGCGGCCCGCCTTCTCTTCGTTTCGGGACATTACTTTCAAACTGAATCGATAGATGGCGCTGGGCGTCAATTACATCGCGCGATGTTTCGCTTTTTCAGTTTAGAAATAAGCCTTTGCATTATCTATAGAGCTTACCACTTTATAAATAGGATACTTTTATTTGACAAGGAGCTAATTTATTGGCCGTTATTTTTGTTTCATCATCATCATCGTCATCGTCAGCCCATTTAAGTCCCCACTGCTGGGGCACGGGCCTCCCTCAATCACATGAGGGGTAATTGGCATACTCACCACGCTTGGCAGACGGGTTGGCGAGGGTTTAGATATAAATGTAGAGTTTTCCTTCTCTGGGTGCTGATGATCATGCCAGCAGCTTTACCTTAGTCGCCTTTTACGACACCTCGGTAAGGGTGAGGGTGGCCTATTCTACTCTGCCGGGGACCACACGGTATTTTTGTTTAGTCTTTGTTATTTTATCTTTTTACCTCAATTGGACGACATTTCGATACACTGGGCGCCTTTATGCTCAGAGGCCTTCTATACCAGTCTTTGGGTCATGTATTTAGACAATAGTGTAACTAAAAACTCAGTAGGGTATACAAAGAAACTGTAACTAGTAAGAGATCAAACTTTTTTATTTATTACAAAAGAATTATCCATCGCTGTCAAAAAAAACCTGACGCATCTTTTGGTAAGGCTTACATTTATATAATATACTAAGTATAAAATGTATCTCTTAACTAGTTTGAAAGCAAGATAATGCATCATCCGTAGCAGATGTTAATACCTACCTCTACGAGATTCATAGTATGGATTAAGCTATCCAAGACACTCTAGTAAGCAGTCAAACAAGTTTAAAACCTCTTCAAATATATTTATAGTACTTAACTCGATCTAAGCTTGTAAGAAATATTCAAACGCAAAACCCTTTATAAGACGCCAAGAAACTGGCCTCTAAAAAGCTAAAAAAAACAAAAACTGACAGCCACGAACGCGGGCAATAATTTCAAGTAGCAGAAAACTCAGATCAAAATGGCGGACCAGAGATCAGGTTATCTATTGCGAGTTGCAGGAGCAAAATAAATTCCAAGTAAAAACTGATGTACCTTCATCCGTCTGCAGCTTAAAACGAGAAACAAGAACTGACAAAAACCCGCCATGCTCCCGGTTTCTAAGGCGCGCCCGTCATTTGTTGCGCGCCATTTTATTTGTCTATGGTCCGGTTATTTTTTAAATTAACCCCAAGGAATGGAGCTGACAACCGTTTTAAGTTGCAGATGGAGAGTTTTTCAAATGAAAGTATTTTAAAGCGTTCTTCACTTTATTTTCGATTTTATTCCTCGTCTTGGATTCTTGACGATTTTCTTGTCTTACTTTATCACTTGCGAATATTTTGATTGAGTGTCATTTAGTGTTGTAAAAAGTTATTCGATGAAAAATGTATAATGAAAATTATAAACTGTTTGCCTTCACTTATTTTATGATTTTGTAATAACTAATATATTATTTTAATAATGTCCAACCTAAACGCGTTTTTTTTACAATTTATTGGTGTGTGTTTTGATTTAATATAAATTTTGGTAATTTTGGTAATCATGGACTTTATCACATTTGAACAGTACGTTTGAAGATACAAGTGTTGAATTTTTTCCATTAATACTCCATTTAATCCATTAATCCTAGAAGAAAAATATGAAAAAAATTCAACAATGTAACTTTAAACATACTTTTTAAATATGATAAAATCTATGGTTCGAAGTAAGATCACTTATGCTTTTTTTCCACTGGGGGTGTGCGGTTTCATGATCCATTAGAATTGAATTACAATTCTGTTTTTTACCTAAATAAATTCATTTCTCTTTGGCACCTTTTATAGACAATTATCAATATTAATTATCAGTTTTAATAAATCGGATAACGTTTAAAAAGCCATAATGTTTAAATTTAATTATTGTTTTGAACGTAGTTTTCAACTAACATATAAAATATAACATTGACAAACATCCGGTGTTACATAAGCAGCAAATTAACATCAGGCAGATGTCAAGGCAAGCGGAATGTTCAACAGGAAAATAATTATTAGGAATAGAAATGTAACTTGCGCGGCATATAAGAATCAAAAAATATTTTTTTTTCGTGAGAAGTGGCAGACGACCAGACGGATCATCTGATGGTTAGCAATTGGAGTGGAGTCACAAGTACGTTATCAAAATTTAAATACCCCTCCCTGATTAGGCCTCTATCATTTACGCAGCGAAACACAGCACAGACGCTGTTTCACGCCGGTTTTCTGTGAGGCCGTCGTATCACTCCGGTGAATTTATTTTCGCTATGTTTGGAAACGTACAGTCTCATACAAATTCAAATAATATGAACCTTGTAAGGTTCATATTACTGAACTATAGTTCAGTCTTATGTAAAAGTTCAGTGTTGTAATTTATTTGCAATCAACTGAACCACAAACAAATATTTTTTTTTCTGAATCAGTAACTTCCTCATACTCACAGTTAAATAATTCATTATTCACGAAGTTTGTTTGATTTTGTGCACCAAACAACAACCAGGTGGCTATAAACAAACAGACGAAATAAAAACACAGTGTTTTGAATGAGCTACCGGGTTTCAGAGATAAATGAGTTACTCTGTAGTAAACATTTGTTTTTATTTTTATGACAAAGGGAGGCACGAGCAAGCGAGTCTCCTGATGGTAAGTGATCACATGCCACCGCCCATGGACATCAGCCACATCAAGAGTAAAGATGCGTTGCCGGCCTTTTAGGAAGGTATAAGGCGCTAATATAAGAAAGAAAACACTCATACCATTTATTTAATACTTATACTTAACTTTTCGTGGCCGTGTGGTCCCCGGCAGAGTAGAATAGGCCACCCTCACTCTTACCGAGGTGTCGTAAAAGGCGACTAAGGTAAAACTGCTGGCATGATCATCAGCACCCAGAGAAGGAAAACTCTGCATTTATATCAAAACCCTCGCCAACCCGTCTGCCAAACGTGGTGAGTATGGCAATTACCCCTCATGTGATTGTGGGAGGCCCGTGCCCCAGCAGTGGGGACATAAATGGGCTGACGATGATGATGATTTGACTTTTGGGTCTGCTTTTGTAGGTACTCAAAATTTGAATTACCGCCAAAATCGGCCACTATGGCCTTAATCAAAATTTCGAGTGCAAACCAGATCAAAAAGTAGTGCACAATTATTAAATAAATATTTATGTAGTATACATGTTTGCTTAGAAACTCCCGCTCCGAAATATATATATATATATATATATATATAAGTTTATATAAGTTTATTGGTACAAATTGTTACAGCTGGTATCTTAGAAATAGGTACAAGATATTGGCGACATAATAATAAGATACGGTTGAACGTTAACGGCTGTACTAGTTTTTTTATAAACTGTATGACAGTCGTTAGCGCCCTCCACCGAAATTTACAGGTCTAGGTAAGTTATAGCCATCTATATATATATTTCCTAATTAATTATTATTATATACATATATATATACTTTCTTTTATTCGATATTTAACATGAAGTTCTAAATAATCAGAATGTGTGTGTGTGTGTGTGTGTGTGTGTGTGTGTGTGTGTGTGTGTGTGTGTGTGTGTGTGTGTGTTATGTGTGTGTTTGTGTGTGTATGTGCGTGTGAATGTATGTATTAGGTGTGTTCGTGCCAGCGAGAGCTGTGTGTTTGTAAATATGCGACTGTTATGTGTTTGCCCTAACAGAAGTAGAAAACAAAGATATGTAAATTCAGTTACGTAGTATTATAAGATAGACATTCTCAAGAACTCCTCAGTTTCCTCATATGTTAGCCCCTGCAACCACTGGCGCAATACCAGTTTACAATTCCTTAAGTTGGTGCTAAAAATGTTGAGTTCTTTATTAATTTTATTATAAAGTTGAGAACTTTTAATATAGTGTTGCCTGCCAGCTAGGGCAGTTCTGTAAGGGACGTGTTCACATACTCGGTACCTTATCCGTCGGCCCACATGCTGAACACCATCTGTCATCGGGAGCGACCGATGTCTTCGGAGTATAATTGAGAGCACATAGAGCTGCCTGGTGGTAAGTACCTCACAGTCTTTGTACAGATCAACAGTTGGGTACCGGAAATGCTTTTTTGTCATCACTTTTAAGACAGCTCTCTGTGCCCGTTCCAGTTTTGAGAAGTGAGTGGAACAAGCACCTCCCCAGGATGGAATGCAGTAGGTGAGGATCGACTGAACTAGAGCAAAATACACAAGCTTTAGGGTTTTATGGTCAGCTGAATTTCTTAGTTTTACAATAACTGGAATGATTTTACGAACGCGTGCCACCATGCTGTCTATTTGTTTAGTCCAGTTTAAAGTGCTATCAAGTACTACTCCTAAGTATTTGATGGAATCTGTTCGTTTTATTGCCATGCATGCGCAAGTGGAATTTGAGGCATCACAGTGATGTATTTTTATATTAAAGGTAGCATCATCATAAGTGGGCTGACCCCTATTGGAAGCAGCGAATGTTATGTATTTAGTTTTTAGGATGTTCAAGGTAAGAAGATTTTTACTAAGCCAAGATGATATAGCGCGCAAAGAATCCTCCGTCCTACGTTTGGCACCGTCCCAAGTACTGTCTCGAACCAACAAAACTGTATCATCCGCATATGTAATGATACGACATTGTGGCAATGTAAAGCGACATAAGCTATCTATGTAGATAAGGAATAATGTCGGTCCTAAGACACTTCCTTGAGGTACGCCATAGGACAAGTACTTGTCATTACTAGTGAATGTGTTTATTTTAATACATTGTCTGCGTTTAGAGAGATAGTCTCGGAAGATGTTCAGAGCTAATCCTCGGATGCCAATCTCTTCCAACTTTTGAACTAGAATGGGGATAGAAACAGTGTCAAAGGCTTTTGATAGATCAAGAAAGGTTCCTATGACTTTTGATTTACTGTCTATATTTTTGGCTACAAAGTCTACTAAATTTATAACAGCAGAAATTGTTGAAAATAGATCCGGTTTAGTAGATAACAATTAAAATCGATTGCTGTCCCTAGTTAGGGCTACCCGTCGCCTAAAGTGTGGCGACTATGAGACATTTTTTTAAAAAGCACAACGTTGATTCCATTATTAAGATTTTTTTGAGATGTACTTGTGTAGGTACTTATTATTTTCGTACAAGTAACTTAAATTTTTAGTATTGCCAAAAGTGGCCACGTTTCATCATCAAATAGACAATAATAATAAATAATATCCTGACAAAGCCCAAAGGGTTGCATGCCTCAAGTGGCAATGGGAAGGGCACATAGCTAGGAGAACAGACGGCCGTTGCGGCGGAAAGGTTCTCGAGTGGAGGCCAAGGTTCGACAAGGTGGACCGACGATCTGGTGAAGATCGCGGGAATCCATTGGATGCGGGCGGCGCAGGACCGATCTGTGTGGAGAATATTGTGGGAGGCTATGTCCAGCAGTGGACGTCTTGGCCACGTTTAGCAATTTAAAAAAATGGTTACTTGTAGGAAGAAATTATGACACAATTTTATATTTGATATGTATGCAGGTACCTACCTATTCATAAGAGTTTATTTATTTATTTAGGTTTACCAACAGCACATCATACCAAAAATAATTATAACAGCTTTTATAGTAAAGAGTTCTGCGTGGAATAAATAAAAACTATTTTTTATTTCATTTCCTAAGTTAAGATAAAGATTACTACGATACGTTATGTAGTTTTCGAGATATTTAATTACATAATACACGGGTTGTAAACGTCATCGTCCCAGTACTTAGATAAAGAAAAAGATAAAAAAAATCTTTTTTCAATTTAGGTCCATACAAAACACTTATGACTGTCAAAATATATTTTGTAATTGTGTTCAGTACATAACCACTAATTTTATTTTATTATGTAATCATAGACTTGTAAGGCGTTTCTTTAGTATTGCTAGATAAACGTTTTTAAGTGTGAAGGTATGTGTGTCATGTAAATTTTCAGACTCATCAAATTGTCAACTGGGTGAATCTTGCATCATGTCAGTGTTAACTGTTCTACGGTGTAAACTTCCAATAAAAGTCACTTATGCTCAAAAACTGTTGTATTTTTGAAAAAACATGGACATTTACAATTTCAAATACACAGAGCGATGTTAACTGTCGCTTGAGGTTAATGGCGGACTGACTGTTCGGGCCGCGCACGTCAGAACCTTTTTCTTAAATTAGGGGTAGAAAAACAAACAAAAAGTATTTATTACATTTTTTTAAAATAAAATCTATTTGTCAAATGAGCGCGTCACTAACAGTCAGGTTTAATTATTTTTAGGTTTTCATTATTTACATGGGCGTTAGATTAGGTAAATTTAGATTAAGTTTAATTTAATGTTTATTGCTAAAATTGATAAGCTCATTTTTTTCTTTTCTTTCTTTCGTTTTTGCCTGAGATACAGGATATTCCTAGTTCAGACAACAAACTTAATATTTGTTCCCTCACTATAAGTAGATTATAAGTATTTATATTGTTCTCGTGGTTTTCAATAAATTTATTTATTATTAATTATTATTTATAAAATAGGTACACATATTATCATCTACCGCTGGTTCGGAATGTCGATTTCCAATGAAAAGACACCAGCAAAAAACTCAGTAGTTAGGTACTAGTGATAATCACACTCAAAATTCCGTATTTTCCGTCTTGCCTACAACACTACTTGAAACCGGCTAAAACCACATCTGAATTATCTCATTCCGATACTGAGATATCCTAAACCTAGAAATCCAGCAAACTTTACGACAATATAAACACCTACAGCTGCACAAGTGTCTTATAGCTGTATAATGGTTGTGTAGGGTTAGCTGCCGCCTGGTCTAGGCTAGTACAGGCGTTTCTAGGTTACAGCCTATGGCGCAGGTGTTTAATTTATAACTATGCTTTATGGAAACTGGACTAATGTTTGAATGTTTGTGCTCAAATCTTGTGGTTCTCAAAGTGGTGGATTAGAATAAATCTTATAGCAATGTGGCAGCATATGGTGGGGTCCAGATCCGATCAATTCAATCCATTAAATGAGCGATCTTTTCATTGGTTGGATGTTTTTTATCAAGGTGACGGGTAGGGCACACTAGCGACGCTAATCGATTTTAATTTTTAGTTACTAAACCGGTTCTATTTTAAACAATTTCGGGGTTACAATCTGAGGGCAAACACCTGTATTATTTATTTAATACTTGTAGTTAACTGTTTGGTCTGCTTTTGCACTAGAATTTTGGATTACCGCCAAAAGCGGCTGCTTTTTGCTTTGTAAATCAATTTTTCGCGTACAAAAACGGATCCAACATTTATTGTGCATGGTTATCTAATAAATAGTATTAGTGTTTGCCGAGAGATTGTAACCCTCTGTTACTTTTTATATGAAGCTGCTACCCTGTTCCCATCATAGTTAGCGATTTAATTTGATTTCTATGATGGAAGTATTTGCCCTGCAGTGAGACAGTTTATAGACTGAAAAGTACTTTACTTTTTTACTACTCTGTTACCGGTTCATCATCATCATCATCAGCCCATTTAAGTCCCCACTGCTGGGGCACGGGCCTCCCTCAATCACATGAGGGGAAACTGCCATACTCACCACGCTTGGCAGACGGGTTGGCGAGGGTTTCGATATAAATGCAGAGTTTTCCTTCTCTGGGTGCTGATGATCATGCCAGCAGCTTTACCTTAGTCGCCTTAACAGCAGGTAAAGCTGCTGTTACCGGTTACAGACAGAAAAACTGTGAATTATTTTGTAATAATTACCTATAATAAAAATAATAAATTCCTTTTCGTCTGTAACAAAGAAAACGGACAAATTTAACTGTCACGGAATTTAAACAATAGGTATGATTTTGTTTTGTAACGGTTTTGTTTTTTTTTTTGTGCTAGGTGTCCGAAACGATAGCTCAGTCAGTTGTAAGCGTGAAGTTTCGGGGGTTCAAATCCCACCTAAAACCCATCTAAGATTTTTAAAGTGCATTTTATACCTACCTACTTTTCATTCGACTTTTGATAAAAAAACAGTTTTGAGTTGCAAACATAATGGTGGTTAATTATTCAGCGTTATAGTGAAAAGATTGCCATTTAACATTACATAGGTACATTTGTCCTGGTCCCAAACGAAGGTTTTCTCTTATACTATGGAAATTGGAAACAACGAAGGTACCACAACACCGACCCAACACAAATATCTGTTTTTTTTTTAATTAGTCTGTAGAGTCCCACTGCTTGGCAAAGACCTCCCCCAAGTCTCTCCATTCCTCCCTATCCAATGCCTTTACTTGCCATTCTTGGACATACGTATTGAAATCGTCACACCATCTTTTTTTGGGCCTGCCGCGTAGTCGACGTCTGTTTTATTAACAAAAAAATGTGCTGATGCGGGAATCGAACCCGCGACCCTTGCGTCTCAACCGGTGCTCTTAACTACTGCGCTAATCGGGTCGTCGATTCCGAGACTAGATTTTAGTATCTACGTTCTAGTATTAGTGACACTTAATCAGATCTCTCTATTTACATGATCGAATCTTAATTCAAGTTTTGAATTCAAAATGACCTGAAAGCAATTCTTTCATTTGAGATGTCGTCCGACGGGAACATAAAGACAATCCCGCCAGACTCCCGCCGTTTTCGAGTTCCGCCAAGACTTGCACTTTCGTCACGTCCCGTGCGTCACAACAAAAGTAAAAGGCTGTATACAGGGTGTCTTTACAGCATCCATGTTTTGACAACGGAATTCAAACAACTTATACTCAGACGACCAGTGGTAATGAATGCTGCCTCTGGTGCAAGGGCTACCCTTCGGATTCGATCCACGCACAGTACATATGTACATTTCTGTGCAGAACATGTCTGTTTGTTCTGTCTGGGCGTTACCTATGTATAATAAGTATGTATTTACAAAAGAAAAGTACTAAACGTATATATTTTTGATTCCGCTGTTGGTTCGGACATCCGTAACACAGGTGCCTGAGCTACCTATATCGAAGTCAGAGTTGTGAACCTTGTTATACATTGACCTGATGCCCTACTATAGGTAGTCCGTAAAATGTAACTTGATTAGAATGACAGCAATTTGTGTTACAGAGAAATAATCTTTAATAAAAATCTATGGAAAACTATCAATGAAACTTGGTTAAAACGATAAACCTTATGACTGTTGAAATAAAGTTCAAGTGACAGCTGTCATTCTAAGTGTAACCGATATCAGAAAACAGTGGAATTACAAATATAATACTAAAATGCAATGCCAGTGGAGTCACAAGTGTGACAACACTTATACCCCCCCTTTCCCCCGGTTTGGACCTCCGGTAACCTCACAGTTTCTACTTCACGCAGGTATTCCGGTGGAGCCGGCCCATTCATGCCTGGTTGGACGGTATCGTGGTTCTCTTACAGATGCTATGCAACAGATGCAGTAACCAAAGCATCACCCTGTAGGTGTGTACCGACGCTCAACTTTATTATTTAGTTTTGTTTCGGCAAAAAGACAGATTATAACAAAGAGCCGAATGGGGTCATTCGTTTTCGGCTGCCGGCTAGTGGGGAGCACTTCGGGATGTACCGATACCGGTTTCGGCCTACCGTTTCAAAATGATAAGTAAGTTTCAAAGTATAGAATAATTCGTATATTGTGTATCGGTAAATAGTTACACCCCTGTAAATTACGCTTTTATCTATCACTGAGATTAACTTTTCTTTTATGGCCTTTGGAAAATCATCGTATTTTTTTTACTTTTCGTCACTTTTTTGTCAAGTGATATGTTATTATTATTATATATTATATTGTTCAGGATGTTTAGTAGAACAGGTTATACAATAACTTATGTGAATTAGATATTTAGATCTAACTACTTACACAGCGTACGTGCTGTGGGCGATTTTCAAATTAAATGTTCTACTTATGATGTATTTAAATTGCCACTATAACAACAATTATCTACCTACTACAAAGATAGTAAAATAAATATTTTTTTAAAATAAATGTTTATATATTTAATAACATTGTACTCTATAATGTCTTATCGATAGGGAACCCTTTGTGCACTTCCAGTTTTTCAAATTGCCCGTTACCCACATAAGGTTCGATATAAGAATGTCACTAACCGATTTGAAAAGTACCGATATTCTCCCAGACTCCCGATACCCTCGGGGCCAAGGGTTGGCCCTAGCGGCTCAGTGGTGATTTTTTGCTTATTTTCGGGAGTGCGTCCATTACTTTCGTCTGGAGGTCGAGGCAGATGTGCTCTGACCCAATTGGGCTGGATCCTTGCAGTTTGGGCTGGGGTTAAATTAATGAAATTTTTTAAGCTTGCAGGCATAAAATGACGAAGGATTTGCTGATCCTCTCCTTTGCCTAAAAATGGTAGTCAGGAAGAAATCGTTTCTGGTATTAGACAGCCAATAGTGTGTAGTGGCTTGTGTATACATGTTTAATTTTGTGCTTTAAACAGAACCTATCAATCTACACCGTATTTTTTTTATTATTTACATCCCGAAAACCACATAGTAGGCACCGTGAAGGAAGTGCATTTAGCATGTTAGATCAACAAAATAAGCGAAAAAAAAATGAGGTTTTCGGAATGTAAGCGATTAAAAAAAACGGTATATAGGTACCCTAGTCTCCACTAGACGGGTGTCTGTGCTTCCTGATACGGCTATATAGATAGATAGATAGATACACTTTATTGCACAAAAATAATTTACAAATCTTAGCCTAAGTTATTATACTAAAACAATATAGGTGGTCTTATCGCTAATAGCGATCTCTTTCAGACAACCTCAGGGTAGAGGAAAAGTATAGCGAATTAAGAAATGGGGTAAGGCAGTGCAAGTCAGAAAAGAGAAAAAAAAAGACATTGTATAAATACGAGTATGTTATATACATACCTAGGTACATTAATACTAATACATACTAGTACATTACAAAACAAATAAACATACATACTAACAGTTTATTGGATTTAAAATTGATATATTTTGATTTTGATTGATTAGGTATACTATTTTTCTTCCGTTGCTAGGGTTCAATCACAGTTCAGTAAAATAATACGGTCATCTCAAATTGATATTGATTTGTCGTATTCACAACGTAGATTCAAATCAGCATTGCATAAACACATGTCTTCCTTATTATTAGAAGAGTAAATCTTTAAATTGTTGTTCTTATAATTGTAACAGTGGAGCTATATGTTCCATTGCACATTTTGTAATGGAACATATGGTTTTACACGATGTCACTTTCTTGCTGGAAAGAGTCTGCTTCTGACTTTTCCTACTCTTCTTTTTGTGTTTCCTATTTCAAATTCATTATATTATAAGCATATCGTGGTAGCCTTTAATTAAGACCGCATCTTGGAATGTATATGTAAGTTTTTCCTTCTACCGTGTAATGATGTACAACCTGTGCGGATAAAGAATGGGATCAGAAATGGCGGCGCATCTATTCACTTCTCGCTCGCACACTATTTGCGTCTATACTCGCACCCCACGAGTGCGAGTATAGACGTAAATAGTGTCCTTAAATAAATAAATAAATTACTACTGGAAAATGTCATATTCCTTATGAAAAATATAATAAACTAATATAAATATATAGAAAATATAATGTAAACGCTGGCAGCGAGCGTAAAGATACTAGATATGTTATCCGTGTACTTATATCAATTAAAACATAAAGTAGTTCTTGGTTAGGACATTTCCCCCGTCAAGCCGTTTATGTCATTCATTAGAAAATACCATTACAATTAATCCCTGATCAACTCCTATACTTATCAATCATTCACGAAATTGTTAAAACTGAACGGAGACTCGAACCTGGGTAATAAAATTGAACCATCAACAGTCTTGAATCGATGTGCCACACGTATCCATACACGAATATACTACATGATACTATCAACCTTATTGCAAATGACATAAGAATCCTAGTTTGTACTGATTCTGTATCTAAACACCCAAGAACATGTTAGATAGCAACTATGGAGCTTATGCTTCTAACGCTAAGGGCGAAGGAATTACTGTACCGTCCGCTCCATTCACTTGCGCGCGCGCAGGCTAGGCAAGATGGCGGACCCGACATTGACCGTAATAGTGATATTACTGACACTGGCCAAGTGCTGGTGTAAATTTAGATCTAGCTAAGTTTAGAGTTTATAAATAAGCTTTAATGAAATATAAATCATTAAAATAATTAACTTCTACCTTTCATATTAGGCTGTTGCGTCCAAAGCTGTCGCTCTAGAGGCCGGGGTACGCTCGGACCATGATCCAGGATTCGGGAAGTCTGGTAACACAATGAAGCGACTACCGTCTCACCTTCGCAACTCTTAGACAGGGGAACCAGACTAAATGGATCACGGATACGCGTCCACAATAATTATTTAAAATATCGTGAGGAAACCTGCACGTCTCGAATAGTTTCTTAAAATTCTGTATAGGTATACAAAATTTCACGATATTTTCCCTCACTGCTGAGGTAGAAATATGTACATAATTAAAAAAACACAGAATGCATGCTTGTATTCAAACCACGACCGACATTAATTTCTTTTTCGACCATACTCTATCCCTTTATCCACTAATTAATTAATTAGAGACCTTCAAGAGAAGAACGTAATCCTTTTTCAAAATTTTTTTGCGATCTCTTTGATTTCGCGGATGTGCATGGGCGACGAAGATTACTTTCCATCAGGTGACACGCTTGCTCGTTTGTCGCCTCTAGCATAAAAAAATGATACTCATCGCTCTTTTAATTACGTGCTCTTCATCTCTTCTCATAACATTCCCAAACAAATTTACGAAACAAAGATGATATGATATTTTAGGTTGTAAAAAAATATAGCTAAATTAGTTTCTGATAGATACCTTTGACGATAATAATGATAAAATGACTTTAAAATTGACGACAAGAAATATAATCGTGCTTTCTAACATTAAAATAATGATAGTTTTACGATTCCAATTGCGATAATTTCTCGATAATTTGAGCCTACAGAATAGCTTGATGCTTGATTTATATAGTAGGTCTAATGCCTGAGGCCATCGATGTACCCACTGTAGCAGATCGAGGTAAGCCTCGATCTGCTACTGTGGGCAAATCGATATACTTATAGATCGAATAATATGAAATACTATTTATAATAGAGGTGTGTAACTCTTTATTGAAACGACTCAGTGATCCGACTCAGCCAAATGATAGGTACACTGTTCAAAATCTCTAATGTTCGCTCCGAATGTATCAACTCACATGGATCTCGAGTTCGAGTAAATCGAATGATCCGAATGAGCTGAATGTTCCAAGTGGGCTCACTTGGATCATTCATTCCGTGATTCATTTTGATCATTCGGATCATTCGGCTGAATGATCCGAATGATCAAAATGAATCACGGATCTATCTGAGAGTCGATGTTCTAAATGAAGCGTTTCACTGTTCCGCATCTCTGCACTTGTCCAGATGCAAACGTTTCAATCTTTTGAAAGATACGGTTTGGTTTTATGAGAATTTTTGCAACTGTTTTCAATAGACAATATACATCGTTGTTTTTTTTTCATTTACATCCCGAAAACCACATAATAGGTATCGTGAATAAAGTCCATTTAGCATGTTAGATCAACAAAAAATCAGCTGTTCCATGCAAAATTGAATTTCCACCCAGCGATAATGTATGGAACAGGTGATTATTTTCGCTTATTTCATTTATTTAACATTGTAAATGAAATTTATTCACGATACATATTATGAGGTTTTAGGGATGTAAAAGATAACAAGTAACAGTATAACAAAGAGGTGTCGTAAAAGGCGACTAAGGTAAAGCTGCTGGCATGATCATCAGCACCCAGAGAAGGAAAACTCTGCATTTATATCTAAACCCTCGCCAACCCATCTGCCAAGCGTGGTGAGTATGGCAATTACCCCTCATGTGATTTAGGGAGGCCCGTGCCCCAGCAGTGGGGACGACTTAAATGGGCTGATGATGAACAATATAAATAATAGATATTATCATTAAAAGAATAGATATTATCAAAAACAATAACAAAACGGGACGACGACAGACAGGCGTACGCTTGGACCATGATCCAAGGTTCGGGAAGTCTAGTAATTACAAAGAAACGACTATCGTCTTACCTTCGCAACCCTTGGACAGGGGAACCAGACCAACTAAATCATGGTTACGCGTTCACAACCATTATCTCAACCATTGCAAATATGCACAGTTAGTTAAACCTCTGGAAAGTGCCGAATCCCTCACCGCCTAGTGAGTGGTAGAAATATGAATATATATTGCCTACATAAAAAAAAGCATGCTTATATTTTACCTATGACCAAGTTAAGTCAGTTGTAAATTTTTTTACATCCCACTTTTTGATTTTATTCTGGGGTTTAAAAGAGCCCACAAAAGCTCACGTCACCTGATCTCATTTCGAGCTTTGTGCTTAAAGCTCTACTTTAAGTTCACATTGTAGAGTTAAATCTTGCCGCTATTTTGGTGTTGTAGCTTTTAAATTACACTAAGGTTTTTGCTCAATTTTAATGTATTACGTGTGTACCTCAAGGCTTTATTATAGAATAATAATTGGTACTTAATATCAGAGCTTTAAGTAAGTTTTCCTATTTTATAGGAAAAGTTTAGTTGTGTAATGCATTTTCGATTAAAATAAAAAGCTAATATTAATGGTCAATAAAAATTTGATGAATGAATAACTATGCAGTTTTAATCATAATGATTGGTTACATAAAAATTAGGTATGTAATCTCTCGTAAAAGATTGAAAAGGTTCAAGATAAACCATAAAAAAACGAAAACAATTTAGATAAATTAAACAGCAAGCTCAAATAAAAGCCTTAAATTCTAAAAAAGAAAACAGTGTGTTCCTAAATCAAAAAAGTAAAACCTAACCAACTTAAAAACAAAGAACAAAATGTAGAGATACTGGCCACGCAACGCCTTAAAAAAAGGTCCCCACCTCGATTGAGCCATGTAGTGCGTAGCCTTCAACGGGCCAGTTCTAAACACAAGATGGCGGCGTTTGTAGGCTGTAGTAACATTGACAGTCGGGTGAGTTGCGAACGTTCGCCTTGGCCGAGCGCGGGCGCAAGGACTCGTGGCGCAATGCGCGTGCGCGGCAAGAGCTTGGAACGTGGGTTTTAGACCCGTGTTCGAGGATTCTAATTTGGAATTAGTCTACTTTTTAGAGGTTCTATTTTTGATTATTTAATTTATAGTCACGATAAAAGGTATTGATAGCTTTTAGTAATGCAGTTACTTATTATGTACCTATTATTTGAAGCAGTTTATTTTGTAATATTTGATAAACAAAAAATTTAAATTAGAATATTTATGTAAAGTTAATTCTAGAAACATTAAAATTTACTTATTTGAATCATAAGTCGAAAGTATAAGGTAAAGAAATGCAATAGGAAGTATTCATTTACAAATCAAGGCCCCTACCTTGATTGTCTACCAATGCAACAATATTATGAAGGAGAAATAAATAAACAAACATACAATGTTGCACATGAGTGTTTTGTACTGACTAAAATGCATGAGTGTTCCTTATGTAACGGTAATTGTAAAAAAAAACAAGTAACGAGACAAAAATTAAGAATTTTATAACTTAAGATTTTAAAATCTGCTAACGTACATAATAAAAAAAGTAGTAGGTATGTTACGTAACATAACAGAGTCAAAATATTAGCAAGTTTAAAATAACAAATATTTAATATTGATACTAGAGCGAAGCCATGTGATTTTAATTCTAAGAGTGGCTTTTTAAAGATCAAATTGGACAGCTGTAAGTATAATAATTTAGATTTGTCAAATACTTAGTCATCAGTATGCTCTCAACTTCCTGTCAAACACATGTGTGTTTCTTGAGGAGACTTTACTAATCAGAGAGAAAAGCAAATGTGTGACTGTCTGTAGAAACTAACGAAGCTAATGTTAACGAAGAAGCATTTATCGGGAACATACAATAATTGAGACGACGGGTATAAAATATTATTATGTATCATTTTATTGGAAAACTGAATAAATGCTCCTATCGGAAACTTGAACTTAATTATGACAAGGTTGGCCGTGTGGTCCCCGGCAGAGTAGAATAGGCCACCCTCACTCTTACCGAGGTGTCGTAAAAGGCGACTAAGGTAAAGCTGCTGGCATGATCATCAGCGCCCAGAGAAGGAAAACTCTGCATTTATATCAAAACCCTCGCCAACCCGTCTGCCAAGCGTGGTGAGTATGGCAATTACCCCTCATGTGATTGAGGGAGGCCCGTGCCTCAGCAGTGGGGACTTAAATGGGCTGATGATGATGATGATGATGACAAGGTCACTAACAAATGCGCTAAGCCAAATTTTGCTTGCTACTATTCAGTGGTAAAAATGTGATTAATAGAACTAAATAGATGTCCATAAAGATACCTACATTAAAAACTCTACGCGATGATTTTGGTAAATTACATTAAAAATAGGTATTGGAACCTTTTATTATTGTGGCTCACTATGCTGCTACTGTAATTGACAGGAAGCTTCGGTGTATTGGCCGTTGACAACGCCTTCACCGTGCTTTTTGACCGTCATACCACCTGTTCCAGGTCACTTTAGGTCCCATAATTGACAAACCTCATTCTTAACGAAATATCATAGGACCCAATAAAAAAGAATGTATCAACTAACTGGATTTTTAGGAAAGATATTTAAAATTAATAAATTTTGAAGATTTCACCCTATCTCATATTAGAAAAAATATTAGCTGTCCTGTCAGCAATGCCCTTAAATAAAATACATAACGAAAAAGATTTTAAATGAGTCCCAAATGTAATCGTTTCAAAACGTTAAGTGTTACGCGTTTTCGATATCAGACATCCTGAAAAGCGACCTCAATTCATTTTGGGACCATTTATATTTGGTTATTTTTACGTTTTACTAAATCGTGTTATCTGTAATTTTTATCTGACTAGGTTATCAGTGCTTTAAATAAATAAAATATTATAAATAAAGTAAAAATAAACAAGTTAGTAGGTACCTACGTTTCATCTTTAACAAACGTTAATTCTGACAGATTGGAGGGATTAAAATGAAAAGATCCACTTGATTGGTTTTAATAAAGATCAAGGATAGATAGATTACCTACACAGTTGTTAATATTTTTCAAGTGTTAAAAAAGCACGGGTGTAAAAATATTGAATATATAAATATATCTTTTTTTCAAATTAAATAAAAAAAATATTAAAATTATAATTTAGTAGCACTTAACAGACGGAATGTTAAACAGAGCATTCATATTTCTGTATAACCAAAATATTTTGTCCCGGTTTTTTTGTAAATAAATTGATGTTTATCCAAATAAAATAATAAATGATCCAAATAAAAAAATTGACAAACGAGAAGAAAGCTGACCTGATGATAAGTGATAGTGGACTATTATTTATTGTTAAGAAAAAAAACTTATAAACAAAAAAATATGTATTATGAATAAAGCATTTTGGCATGAAGCTTTTCCAAAATAACAAAAAAAATAATTCAATACTATAGTGCATAAACGTTATGTAATAATCACTAGTAGTTACATACTATATGTTACATAATCTGTTACACAAATACCGGTATGTTACTAGATATTATTTCAATTAAATTGGTAACGATTATTTTTTTCACAAGCACGCAAAGAATAATCTAATTAGTTAGTGAATCGAATTGAAATACAAATTTAAAATTATTAATTTTTCCGCGAAAAATGTTGACTATCAAAACCGTTTATAGTATAAACACTGATATTTTAAGAAAAAAAAATCTGTGTGTTTTGAATAAACTTCATTGTTATTTCCATATCAAAATTATTGGAATAGTTCAAGTTTTAATTAAAAATTCGTCCGTGCGATCATCTCGAGAAGTTCCGTCGGCAATATTTTAGCCTAGAACGGTGGGGAGCGTCGCCGCGAATGCAAAAAAAGCACTAATTTTGACAACAAAATCTGACTTAATTGCCCAAAATCTTTATGAATTAATCAAATAATTACTTTATTTCTTATATCAATACTTTTGAAAACCATTATTGGAACTTTTGAAAGCTTTTATCCTAATTTAGATCCGCTAGTTACGAATTAGTTACGTAAACTCGCGAAGTTTGATTTGAAACCAAAATATGTAAGTCAAAAGCTCAGATTTGATAAAGAAACCCCGACATTTATTACTAAAAACGTTTTCTCTACATCGTCATTGGCCTTCGATCAAAATATAGGTTGCAATTTATTAACGCACACACGCTAATTCACGCACACATCGACAAGTAAAGCGGCATAGTCATAGAAAAAGAGTGGGACAGATAAACTATAACCAGTGGAGGGGAGAGTGGAGGGGCGATTCGTAAGAAAACACAAAAAAATGTGCGTGAACCCTACGCACACATATGCAACACACACACACCTGTCCGCGCCGAGTCAAGATTAAGGGCACTTTTGTTTAAAAAAATTGAACGTTCGAAATTCGAATACGACTTACATGCGTCAGAGGTGGCCGGTTCCTCTTCGGTCCAGTTTGACACTTCGGTGGTAATTTTGGTGTAAAAAAAAATAAAAAGTTCCAATCTCAAAGTTGTCACCTCGTCGTCATCCACTCACAAATCCATTCAGCCGTACTTCACAGCAACACTGTCACAGCATAATATACACATCACGACTGTCACTTTACACAAAAATATTCTTTATTTTTTACTTTTTAAACTATTTTATTACTAAATAAAAAATATAGTTCGGGTCCTATGTTTCCATCTGATATGTGTCTAGCATCGCGCGGTTAACAAGGGGAAAAATTCGGAAAAACACACTATAAATCCGAAAATATGTTTTTTAAATCTCGAAACCACTACGCGATTGATATGAATATATTAATTTTATTTTATAAAATATAGTCTGTGGTCAAAATATTTTTTTTTATTTTTAGATTTGGGTTCCTGTTTTTTGGGAGGTTTTAAGCGGTTGTCGCGTGTTTGTGGTCCAGTGTGAACGGAAATGCGACTCTCTACCGATTGTGCATAGGCGGGACTGCACCGGCTGCTCGCTCGGTACTAGACCGCGTGCGTACTTAGCCATTACCTTGTATTTACTGCGACCGAGCGCCGTCGACCGAACGCGCTTGATACTTTAACGACAGAACCTTTTGGTACGGTTTAGACAGACTTTAGAGGACTTACTTACTTCTTTAACGGACACTAAATAAATGGGAGAGACAAAATACACAGTAATTAAAACTACAGAACCTTTTGATGCGTTTTAGTCAGACTTTCAGAGGACTTACATATTTACTTCTAATAAGGCAGCAACTTAAAGTACTACAAAATCACACTCACGGTTGTTTGCCACCGATGTAGTATAAGAAAAACGAATAGCATTTAACGTCAGAATCTTTTGAATTACTGTCTTTTTAATGAAACTTAAAGTCGCCTTCTCTAGGGTACTAAATAAATACTGACAAACAGATTACCAAGGAATTATGATATATTTTTTGAATTTTTTGGAGATGGATTTTACGATATCGCTAAATACTCAAATGCTTGTTATATATTTTATGCTCAAAAATGTTATCGACAACTAAGTGAGCCAGATCAATCACAAATCATGCCTGGTCCCTAACTAATAAAGTTAACTCTTCTTTCGACAAGAGAGTGTAGTAAAGGCGAAATATCGAAAGTTTTAACCTATGAAAAAATGATATTATGCAAGTTTAGCGTTAATGCTTTTTTTCAGATTAGAAAATGTCCTTAGAATAGCAATAGAACTTGTTCCAAAGTTTAATATGCTAATCAAAACCTGGTTATTTCCACCATACAATTTGAAAAACTTCATTATTGGCAAGATTATAATATGACATTGTTGAAAGCTATGAACCTAAATTTTTGGTAGATTTAAGGATTTAAAAATAATGTGCTTTTATTCAGTCAGTATTTATTGTTTGGGCTCAATTAATGTAAAAGAGATAGGAGATAGAGATATTTTAACAAAGGTACAAACATACTTAAACTAAATGTTTTTTTTTATGAAAATAAAACAAGTGTTCTTATTAAGTACTATTTCCATCGGATTGACCACTTAGTAACAAAATCTGAATTTTACACTCACAGCTGCCAATAAGCGTCCTAAAGTGATGCTTCCTTGCATTTATTTAAATAAAAAACTCATCAACTGCTAAACTAACTTTGACTTTGGCTAAAAATTGTGACAATAACGGAATAAGAACACCGTAATTGAAAGTCACGTATCAAGACTGGTGCAGCGCGCTATTCACCACTACACGCGAAAAGTGCAGCGACGTCTACACGCCGCTGCAGTGTGAGTGCCCGCGTTTGTACGAAACCTTGTGCATTTTACTTCTACAAACTTATCTTCTTGTATTAATCATAACGACAATTCAAAATTGGAAACGAATAATCATCGAAGTGTTTTATGTTCTTATTTTGAATTAGGAATTTAGAGGAGAATATTAAAAATGTTTGAAAATAGAACTCGCTTAGCAGTGTGCAGTTACGGTATTTGTGTGCTGTTTTTTATCGTTTTTTTCTCGGCGTGTGGGTGCGTTCGATTGTGTTCGCTAGTCTGTGTAGCGATTCGCTGTGTGCGTTGTTCTTGTAAGAAAATGGTTCGGTGAAAAATTTTGTCGGAATCCGTAGAGATGGCGCTGTAACTATGATGCACGCCGCACATCCCATCAAAAATTAGTTCCGGTTGATACCTCCGACTTTTGTTGTTATTTCTAAGGAAATAGAGTTTAGTTTCGCGTGTTGTTCTCGAGCTAAATGTATTTTTTGTAGCAGTTTTTAGTGTGTGACGCTTTATACCTTTGTCTACTTATGTAATTTTGTTGTGACGACGCAAAGATAATGAAAACAGGCGGCCATAATGACACTTAAGATTATAAAACCTCGTCGTTGGGAAATAATTTAATTTAATTAAGTGTGTTTGGCATTGTCTGTCTATGTGGAGACATTTTATTTCTAGATTAAGGGAGGTGATTGACATCAGATTGTGTCTAGATATCTTTTAGGGCAATGCGCCTTAGCCTGGCTTTTTATTCAGTCTATGTTGTTTTTCTATCTGTACAGTTTTTTTATTGCATAATAAGGAAGTTGCAGGGTCCATATTGCCAGATTTAAAGATAACGGTAAGAGATCAGTGTGGATTCTAAAGCACTGAGGAAAAATATCGTGAAGAATCCTGCACGTTACAGAACGGTAATTTGATATGCATCTGTCAACAGGAAATAAAAATGTATAGGAATGACATATTGACATATTATGTCAGTTTGCCTTAGATAATTAAACATTTTAAATCCAAGAGGCCCCATTCGGGGAAGGGGAGTTTAAAGGTTGGCAGCACATTTGTGACATCACTGTTCGGATGTCCATGGGCAGCGGAAACCGCTTACCATCAGGTGATCTGTTTGCTCGTCTGCCAGCTATCACACAAAAAACTTAACATATTATGAGTTTGTAGGTACAGTCGCCAACAATGAAATGTAATCATCATCATCGTCAGCCCATTTAAGTCCCCACTGCTGGGGCACGGGCCTCCCTCAATCACATGAGGGGTAATTGCCATACTCACCACGCTTGGCAGACGGGTTGGCGAGGGGTTTGATATAAATGCAGAGTTTTCCTTCTCTGGGTGCTGATGATCATGCCAGCAGCTTTACCTTAGTCGCCTTTTACGACACCTCGGTAAGAGTGAGGGTGGCCTATTCTACTCTGCCGGGGACCACACGGCTTCACGGAAATGTAATCATCTCAACTCTTAAGCCATAACAATAAGGTTCTTATTTGAATGAGGTTGTATACTTAGCTTTTGTATAAGTATTGATGTAATTTTTTTTCATGCGATAAATAAATAAAAAAAAAACTTATTACTGCACGTGACTGTACCCAAGACCTAAAGTTGTCACAAAAATATCTATAAAGATGTACCTAATAGGTACTGAAAATTTCACAGAACGCATGGCTTTCTTGTAAAGCTCTTGAAAGCTTCTTCAGATGGATTACTCTGTCACAGATAATGTTGTAGAGTATACAGACTGGCGTTACTTTGTAGAGAAATGAAAAGAAATTAAAATCTACCAAACTTTGGGGTAGCAAATTATCTACTGAGAAATATATCAGGTTCGATTCCCGGATGAGTATATAATACCGAGAGTGTTAAATTTTTTTTACTTTATAATATTACTATGACTCGTTTTTTGTTTGGAATTCTAACAAGGATTATTTTATGCGACAGGTGGCATACGAGTAGACTAACCACCTGATAAATGATTACCACTAGTCCGTGGAACCGTGACCGTGGGAGAGCGCATGAGACGCTTCGGCATGATTGGGCCGGCTCGACCAGAGTGATAGCTCCTCACAGAAAACCGGCGTGAAGTAGCACTGAGCTCTTTTTCGCTGCGTGAGGGTATCGGAGGCCCAATCCTGGTGTCATGGGTGTCTGTGGGCGGCGGCAATCGCTTACCATCAGGCCATCCGTATGCTCGCCTATCACTTAAAATGATGAAAATGTGATTGATTGTTTAAAAACAGTATATTTTATAATACTTAGTGCAAAACATGAATCATAGTTTTTCAAATCCTTGGATTTTTTGCCTGTTTTTTTTTAATGTTGCCTGGCCTGATACATCGTTTGCCATGCCTCATACACCATAGAAAGTGGGTTCGAATACCACTCTAAACAAATTCTTGTGACGTTTGTATTTGATCAGTGTGTGTACCCACACATTTTTAATATCTACTTATTTAAATATACAGGGTGCTTTTTGAACAGTCTGAGAAACTATTCCAAGACACTATATTCTTGATAAAAAGTATTTTAAGGTGTAAGAAAAACCTTCCCATAAGTATATAAATTAGATAAATTCAGTGCTAATTTATGTTACAGATCGTATAATAAGAAAAAAACATAAATTAAACAAATCAAGCAATAAAAGGGCTGTTCACTTGTACATTATTATTGTTTATTATTATTTATGTAATGTAATAATATTAATATATAAAATAATGTATATTTCTGCCATTCTCAATTTCATTTTTTAAACTACTTTGCACTGCCTTCCCTTATTACGAATACGATATTTCTTTCCTCTACCCAAAGGTTGTCTGGAAGAAATCACTACAAGCGATAAGACCGCCTTATTGTACTGTCTGTTGCTTTTGTATCATGCTTGTTTTTTGTTTTTGTGCAATAAAGAATATCTATCTTTCTATTATGTTTTTTTTTCACATTTTCACCCAATTAAATGATTACCTTCATCTGTATAATGCCCTCGATAAGTTTATTAACGGCAAAAAAAGCAAAAAGCAAAAAAAAAACATTTCAGTACCATATCAAATTAACTGTTCTGCCTGTTATAGGCAGTTTCCAACGGGTTAGTAAAAAATGTTACTTCGATATGGTACTAAAGTGTTAAGCTACTTTTGATGCTGTCCGTACTCGTACATTTGTGATTCCCAGACCATACCTAAGTTCTGATACCCATAACCATAACACAAGTGCTAAGCATACTTAGGTCGATGTATGTGTCTTTGTTTATTAATACATTCTAGTGATGTTACAGCAAATTAATCCCATGGACAACATTTCATATTTTTAACATGTCCATATTGTTTTTTTATATGAAAATAGACATAAAATGAACAGACCCTTATTTTTTATTTTTTCGAAATTTGGCCATTTTCATGCATAAAATTATTATTGAAATTATTTATATTCTAAATAGACGTAAGCGCCAAATGACGTCATCGGACGGCTGAATACAGCGATATTCCTTTGCTTATCATTGCTTTAATAAAAAAGGTACTACTGTCAATGGTGAAGAATACTAGTGTCAACATTATCAACGTCATTCATTCATTCAACGTTGACAAGTTGTCTTCTTTATTTGACAGTTGCATGTCATGGGTTTGACATTTCGTAAATTTAAAACTATAATGTATTAAGCAAAGAAATATTTTACATTCTGCCGTCCGATGACGTCATCTTACGTTATTTAGTTTTAATTTTTTTCTCAGTAAATTAGCAATACAAAATTTAAATAAATATATATTCGAGAAGTGGAAAAGTAAATGAAGAATTGGTATTTTTTGTTTCATAGCTCAGCAATTTTGAAATGTTGTCCATTGAATTGATATTCCAGCCGTTACTATGTAGAGTCAAATGTTTTTACTATGTAGAACCATTGCACTGTTCAACGTGCCTTTTCCTCTACATAGTAACTACAGAGTTAAAGTGTAATACGTTACACTCCATGGAACAAGGTAGTGGAACAAAATTGGAACAAAAAATGCCATGCTAAATACGGAGTGTTTATTTATCTTCGTTTAGATGTAAGATGGATGGGCAATAACGACTTGTATGGCTGTGTATGGTAACATTGGTAATTGATTTGGAAAACAGTTGTCCTTTTTTGTAAGGCGTTAAATTGTGACCGGTTTTTAATGGGAGTTTGATGACCCAATGATGAGGGTATTGGAGGTCCACACCACGAAGGGGAGTTGGCAGGGCACATGGGTTTGTGATCACCAATCCGCATTTGGCAAGCGTGGTGATTAATCCTAATCCCATAATAGTAGCGATGACTTGATTTCTATGATGGAGACCTTTGACCTGCAGTGGGACATTATGTAGGGTGATACTTTTTTATGATGGGCTCTTGGCTTCACTCTGTACTCTAGAGTTGAGTGAGAAGAAGCCTACGATGAGCGATGGATGTGGTTTTTTTAAGTAAATGTATTGTATTTATTCTTATTATTATTGTCTTCTTTCAGTTAGTTGTTTGTGTTCGTAATGTTACATGAATTGGGTTGAATTAAAATTTTTATGATATTATTTTTTTCGTGAATTTACAAAAACAGTTGTGAAAGTAGACGCTCTTGAATGTCAAATGTCACAAAAGTTCATACTTCCTGCATTAAGGTATTTTGGCACAAAACCGAGCCATACAAACTCCATACACACAAACAATGAGCTGTGACACACAGACAGACGCGAGCGAAGGTCGCGCGTATTGAGTTGCGTCCGAACGCTGAAACTAGGGAGTTGAGAAAAATTAAAACAAAAATACATTTCGTTTTTTATTAGTTTTAAATTTTTCGCACTGTAATTACTTAAGGGAGTTAAGTAATTACAGTGCAATCATAGTTTTTTTTATGGGATAGGGGGCAGACGAGCAGGCGGATCACCCGATGGTAAGCGATTACCGCCGCCAATGGACACCTGCAACACCTTAGGAGTCACAAGTGCGCTGCCGACCTTTTAAAAAAGAATACGCTCCCTAAGCTGCCTAGTAATATTAATATCCTCCAGCCGATTACGGCTACGGTGGCCAATCTCAACGATCAGAGATGTACGCAGGGTATATAATAGTGCTCAAGTGTGTGCGCCAACACAAGTGTACTCTCTATTCCCCGACCCTCATATTCCTATGGGACACCAGCGAGACACGACCGGAGAGGGATCGGGCACAGGACCAACGGCTAAACGTACTTTCCGAGGCACGGTGTACAAGACCGCTAACTTCCAGACTCCGAGTTGACACTAAGATTTTTTTTGTCAATCCTAGTAGTAATTCAAAGAAACACACGTTATTAAAATAGAAAAAGTGATAAATTATCACTTGCATCCGATCGCCAAAAAAGAACTAAAAGAAACAGTATTTATTTGTAGCAATCAAAGACACTAAAAAGCTGTAAAAAAATTTTTTTTAAGCTTTTTAGTGTCTCTTTTTTGGCAGCTTCCCCTCCCCCCTCTCCCTCTTCCACCATCGCCAAATAACTTAAAAAAATTGAGTACAGTATTGAAAGAGTTATCTTTTAACTCCTCACCATTGATGAGTTGACCTTCCATCGTCAGCAGTTTTATACAGTCAGGCGTAAATAATGGTGCAGTTTTGAAAAAAGATACAAAAACATTACGTGTCTATATAAAATTTAAGAATTCCCCTCAATTTTTCCAGGATCTCATCATCAGATCCTGATGACTTGATATCTATGATTGATGCCTTTGCCCTGCAGTGGGACAGTATATAGGTAGTACATTATTATGCATTATTACGGAGAACCGACAACCGATGGGGTAAACGAGTTCTAGAGTGGAGACCGCGTCTTGGCAAACGTAATGTAGGGCGCCCTCTAGCTAGGTGGGGGGGACGATCTGCGCAGGATGGCTGGCAAGAGCTGGATGCGAGAAGCCATGGATAGATCACGGTGGCAAACAATTGGAGAGGCCTACATCCAGCAGTGGACTGCGATAGGCTGATGATGATGATGATGATGACATTATTACGCACTTGGCTGGTTTTCTTAACATTTTAAAGACAAACACAAAGATATTTATTTACAAAAACATGTGTAGGAACATATTACAGAGCATATCATGGGTTATTAAAGATTTTCAACATGATGAAAATATTTTTTAAATGTTTTTTGCCTCAAGTCCTCAGCTACACCAGCCGGTTGGTTTTATTTTAACTCAGTTGTATTGTGTCGTTATTCAGTGCAACTGTCACGGCCGTTTGCCGATTTTTATGCGCGTCCTAAATTCTACACCCTGTATTACATCTACATGTTTGGTACATCCTGTATGATATATAGATAGACACCACAGATTTCTGTGACCGATACTCGTTATTTATTTTTTTAACAGCATCACATACATTAACCTGACTCCGAGGTAACTCAAGTACCAGTGTTGCTTATGTCAGAACCAATAGCGGCATCACAAATATATACATTTAATACTTTAATTTATTTCGTGCCGTGTGGTCCCCGGCAGAGTAGAATAGGCCACCCTCACTCTTACCGAGGTGTCGTAAAAGGCGACTAAGGTAAAGCTGCTGGCATGATCATCAGCACCCAGAGAAGGAAAACTCTGCATTTCAAAACCCTCGCCAACCCGTCTGCCAAGCGTGGTGAGTATGGCAAATACCCCTCATGTGATTGAGGGAGGCCCGTGCCCAGCAGTGGGGACTTAAATGGGCTGATGATGATGATGACTTTAATTTTGCAAAATACATACTTATCCATACTAATATTATAAATGCGAAAGTAACTCTGTCTGTCTGTCTGTCTGTCTGTCTGTCTGTCTGTCTGCTACTCTTTCACGCCAAAACTACTCAACGGATTTAAATGAAATTTGGTATACAGATAATCTAGACCCTGAGAAAGCACATAGGCTACTTTTTATTGCGAAAAGGGGGTTGTAAGGGGTTGAAAGGGGGGTAAAAAGTTACTTTTCCACGCGGACGGAGTCGCGGGCGGCCGCTAGTAATACATATAAAACACCCAGACCAATACAAACAGACATATTCATGCACACAAATATCTGGAATGGGCGGGAATCAAGCCCGCAACCCTTGCACCAAAGGCAGCGTTCACTACCACTGTTCCAAATGGGTCGTCATTTATTACACAACACGCAAAAATTAAAAACTAGGTAGGTATGCAGATTTTTCACCGAGGGAGTGCCACGCTTCGGCATGAATGGGCCGGCTCGACCGGAGTAATACCACGGCCTCACAGAAAACCGGCGTGAAGCAGCACTGTGCTGTGTTTCACTCATGAGGGTACCGGAGGCCCAATCTAGGGGGGAAAGGGGAGTTTAAAGGTTGGCAGCGCACTTGTGACTCCACTGGTGTTGCATATGTCCATGGTCCATCGTCTGCCACCAATGTCATAAAAAAAAAGATTTAGTGTTTAATGTAGGCGGTCTTATCGCAGGAAGCGATCTCTACCTGAAAACCTTTATAAGATGATGAAATGATATGTACAAAGATCTTTATTTAGACTGGCTTGATGGCGCATTTAGTAGTTGTGATTGGTGGCAGACGAATAGAAGAATCACCGCTGCCCATAGACACACGCAACACCAGTGGAGTCACAAGTACGCTGCCAACCTTGTTGCCTTCTACGCCGTTACTCTCACTCACTCGGCGAAATACGAGATGTCGGTTTTCTGTGTGTTACTCGTATGTATTTTTACGGCGTCAACACAATTATGTAATTATTATCTATTTTATTAGTAGGCAATTGAATTTTATCTTTAATCTAATTATAAAAAAAAGAAACATAAAAACCGTTTATCCAACATCAGAATCTTGCTCAACCTTCAATAATATTACTCATCAAGGAAACGTCATTGAAATTCCAACTCTACACCATTGTAATAAGAGCTGCATAATTGAATCAAAACTTGGATTTGTATGAAAAAAAGTCCTTTTGTAATTGGCTTATTATGACAGGAAAATGACTCGATTGTGACGTAACATCCTTATATGGGTTTAATTTAGCATCGTATTTATTTACGCGGAGGTAGAGAATCTAGATGTGACTACTGTAATGGGTGAAAACAAAGAAATCCGCTAGATGGCGCACTGCGGGGCTCAGGTAGACCACAGCCATAATCCTAAATAGACCTAGCTACAGCACAGGGTACAGCAATAGCCCACCGAATCAGCAAACTGAAGTGGCAGTGGGCTGGTCATATTAGTCGCAGAACTGACAGCCGTTGGAGCCGTAAAGTCCTTGAGTGGAGACCGCGACTCGGTAAGCGTAGTGTAGGACGCCCTGCGACAAGATGGGATGATGACATTCGAAGGCTGGCTGGTGTGGGCTGGATGAGAGTGGCCGAAAATCGGGAGCAGTGGCGTGCATTAGGGGAGACCTATGTCCAGCAGTGGACGAGTGTGGGTTGCTGATGATGATGATGATGATGACAGCACAAGGTGATTGGTTCTTTCTGACGTGATATTATTTCAATTATTTTTTTTATAAACTGTTTAAAGACGCTGATTGGTCTGTTTTGCTGTAAAACGTTATTTGGCCATTGAGTGTTCCTTTTTCACATTTTCATGGTTTCACTACGATAATTATTATCGAATTATTGTTATCGAAAAATAATTCGTTCAAAAAAGAGTATGGTAAGAAACAAAATAAGTCGAATATTTCGAATTTCTTCAATCATTTTTAATTACCTTAATGTCAAACACATTTATTTCAATATCAATTGAAAAATATTACAGATTTTAGTCACCCGATGTGTGGCGGCCTGTACCTATAGGCTACATTAATATGGAAAGTACTCGTTCTTACTTTTAAAGGTTGCCAGCGCACTTGTGACTCTACTGGTGTCACTGGTGCCCATGGGCTGGTGATCCGTCTGCTTGTCTGCCACTTATCACATAAAAAATGTTAGAAATTTAAATTGACTAAGTCTTCCCAAACAATCACTATCGGAGAGAACCTGGTTTTTTTTTAATAAAATGGAGTCTCAGTAGTTCGGCGGTTCACTTCATCCCTTGGAGCTTGCACACAGCGCCTTTGGCATTGAGCATTGAGGGTAATAAACCAGCTCCAAGGAATGAGACACCTACAAGGTTAATCTGAGTGGTCCTACACTATATGAGTCGGAGAATCTGAACGTAATAAAAAAATTAAACAAAATTGGTTTATTGGTCCCATAATACATACTTACACAAATCGGTAAATCGTAGGTAAGTACAATCTTTTTTTTATGTGATAGGTGGCAGACAATCAGTCGTTAATCTCAAGACGTTAAGACGTTATCTTAGTTAATATGATGGCAAGTATCTCGTCATATGCTGGCCCAAGAAGCTAATGGGATTCTGGCGGTAGGAGTCATACAGTCCGCGTGGGCTGATGCAATCCAAAGGTTTTAAATTAGTATCTCGGCTTTTAGTGAACTGATTACGTGTTTACTAATGCAATGAAGTGCCGCGAAGTGATCTTAATAATAATAGAAAAGAATTGTTGAATTGTATCCTATTTAACACAGCTATTGTGTGTCGAGTGAGTTATCACGGAAAACTTGCTTGGACCTAATAGAGTCTCAAAAACCAGCGATTATGTTTAGAGTAGTATCGGCAGAATCCGTAGGTCAATAAAATGTAAAACACCGGCATTTTATTGAGTGACTGTGACTTTGACTGAATTCGAATGTTGACTACCTACTTATTTTCAATAAGTTTCAGACATTATTTCACTTTTTTCGAACAATAGTTTGTGATCTCCAATCCGCATTTGGCAAGCGTGGTGATTAAGCCTAATCCCA
This sequence comes from Marasmia exigua, assembly GCA_019059595.1. Classification (NCBI taxonomy): domain Eukaryota; kingdom Metazoa; phylum Arthropoda; class Insecta; order Lepidoptera; family Crambidae; genus Marasmia; species Marasmia exigua. The sequence continues at coordinate 18,932,097 of CM032484.1, forward strand.
TTATAGTAGCGATGACTTGATTTCTATGATGGAGGTCTTTGCCCTGCAGTGGGACAGTTTATAGGCTTTTACTTGACATTGGCAAGATATCTTCGGGGAGAGTCATAATTAAAAAAGAAGCTAGTGCTGGGCTGTGTTTGAGATACTCCCACTTCATTAACATTAGGCAAGTACGCTCAGCAGTTGCCACAAACTACGCTCGCCACTTCCATCGGACCTAGACCTCTGTAGCATTGTGTTAAAAACGCGGAAGAGAACCTGGGACCGCGCGTTATTTATTAGTAAATGACCAACTCGTTTATAAAACTGGATTTAGCCAACAAATACATTTTAATGTCTATGGGATTTATAGGGCAGCGATTCAGTCATAGTTTTCCTATATACATTATCTAGTGTCTATTTATGTTGTTGGAATTATTTCAATAGGATACATGTGTGACTTTTGTATTAATTGATATCTTATGTTACATCATTTTTATTACTACCATAAGTGGGTAAAATCTGTTTCTTAACAAAATAGAATCTACGTAATATCGCCAGTTTCCTTTTAAGCAGTCAAGTTGATTAAATAGAATAGAAAAGATTATCGCTTTATAACGGATAATTAATTTGTATTTGTAGTGATCGTGTTACTCCGTGGGATGCTGAATGTTCTTGGTTATTTAAAATATTATGTCATCATTAAAATAACCGAATAAATCGTTTGTTTACATTAAAACGTTCGAAATTCAAATCCACATTTCCACCGTTCATTTTTCCGCGCCCCCGCGGCGAAGCCCACGTATTTCGGCCAGTCACCCGTGCCCTGTCATACTTGTCAGTGCCAGCCGAAAAACTGTCAGCGCACTCCACGTGCAACGGAACGTTGTTTCGTTCCATTTTTAAATCGCCACAAGGAAATAAGGTTTCATTGGATTTGGCATCCCGCCTTTTTTCCGAACGAAAACGTTCGATTTGTTTGGGTTCTTTTTTCAAAATTCGAATTGGGAATAGGTGTTCATTGGATTTGTCGTACGCGGTTTGATTCTCTTTTGTAAGTGTGAAACTTCGATCAACCATTATGATGGAGGAGAGTAAAAGTCGATGGACTTTTAAAACAGCTGTTTAACATTTAATCAACCGATTACTGATTTGGCTGCCAAAGGTGCCAAATTTTGGTTAAACAGCTATTTTAAAAGTAGATGTACACTGCCAACTATAAAAAAAATAATCTATATGAAATTATGCTAAAGCGGACCTACTTAGGTATTGTGATTTAACACAAGGCTGAGAATTCACAATGCCAATCCAATATGCGTAGTAAAAATACTGACAGTGTACATTTCTATACGAAACCTTATTAGACAATGAAACTAAGGATTCATTGGTTTGACTATACCTAGAAGTGTTGACAAAATGACAAGCCAAATGAAGCTTACAAAAACATGAATGAATCATTTCTGTCTGAAAAGTCCGATTGCACATTTGGCAGAGGTAACCCTGCCTCACATTTCTTTAGATAAACTTCTATCTATTGCTAAAACGACCTAAAACTTGAAAAAAAAACAATGCCATCTCACCAAAATTACATTTAACTACGTTTCATCATCATCAGCAACCCACACTCGTCCACTGCTGGACATAGGTCTCCCCTAATGCACGCCACTTCTCCCGATTTTCGGCCACTCTCATCCAGCCCACACCAGCCAGCCTTCGAATGTCATCATCCCATCTTGTCGCAGGGCGTCCTACACTACGCTTACCGAGTCGCGGTCTCCACTCAAGGACTTTACGGCTCCAACGGCTGTCAGTTCTGCGGCTAATATGACCAGCCCACTGCCACTTCAGTTTGCTAATTCGGTGAGCTATGTCGGTGACTCTGGTTCTCTGTCGGATTACATCATTTCTGATGCGGTCCTTCAGAGATACTCCGAGCATAGCCCTTTCCATAGCTCTTTGAGCGACTTTGAACCGGTGGACTAGTCCAGCCGTGAGTGTCCACGTCTCAGCACCGTAAGTCATGACCCGAAGGACGCACTGGTCGAAGACTTTCGACTTAAGACTTTGAGGGATGGGTGACGAGAAGACTTGACGAAGTTTACCAAGTGCTGCCCAGCCTAGCTGAATTCTTCTATTGGCTTCTCTCTCGAAGTTGTTTCTGCCTAATTGGAGCGCTTGTCCTAGATAGACATATTCCTGAACAACTTCGAGAGGTACTCCATTAACAGCGACCGGTCCCGGATCAACGAGCTCGTTGAACATGACCTTGGTTTTATCCAAGTTCATCCGAAGACCGATGTGTTTGGAAGATTCAGCCAGGCTGCTCACCATCTCCTGTAGGTCTTGTAGGGTTTCTGCCAAGATGACGATGTCGTCTGCGAATCGTAGGTGTGACATGTACTCGCCATTAATATTGATTCCGCGCTCCTTCCAGTTTAGTGTTCCAAACATGTCCTGCAGCGCAGCGGAGAAAAGTTTCGGAGATATAACATCTCCTTGTCTCACACCACGTCGCAGCAGGACAGGCTCAGTTTGGCCATTTTGTATTACTACGGACATATTAGCAGCGTCATACAGACACCTCAACACCTCGATATATCGCCAATCGACTTGGCACCTTTGCAAGGCATCTAGAACAGCCCAGGTCTCGACGGAGTCAAAAGCTTTTTCATAGTCCACAAACGCCATGCACTGGGGCTGGTTATACTCTTTGGTCTTCTGTATAACCTGCCTCACTGTGTGAATATGGTCTATGGTGCTATAACTCCGTCGGAATCCGGCCTGCTCTGCAGGTTGAGCTTCGTCAAGTCTTCGTGTAAGGCGATTCGAAATGACTCTTGAGAACAGCTTATAGACGTGACTCAGGAGAGAAATTGGTCGATAGTTCTTCAGTAATGTTTTGTCGGCTTTCTTGGAGAACAATACGACCAAGCTCCGTTGCCACGCCCTAGGAGTTCTCCCGGAGAAAAGAACTGAGTTAAATATACGCCGAAGTTCCTTCAGCACCGGCTTGCCGGCTGCTTTCAGAAGTTCGGTTGTAACTCCGTCTTCTCCCGGGGCTTTTCCATTTTTAAGTTGCCCAAGAGCTGCTTCGATCTCCTCCAGGCTGATGTCGGGAAGATCCTCCGTCGCATGGTGGGTTAATGTGGCTCTTAAATCCTTCTCATCCGGCGTAGGGTGAGGTGAGTGCGACGCGTATAACTGGCTGTAGAAGGTGTAAACTTCCGAAAGAATCTCAGGCTTTGAAGTGACGACTTCTCCGTTTGTTTTGGTCACCTTCGACAGGTGGCTCCTTCCAAGCTGTTGTACGAAGACTTTGGACCCCCGGTTCTGCTCAATTGCTCTCTGTATTGAGAGTGTATTGGAACTTCGGAGGTCGTGTATTGGAACTTCGGAGGTCTGAAAAGTCCGATTGCACATTTGGCAGAGGTAACCCTGCCTCACATTTCTTTAGATAAACTTCTATCTATTGCTAAAACGACCTAAAACTTGAAAAAAAAAACAATGCCATCTCACCAAAATTACATTTAACTACGTTTAGAGTTTGGTATTTATTTAAAAATTTTGATCGCTTTATAGTCGTCCCACGGTTATTTGGCACGTGGAAAAAGTCGGTACTAATGCTGTTTTGATATTTTCCCATAGAAAAAAATGTTGTACAACGCCCCTGTCAATGTCACTGAAGTGCCTTCTGATCGTGGTCGCACTGTAATTGACAATGCGTAACACTGTAAAATTAGAACAGGCATTTCAAACTCAAAATACTCGAATTATATTATACTTTCGAAATATATATATATATATACATAGGTACACATGTCGAATTGAGAACCTCTTTTTTTTTTTGAAGTCAGTTAAAAAGTATCATTTAACCCCAGTAGTGCCATAAATGCCGTTATATTTGACGGTGTGGCAATGTATTAAGGCTAAGCGGATTCGGGGAGTTGTGTGGCAATTATGAAGTTTGTTGCTGCCACTGATAGTTAGCATCTAATGTTTGCATGGAGAGGTAGCATCTGAGAGGGGGTGGGAGACGGGAATGAACATATGAGGGTAGTGTTCAGAAGGTACTGTCGGGGAATCTGGCGCTTAGCCTAACCTGAAGAGCGAAAATAACTTGCAGTTCGAAATGACGCCATATTTGTGTGGTTTGAAAAAAAATCGGTGACAGATTAACCTAACCATACACTGCGAGGAGGTTTTTTTTAAGTGGTAGGTGGCAGACGAGCAGACGGTTCGCCTGATGGTAAGCGATTGCCGCTGCCCATAGACACCCGCGACACCAGTGGAGTCACATGTGCGCTGCCAACCTTTTAACACCCTTTCCGATTGATTGGGCCTCCGATGCCCTCACTCACGCAGAGAAACACAGCAATGTGCTGCTTCGCACATAAAGTTCATGTCTTATAAGAACGTGAATAAGTAAATTATTGACAAATGGATAAATATTGTACACTTAATGTTAAATGAAGAGTGATGGTAGTTCAGTGGTTAAGAACGCGCCTTTCATCTGGGGTCATGGTTCGAGTCCCTAGCATGCACCTCCGAATTTTTCAAATCTATGTGCATATTTCTATCACTAGCCCGGTGGTGAGGAAAAACATCGCGAGGAAACCTGCACATACAAAAAAAAATCGGAAAAAGAAAAGCGCCTAGGAACACCCGCAATACCAGAGAAGTACTAGTGCCCTGCCAGCCAAGGATTGGATTCGGCCTCCGATTCTCTTACTCAAGCGCAACGCAAGCGCTTCTTCACGCTGGTTTTCTGTGAGACCGTAATCCAAAGCAAACTAATACTTTGGAGACTAGGGTACGTCTAGACCATGATTCAGGATTGAGGAGTCTGAACCTCATGTGTGAAGCCGCACCGAAAGGGGGGGGGGGGGGGGGGTTTAAAGTATTTAACATATTTAGTAGACATGCACATAAACTTGAAAAAGTAGTGCATGTTCAGATTCAAACCACGACCCCTCGCATGGAAGGCGCGTTGTTATCCACTAAGCCTACCATCGCTCTCCAATATACACCCATGAAAGCACCTAATTCCCCTGTCATTTTCCTATTTCCCCCAAGTTAGTAAACCTATTTGACTAAATTCGTGAGCCGTGTGTGGCCATTGGAGTTTACAAACAAGCCGCCGCTAATAGATAGTTAGATAGTTACATAGTTACGACAGAAATAGTTAGTTAGTTTTGACATCGGCCCGGCGACCTAGTTCGGGATGATTTAAATATCGATATTCAAACTGGTGTATATATAAAATGCAACCGTGGGAAAGCCACGTATTGAAGGGGCCGACTGTACCGGAGCGATACCATCGCTTCACCGGCGTTAAACAGCGCTTGTGCTGTGTTTCGCCTAGTGAGTGAGGTTACCAGAGGCTCCGGGGAAATGGGGGGTTAAGATGACGGGTAGGGCACACTAGCGACGCTAATCGATTTTAATTTTTAGCTACTAAATCGGATCTATTTTATACAATTCCGGGGATACAATCTCCCTATACTATTTATTTAATACTTATAGTTAACTGTTTGCTCTGCTTTTGCATTTGAATTTTGACCGCCGAAAGTGGTCGATTTTAGTTAGCAGACGAGCAGATGGACCACCTGATGGTAAGCGATTGCTGCCGCCCATGAACACCCGTGACACCAGTGGAGCCACAAGTGCGCTGCCAACCTTTAAGCAACCCCCCTTCTCCCGGATTAGGCCTCCGGTACCCTCACTTACGCAGCGAAACACAGCACAGTGCTGCTTCACGCCGGTTTTCTGTGATTCTGATATCCGTAACACAGGTGCTTGAGCTACATATCTCGGAGTCAGATCAATGTATGTTTATTTAAATTAAAATATTTATATTTATTAAAAAAAAATACAATGCACTTTCACCGTTTCACCTATCGGCATGAAAAAGATTATGAAGATTAAAATTAAAATAACATTATTGACAACTTGATACAACAATTGAGGATTCATCATCAGCCCATTTAAGTCCCCACTGCTGGGGCACGGTCCCTCAATCACATGAGGGGTAGTTGCCATACTCACCACGCTTGGCAGACGGGTTGGCGAGGGTTTTGATATAAATGCAGAGTTTTCCTTCTCTGGGTGCTGATGATCATGCCAGCAGCTTTACCTTAGTCGCCTTTTACGACACCTCGGTAAGAGAACCTCGGTAATGAAGGATTAGAACATTTGAAATATTGAAATTACATTCATGTCAAATTAATATAATAAATAGTTGACATTCTCAGGATACAGTCATCACCATATTATTTCAAATTATTTCGTAATCATTTATTTCAAGTCAATAACTCATATATTGTTAGTAGCATCTTAATCCTAGGCATTAGTGATCTATTTCGCATGTAATGCGCCACAGTGCAGCAAATAGCCACAGTCCACTCGGTCTGCAATCATCTTCAAGAGGGAATTGGAGCTAGCCTTGACCCTGCGCGTTGCGACTAAAAATGACACTCAGGAGCCCAGGGTTCGCTTGGACCATGATTCTTGATTTAAGGAATCTGGTAATTACAATGAAGCGACTGCCGTCTACCTTCGCAACCCTTTAACAGAGTAACCAGACCAACTGAATCATGGATACACGTTTCAGAAACTATCCGAAACGTGCAGATTTCCTCACGATGTTTTCCCTCACTGCCGAGCTAATGGTACAAATACGCACATAGGTTTGAAAAATGTAGAATTGCATGCTCGAATCCAAGCTCGGTCCTCCCGCATGGAAGGCGCGTTCTGGACCACTTAGCTACCATCTTTTTAAGGATACAGTGAAAGGTGTTAATATAGTTACAATACATTATACGGTGGCAGTTGGAGTCACAAATCATTTATAATTAAAGATAAAAAAAAAACTTTATTCAATTTAGGTCCACACAGACCACTTATGAATGTCAAAATAGGTTACATAATATCGGTAAGCGGTAGCTGGTTCGGAATATCGATTTCTACTGAGAAGACACCAGCAAGAAACTGAGTAGTTACTCTTTTCAAATATTGATGATGTTACAGAGTTTCAATTGAGAAAAGAAAAAAAATACAATTATGAAAGTTAATAGACTACTATGAATAACAACTCAAAAGATTAATCAATTAACATGACCAAGAGTCCTTATTATTTAAATACTCTTGTACACTATAGTAACCTTTCTTCATTAGGCAGGTTTTAATATGAAGCTTAAACTTATCCAGTGATAGGTTAATGACATTTTGTGGTAGCTTATTAAATACCTTAATACTTAAGCCAACAAATGAATTACCGATTTTATGAAGTCTGAGGACCGGGACGGCAAGCCTATGTTTAGGTATTTCTGGTGTTAAGACCATGACGATCGGACTTTTTTGGAAAAATGTGCAAGTTCTTACGTACATACATAATGCTGTCGAGGATGAATTGGGAAGCCACGGTTAAAATATTTATTTCTTTAAATATTAATGAATGAAATGCTCTTCCGTTTGCCGCTAGTCTTTGCGTTAAGGAAAAGGAAAATGATCTCGCAATAACGCAGCCACCGTACTGGGGTAGGTAGGTATGTGCAGTCGCGAGTCGCAACGCCGCGTGGGCCGCCCAATCGATGCTAAGCCAGAACCCGAGCCGAGCGAATAATTGCGACGCAGAAGCCTGTGGCCATTCATGGACTGTAATAGGCCAAGTTTGTTAAACAATAGATAACATTCATCTTAATCTACGCATACTTTAATGGAACAAAAACCAACCTGTTGGTGAATTTGTTATTTTGAAACTCGAAGGCCGTGTCTATATTTGAGACGCGTTTGAAAAGCCAGTGGGCTTCAAATACAAATACAAATCATTTATTGCATGTCACATGAAAATAGGTTGTTACAAATATGGATAGATACAATGTGACGCCCTGTAAGGGCATAGCAACATAACAAAGGGCCCACTAAGTTCCTGCGTCCTCCGTAAATTATAGAATATTATTAACAATAACAATATTTAAATTCTACATACACATACAATTCTAAATTAACAATGAAATCGATTTTTCTATTCTAATCTATTCTATTTTTATAACATTAAATAATAATTGTAATTGAGAATTGAACTGTATAGCTTAAATTTATTAATTGATTTATTTATAATAGATTACTTTATTTTATCATTGAAAAATTCCTGTATATTATAATAGCATTTTTTAATTAAGAATGTCTTTAAATTTTTTATAAAAAGTGGAAGATTATTTATATTTTTTATGTCATTTGGTATATGATTATATATTTTAATTCGCTTCGGTAGATGGTAATAATCTAAGTTTATTAAACAATAGATAACATTCATCTTAGTCCCATCATCATCATTTCAGCCAATAGACGTCCACTGCTGGACATAGGCCTCCCCCAATGTTGTCCACACAGATAGGTCCTATGCCGCCTGCATCCAATTGATTCCCGCAACCTTCACCAGATCGGCGGTCTACCTTGTGGGGGGCGCCGCTGCGACTTCCTGTACGTGGCCTCCACTCTAGGAGCTTTCCGCCCGAACGGCCGCATCATCATTCATCTTAGTCTACCTTTAGTTTAATGGAACAAAAACTGTTAGTGAATTTGTAATTTTGAAACTCAAATGTCATGCTATATTTGTGACGCATTTGAGAAGCCTCGGTGGACGGTACCTAAATATGCTAAGTTTGTTAAACAATAGGTAACATTTATCTATGTCTACTTCAATTGAACAAAAATTAACGCTCAGTTCTATGGAACGGTTTGGCTTGGCTGCAGGATTATTTCCCGACGGCTACGACTTACCCGCTTGCTGCTCATTTGTCGCCTCTAACATAAAAAAATTGTGTTGAATATAATCGAACATGTAATTGGTTTTTACATTTTTTATTGTTATGGAAAATCGTTTTCAATATATTTTCTTGATCAAGTACTCGTGTTATTCATACTATGAATAAACATGTTCATATTTCAACTTTTTTCGACAGTTAAAAGAATAATGTATTCTATTCTATATAAAAACTTACTTACTAAATGTACCCTTTCTTTTTTAATTTATTATTTTTTAATCATTTTAATTAATGTAAATAAAAAGCTAGAAAATCAAATTAATAACGCAAAACATGTGTTATTCCTTATTTAAACAGACAATATTTGCTGTGAAATAAAGTGTATTTATAGTTCGCTATTTAATTGATTAAAAAAAATTAAAGAGAAATGCCACCCCTGTATATTTAATTGCTTTTACACATAAACTGAATTGGTAATTAAAGTTGATGTCTTTAGGAAGCAATCTAGGAACTTGAGAAAAACTAAAACGGAGCGTTTCTGCAGAAATTTCCAGACGCACTCGGCGTTAGTTTTTATAAATAGGTTAGTATTTTTCTTCGGAACTAGAACACAAAAGCATCTATGGTGCCGCCATGACACTTTTTTTGTCGCCATCCTAAGATGGCGCGTGGAAGCCTTAAAACAAAAGAATCCACCCCGCCCCACCCACAAAAAAAGAAATGGAACTATTCGAAAAAATAAGTTTCAAGTTTCAAAGCAAGGAGGTCGGAAGCGTTTTATCCAAATCAGCGGCGACACGAACAAATCAACATGCGAAATCCCGAATTCAGAAAGCACGTACGGAACGCAACATAATCCCGTGGAGCGGGCATGCAAACTCGAATAACAGTGCCACATTTACCGGAGAAGGCATCAGGCGACCACTTGTTGCTCTCCAACTTCTCGCTTCACTCCAAACTTGGGATCACCCCAATTATTCGGCGCACTACCCGAATCACCGACAGTCTATTAAACAACACTATTCTAAATTTGAATATTTAAAAACTAATTTACCACTACAGAGCTACGTTTACAATTTTTTAAATATGGAACACTTAAAGCGTAAAATACACGCGAACTTTTCAATCGGAACTTTTCAACAGGAACTGTCACGAGTCACAAGTCACAACAAACGCGGATAAACTTTTTTTCGCTATGCTAAGGAATATCGTTATAAAATATACAATCGATTTGGAGCACCTGTTACAATCAATTTCTCACTGCACTTCGCGAGCGTCTTAGGTTTAAGAAGTTCGAAAATCGTTCGAAATTCAAATTGGAATTTGGTTATTCGAATTCGTTCGGGTGTGGTTGTAATGTTTTTTATATTTTTGAATTTGGAAGCCGAAAATGTGCGGTTTTGGATTAGACGTGCGGAGAGAGGTTGCAGAATGCAAGCGGTCTCTGCAACCTACAAGGCTTGCAACAGGTTGTTTGGCGCTGGGCGGCGGGGCGCGTGCGCGGCGCCGCTCGGGGCGCGCCTCCACAGTGGCCGACAAATATTCTGCATTAAATGGGGAACGGGGTTTTTGGTACTTTGACCTTGAATGAAGATTGCAGTACGTCTGACACTTTTTGCCATAAATTATGAATGTGATACCTCAGGTTGGCCGTGTGGTCCTCGGCAGAGTAGAATAGGCCACCCTCACTCTTAGCGAGGTGTCGTAAAAGGCGACTAAGGTAAAGCTGCTGGCATGATCATCAGCACCCAGAGAAGGAAAACTCTGCATTTATATCAAAACCCTCGCCAACCCGTCTGCCAAGCGTGGTGAGTATGGCAATTACCCCTCATGTGATTGAGGGAGGCCCGTGACCCAGCAGTGGGGACTTAAATGGGCTGACGATGACGACACCTCAGGTGTTGCTGGTGTACTCTGACCTTGGATGAAGATTGCAGTGCGTCTGTCACTTTTTGCCATAAATGTAGGATGTGATACCTCATGTGTTGCTGGGTTCCATGGGTGCCGGTGATCACTTTCCTATCAGGTGTGCCATCTGCTCCTTCGTCCGCTATAATGTTAAAAAAATCCAAGTGTTTCCATGAATAATCTTCAATTCACACAAGTAATGCCATCACTTCACAGTACCTACTTGAGACTGCAGCAAACGTAATAGATGTAATTCACGCTAATAATGCAATTAATTTCTTTTGAATGCATTATTGAAATAATGCACGTTACAGATTTGAATAAATACTGCTAAAATCGAGTTTGTTGTATAAGATCACACACAGTCGACAGTATACCTACTCATATACCTACCCGCAGCTTGCGAAAATTATTGGCGCAGTAAACCACATGCAAGCTCATCACCAACAGCTAGAGAGGAGTTGAATCGGTTGCCGTGGTCGAAGTCTGTCGGACACCATCATGATATTATTATTAATTTCAGCTGACTTTTGCTTTTTCCTAAAACTATTTTCCCATATAAACAAAAATATACAAAACTTCATAAAAAAAAATGTCTCTGTCTAATATCCAACTGCAAGGTAAAAGACTTCATCATAGAAATCAAGTCACCGTTACAATGATGGCTAGATTAGTTTAGCTAAAACGGTGTTAAAAAGCAGTTTTCATGCTTTTTTCGATTTTTCTCTATAACACGGTTTTAGCTAATAAAAGCTTATTGAACATTTACTGAATAAAGTTAAAAGATAAAGATAAAAAAATCTTTATTCAATTCAGGTCCATACAGAACACTTATGAATGTCAAAATAGGTACGTCATATTATCATCCACCGCTGGTTCGGAATGTCGATTTGTCGGCAAATAAACGAAGAAAGCCCTAATCACCACTTTTAATGAATAATATATTATATATTTTAGTAAAAGAGAATAAATAAATTCCTGGAGACGCTCGGGCGTGCGCCCACTGTGGAGGCGGCGCGTGCATCGGCAGCTGGCGAGGTTGTGCACCAGACGCCCGCACTGATAACGAGGGGACTGAGCGATATCAAAATATCGCAGATAACGCGCACTTACGCGTCAAAATACGCCTTAAAAAAATTACACTCTTAAACTAATCCCCTATTACGAATACGTCATTTCTTTCCTCTACCCAAAGGTTGTCTGGAAGAAATCGCTGCAGCGATAAGACCGCCTCATTGATTGTACTGTCTGCTGTTATTGTATCTTATTTTTGTGCAACAAAGCATCTATCTATCTATCTGATAATTTTTAATAACCCTGTATTTTTGGTTATTATTTTTTATGAAAGACAAGCCAAAAAAAACGATAAGTATTGTACATTAAAAAAACAGAATTTGTAACATTCTGCTATTTTGATTATAAAATGTGACACAACAATAATGTAGATTTTATAAAATATGCTTTTTTTTGACAACCCAGTGCTTTTCGTTACTTTATTAAACGTAGTTTTTTTTTTATTTCGTAAAATAGGCGTTACTGAAAAGCCTGATATTTTTTAAACTAAGAAATTATTAATAAAAAAATATCTTGACTCTAACGTGCATTTATACGCATTTTAATACCTATTGAAAAAAATAAAGCTATTTATTTTTACAGTGAGCTCCACTGCTATTATAGTTTTTAGTTTAAAATTTGTTTTACTAAACTAAAGACTTTGACTCCGCTACAAGACTCAACCATTCGGCTACATCCAACACATTCTGCTACGAGTTGTACATACTCTGCTACGGCACCCACAAACGATCTTATTATAACAAATCAAACTATGTATTCACAATACTACTAGACATACCTGACTAGAATTCTTCTCTTTACTACGATACTTTTTATTACGTAGTATAGATAGATAGATAGACAATACAAAATATTTGCATCAAAGGACACACATGCATACAATTTAAAATGATAAAAAAATACACACTTTGCTACGTGTTTTACACTCTGCTACGAATCCTACATGTTTTGCTACGAGTCACTCTATGCTACGAGAGTAGAATCTCAAAATCTTATCATTTAATCTCCACTCTAAAATCATAAAATATTTCGATTTTAGTTTACTTCAACATATACGTTGATTTTTAACAAATATCCAAATTATAAGCAGATAACGATTTCGAATTTGAAGCTCTTTCAAGTTTTCATATTCGCCATATCACATAGGTATAATAATTGGTTATCTACCAGGCACCACCACTATGATAGTCGAGCAAAAAAGTCACGAGTCACAGAGCGGATCAGTACATTTTAGTTATTATCCTGCCGGCTTATGTTGCTTTTATTAAAAAAAAAATAGCGACTCAACTGGCAATTTACTTAGAAATTGTATTTTCAATACTTACTTTTTTATTTTTTTTAAGTAACTATTAATGCTACTACTTCAAAATTAATTAACTGTGTTTTAAAAGACAATGTTAAGGAACGTGTAGGATAGTTCTTCATAATTTTTTTTATTAAAAAGTTATTATTGATAAAAACGCCAATTCTGCCAAGAAAAAAAGGATAATTTTCAAGTTTTTTTTATATCATCACAAATACAATATTATCTAATCTCTATTTAAACATCTTCATCATCATTTCAGCGAATAGACGTCCACTGCTGGACATAGGCCTCCCCAATGTTCTCCACACAGATCGGTCCTGTGCCGCCCGCATCTAATGGATTTATTTCCGCGACCTATTAACTATTATTTTACCTTTATGTATGGTCTTAAATCAAAATAAAATTATAGTATAGTGATTTTTCGCTCGCCAACCCGTCTGCCAAGCGTGGTGAGTATGGCAATTACCCCTCATGTGATTGAGGGAGGCCCGTGCCCCAGCAGTGGGGACTTAAATGGGCTGACGATGATAGTGATTTTTTGCTTATTAAAAGAATTATACATCTTATTGTGTTTAGAAAGAACGGCTATTTCATAAGTAAAGACCTATTATTATTCAAATGAGAATTTACTTTGAGATTGCACATTGTGCAGGCTTACACTTTATTCATACATTTGTTTATTTTATTTACAAAATCTACAGCTCTTAAATTATTCTATATAAAATGTACCACTTACAGCTAATAACAGATTTTATATAGGTATATTAACAAACTTATATAAATAAAACAGCCAAGGGGCAGCAAAAAAAGGGAAAAAAAGAAAACAACCAATACAATTTAACAGTTGTACAGACAGCCACACATCAGGCTACCACAATCTGTCAAAATTCCTCAATTGATATTGAATGTATCTGACATTATTGAATTGAAGTTCTCTATGCCATTTTAATGGGTATTAAAATGGCTTCAACATATGTTTGTTATATGAATACTATGAGTGAAATCTATCTAAGCGTAATTACTCCACATGTCGGAAGCCGGGTTCCGCAGTTTTAGGGGCTCGCAAACAGCGATATTGCGCAAGTTGCCCTCTCTAACATTTCGGAGAGGACTTGTTTGTTGCGCCGTTATTAAACGTGTTCTTTCACTGTTTGTCTACGGAACCCTAGTATGATTGTTTTTTTACAATTTTGTTGGTGGATACCATTATAGTTACAAAAATTCAAATCTTTTGTTATTTATGTCTGTCGCCATTTAAAACACTTATTTTTACAGTGTAAAGGTCGGTTCCGAGAACCACCTTTTGACATGAATGGGCTGGCTCGACCGAAGTGATTCCACGGCCTCACATAAATCCAACGTAAAGCTGAACTGTGTTTGACTGAATGCGTGAAAGTAATGGAGATCCAATCGGGAGGAAGAGTGAAAAGGTTGTCAGCATACTTTTGTCTCCACTGATGCTGTCCCATGAGCTACTCAATCGCTTACCATCAGAGGTACCCATCTGCTAACACACACCTAACCACAGCATACACCTAATCCCTCTTCGGTCGTGTCACACTAGTGTCCCATCGAAATAAGAGGGAGGGTACGAGAATAGAGAGTGCACTTGTGTCTGCGCAAATACTTGTGCACTATAATATGTCCTGCGTCGATCGCTGAGATTAACCGCCATGACCGAAATATCGGTTTGGAGGACATTATTACAAACATACAACAATACAATTTTCTAATTTCAATGTTACTTTTTGGCAAAAATTTTCTTCTATAAATGTCATTGTCTTGTATTTGCACTTACTCCTTTGGTCATCAAGTTTTCATAGCATTGTGTTTTATTGCTAGCTTTTTCAATCAACTATATTTAAAGAGAAAACGTACATTAGTATGTGATGAAAATAAAAAAATAGCCTTTATTGCTGCTAACCTTATAGTGTATTATAGTCAGTTGAAAGAGTTATGAAAGATTTTTATGTCAAATGTTTTAAGAATAAGAAATAATTTATTGACCACAACACATTACATACAAATCTAAATAAGGACAAAACATTATCAAATTACGGCCAACAAGGTTCAGCCTCAGCATGTGCTACAACAACCGCTAAGCAGCCGCTGCAGCGCTGATTTTCAGGCTGTACCTTCGAGCGACGACTCATAATAAAACATACAACATGAAAAAAATACTGACAATATTAATAGAAAACGGAAAATTACATCTATAACGTGAACATGAATAACAAGACGCATACATACAGATCCAATAAATAAAATGCAACATTAATATAAATTAATTAATATAAACCGGTACATAATAGGTACATAAATAATAAATAAACAAACAAAAACAATGCTCCCACAAATACAATAAATAGAAATAACGACAGTGGCGCCATCATTCACTACTATTTTTACGATTATTCATCAAAGATCAGCTATACTTTATTTTTGTCCTGAGCCTGTTAGCTTCCTTTCTCGTAGCAAAGATTAAGACTCGTAGCAAGACGTGTAAGATTCGTAGCAGTGGAGGTCACGTAGCAAACTGTGTATGCCACGTAGCAAAGAAAAGGTTACATAGCATAGAGAATAATTCCTAGTAAGGTATGTAGCAGCCGTGTGGTCCCCGGCAGAGTAGAATAGGCCACCCTCACTCTGACCGAGGTGTCGTAAAAGGTGACTAAGGTAAAGCTGCTGGCATGATCATCAGCACCCAGAGAAGGAAAACTCTGCATTTATATCAAAACCCTCGCCGACCCGTCTGCCAAGCGTGGTGAGTATGGCAATTACCCCTCATGTGATTGAGGGAGGCCTGTGCCCCAGCAGTGGGGACTTAAATGGGCGGATGTGATGATGAAGGTATATAGCATAGCGTGTATTGTCACCGTAGTAGGGTTCGTAGATGCCATAGCAAAGTATGTAGCAAACTGTGTATGCCTCGTAGCATAGTGTAGCTGTCGTAGCATATATAACAATTCGTAGTAACGTATGTATATTAGTAATATCGTAGCAGGGTCCGTAGGTACCGTAGCAGAGTATGTAGGTGCCGTAGCAGAGTACGTGGATGACGTAGCAAACTGTGTATGCCTCGAAGCAAAGAGAAGGATTTGTAAGTCAAATGTGTATGTTTTAAATGTGTAGCTTTTAGTGTGCATGTCTGGAACTTCAACCATTTAGAGAATAGACTAACCTAGTTCCAGGCTTAGTAAAACATAGTACTTATAATATATCATAGGGCCGGCGCAAATATAAATAATTTTCTCGTAAAAACACAGGCCAAAGAAAACATGTATTGTTCAGCTGATTACTGTAATATGCACAATTGTACACGTTCATTATATAGGTACTGTATTCGTATAACGTACAGTCAGCGTCAGATCAAATTACCCCCCCCGCAGTGGAAAAATAGCACTTGTGCCCCAGACATAAGCACGGTCCAAACGTCAACAAGGGTATAAGTAAAAAAAATAAACAAAGTTGGTTCTTGTTGCAGTGTCCCGAAAATGCTGGCAGTATTACTTCTCTGGATCGCGATGGAAATTTTCTCTGCGAACTAGCTGCCCGTCTTTAAATCTCCCGTGATTTCGACCAAACGCTTAGCCATGTCACGGAAAGAGAGAACTAACTAGATTGGCGCAGCGACCCAAAGTGAGCCTTGACCTCCGGTAATAAGAGTCATTATCTAGGCCGGTCCTGCGCTGCCAGTAATCCACCAGAGGTCCATGCAAATCCATTTCGACCTCGTCTCTCCAGCGGTACCTTGGACGGTCAAGTGGCCTTCGACCATTTGGCCGTCCCTTAAGCTCTTTTTACTGCACGATCTTCTCTCATTCTCTCGAGAAAAGAATGAAAGGAGCAGCGTTTAATTATTTTTTAACTCACCGAGTATGTAGACCATGTTCTTGGTCCAGCGCTGGAGCTCTTTACGGATGGCGCGACGTTCCTGCTGGCAGCGCGCGAACGAGCACTCCGCCATGGCCGTCGGACACCGACACTGGAACAAACATATACAATTATATTTCATCGCTTCATTCGAAGATATGATATAATTACCACGTAGTCCCCCTGTTTACCAGGTAACACTTGCACAATTTTTAGAGTTTTTTTAAACTATTTAACAGCTTTTTTAAAGTAAAAAAGTATTAAAACAAAATATTTTACACTTCCGGTTCTACCTTTCCCTCGCTTACGGCGAGCGACGGAGCTCATTCCTCTGTTGTGCTCGGTAGCGCTCGCACGTCAAAAAAATTAAGTGATAGCTATGCCTAAACGGAACGCGCAGGAGCGTATTGGACGCTATGCAAGAAAAATAAGAAAAATCGAAGAACGTGAAAGACGAAGGAGAATTATTTCTCCGTTTAGTTCATCGTCGGAAGATGAAGGTAAGCAAAAATGTTTTTATATTCTGAGGTCGTTACTAATTAAAGTGTTAATAATTTTTAAATGTGTTTGAAAGTGCTTTGGGATTGACTGCGAGTCTTTAACTCTGACACTTTTCGAACCTTATAAATGCCTGCCTGCTTCGACAGGTTGAACGACCTTTTTTTCACGCATTGGGGTAGACTGCGAGTCTACAACGATGGCAATTCCATACATTGGGGTAGACTGCGAGTCTACAACGATGATTACATAGCAGAAAATACGTTACATCTGAAATAGGCGTATCGTTTCCCTGCAAACTATTTACCGAAAAACTAAACTTCAGTTTTTTCGTGTCCCTATTTTATTCTCGTACTACCCACATTACTTGGTGTTATTTTCGCAACCTAAATTGATTTTTATCTTTTTAGGTAACGAAGCCCCCAATCCACCGAATGACGGTGAATTTATCCCGGACATAACATTCGATACACCAGAAATTAGTGTGGATGCTGATTGTATCGACTCTGTCGAACAAAGTATCGACCAGCCAGGACCCAGTTCCCAAATAGATACTCAGGCCGAAACCGACCTTGACCCTGATCTTCTATCCGCACTAGGCGAATCCACGTCTGACGCACCGGAGTACGGTGACGGTATTCACGAAAATCTGTCGAAATTGTGGCTACCCTTATTAAAAAAGGGTATGCCAAAAGAAAATAAAGATAAGATCTTAAGAGATTATTTAATTCCGGACAACTGTAAACTACTGCAAGCACCGAAATTAAATGCAGAGATATCAGCTGCGGTCCCAGATATGGTGCGTAACCGGGACAAAACAGTCGCCGCCTCACAGCAACAGCTTGGGCTAGGAATTACGGCCGTCAATAGAGGATTAGATATCCTCTTAAAAAGTGACAATAAAATTCAAGCTATGAAACATTTGAGTAATGGTTGCCGTTTATTGTGCGACTCTCACAGCTTGATGTCGAAAAATCGAGTCAAGCTTATTCATGCCAAGCTTAGATAAGACTTTTCTGCACATGATAAATGAATCCGAAAGAGACGAAACGTTATTTGGTTCTTCGCTGTCGGAGAAGATAAAGGCCGCTAAAGCTATTGAGAAGCAAGGCCTGCAGATTAAGAAGCCGGCACCAAAACCTCCAAAATCAACTGTATCACAGCCTAGTGTTCGCCCTGGATCACTCCAGGGAAACTGGGGTGCGCCTCCTCGTTACCCGCCAGCGAACAGAGGGGGGCGTGGAGGCTACCGCAGGCACCAGATGGCGTCCGCAGCCCGTCGCCCGTATACAGCGACGACGGCGCAGCCGCAACGCGCGACTCTGGACAAATCCCGTGCCCCGGCGCAGACCCATCACTAGAACAGGTACGAGTACATGCCGGCAGGCTTACTCTTTTTTATAACTGCTGGGTTCAAATCACGAGTAATAACGTTGTACTCGACTGGATTAAAAACGGTTACACAATACCTTTTAAATCCATTGTAACCCAATGTAATATCCCTCAAAATACCTTCTCTCGGGCAGAAAAATTAGACATGTTAAATGCCATAGATAATTTATTAAAATTAGGTGCTATTTCTGAGTGTGAGCAAACTCACGAACAATTCATATCCCGGATATTTCTTACTCCGAAACCTAATGGAGAGAAGCGCTTCATTTTGAATTTAAAACCGCTAAATAAGTTCATTGATAATTCCCATTTTAAAATGGAAGATTACCGTACTGCCTGCAAATTAATACCACGCGAGGGATATTTAGCTACCATCGATCTAAAAGACGCATATTTTCTCATACCTGTCAGTCCTTCAGACAGAAAATATTTGAAATTTCAATTCCAACCAATTAATTCCACCAAGACCGTTACTTACCAATTCTGTGCCTTACCATTTGGTCTCTCGGTAGCCCCTCGTGTTTTCACCAAGGTTATGAAAGAGGTTATAGGTTACCTAAGAAGTAAAGGTCACAAATCTGTCTTTTATTTAGACGACATATTATGCATAGGAGATACCTACGAGCAGTGCCTAAACAACATTAATGAAACATTAAAGTTGCTTAACTGCCTAGGATTCGTAGTGAATTATGATAAAAGCATGTTGTCACCGTGTCAGTCCTGTAAATTTCTCGGTTTTGAAATGAATACTCACGATCTCAGTATTAGTCTACCTCTAGATAAGCGAAACAAAATTGCTCAGTTGGTTATTAAATATTCAAAGTTACCCTCATGCTCCATACGTGAATTTGCCCAACTAATAGGAGTGTTGGTTGCTGCTTGCCCCGCCGTCAAGTACGGATGGATGTATACAAAAGTCCTAGAGCGACAAAAATATTTGGCTTTGCTTAAAACTGATAATTACGAAACAAAAATTTGTTTACCTGAAATTATATTAGATGACCTCAATTGGTGGTCGTCAAATATAGACACCACATGTAATTTTATGAGACAGCCTAATTTTGAACTCGAAATTTACACTGATGCTTCGCTGTCAGGATGGGGAGCCGTTAGTGACGGCTGTACTGTTAATGGAAAGTGGAAAGATGTAGAAAAAACTCGGCATATAAATTATTTAGAATTGACGGCTGCCTTTTTGGGTCTCAAGTCTTTTGCACAGAACGTAACCAACTGCGCAGTATTACTTCGCATTGACAATACAACCGCAATCAGTTATATAAATAGAATGGGAGGAGTACAATATCCCCACCTAAATTCTCTAGCAAGATCACTCTGGCAGTGGTGCGAAGAGCGTGACCTTTGGATATACGCATCTTACGTGAATACAAAGGAAAACCGTGCAGACTTTGCATCTCGGATTGTCAATCCAGATACAGAGTGGGCACTTTCTGATCAGGCTTTCCAAAATGTTGTACAACATTTTGGTCAGCCTGATATAGATTTATTTGCTTCACGGGACAACGCCAAATGCTCACGATTTATTTCATGGAAGCAGGATCCAGACGCTGAATCAGTAGATGCCTTTACTGTCAGCTGGGAATCAGATTTTTTCTACGCATTCCCGCCTTTTTCAGTCATATTAAAATGCCTCAGAAAAATAATCGATGACAGAGCAGACGGTATTCTAGTTTACCCCCACTGGCCATCGCAACCGTGGTTCCCATTATTACAAAATTTAATTGTATCAGACGTACTTTACTTAAGTCCAAATAAATACCTTTTGCAATCTCATTTCAGAGACTATCATCCCCTACACAAAAAACTTACCCTGGGTGTCGCGAGGCTCTGCGGCAATCCTTCATACGACATGGCGCTGACACAGATTCAGCGACATTGATGTTGGCCTCATTCTCCGATAGTACAGTCAAGCAATATAATACTACCTTGAAGCTCTGGTGGGACTTCTGTACTGTCAATAAGGTAAATACGTTCGAACCTTCTAATAAAAATATTCTTTCCTTTTTAACAACCCAATTCAATAAAGGTTGCTCTTACGGCAGTCTAAATTCTCACCGTTCTGCCTTATCAGCGTTAATAGGAAATAAAGTTGGCTCAGATGATTCTGTGAAGCGTCTCCTTAAGGGCGCGTATAAACTTAAACCTTCTAGGCCAAAATACGTTAATACATGGAATCCTCAACGTGTTCTAAACCATGTCTCGACATGGTATCCCTAATAAGGATTTATCTTTAGATAAAATCACAAAGAAAGTTTGCATTCTACTTGCCATCTGTACTGCACATAGAATGCAGACTTTATCTTTAATTAAATTAGAAAATATATTAGTTTCTGAAAGCGGGATTAAGATCAAAATTACGGACATTATAAAAACATCCGCACCGGGTAAAGATCAACCTGAGTTATACTTGCCGTACTTCAGTGAAAATATTAGTATTTGCCCTGCTACAGCACTCACAGATTATATGTCTATGACAACAAACATTAGACCCGAGGGCGTTAGTAACCTATTACTGACATACAGAAGACCACACAAACCCGCTAACACTCAATCTATTTCTAGATGGGTGAAGCAAGTACTATCGGAGAGTGGCGTCGACACCAGTGTATTCGGCGCACATAGTACTCGCCACGCGTCGACGTCAGCCGCCAGCTTCTCTGGTGTTAGCATTGAAACCATTCGCAAAACCGCAGGGTGGACTAACACGTCTAATTCTTTTGCCCGTTTCTATAACCGGACCATTACAAACGAGGGAGAATTTGCTAGGTCCGTCTGTTTAAGATCATCCACATAAGTTGATTAAAAATGTTAAATTTTTTGCCACATTAAGGATGTATAAGGAGAAAATAGGTTAAGTTTTAGTATAAATAAGTACACAAATTTATGTTAGATATATGTATGAATAAAAATGAAGCATTATGGTAATAAATATAAATATTACTCTAATCAGCATTTTACTTCAAAACTTCCTACTCTTAACATCTACGTGGTAATTATATCATATCTTCGAATGAAGCGATGAAATATAATATATGATCAAAC
Organism: Marasmia exigua; assembly: GCA_019059595.1. Taxonomy (NCBI): domain Eukaryota; kingdom Metazoa; phylum Arthropoda; class Insecta; order Lepidoptera; family Crambidae; genus Marasmia; species Marasmia exigua. Next base: position 18,953,952 of record CM032484.1, read on the forward strand.
GAACTTCCCGAGTGAAGTTCGATCAATATTATATGAGTCGCTTCATTCGAAGATATGATCACCCACCCAACCCGATAATCACCCGAATAAAGAAAGTTTTGAATAGGCTCCAACTCTAAAAAATGAGCTCCGTCGCTCGCCGTAAGCGAGGGAAAGGTAGAACCGGAAGTGTAAAATATTTTGTTTTAATACTTTTTTACTTTAAAAAAGCTGTTAAATAGTTTAAAAAAACTCTAAAAATTGTGCAAGTGTTACCTGGTAAACAGGGGGACTACGTGGTAATTATATCATATCTTCGAATGAAGCGACTCATATAATATTGATCGAACTTCACTCGGGAAGTTCGTTTGATCATATATCATTAGTCAATAAGTATTAGCAAACTTCTTCTTTCTAGTCGCTTAATGGTTGCGAAAGGTCGGACGGCAGTGCTTATTTGTAATTACCAGACTCCCCAAATCACGAATCATGGTCCAAGCGTAGCCCAGGCTTCCAGAGCGACAGCTTTTGGACGCAACTGGGAATTACACAACGACCTGTTTGAACCGTGATAGTGAACGCTGCCTTCCTTGGTGTAATTTTTGCGGGTTCGATCCCCGCATAGTACAAACATTTGTGTGCATGAACCTATATATCATGTTTTGTCTCATATATTTATTGTTTGCCGGGTGGATATTTTTGTATGGAATAATTTTTATTTCGCATTATATGTGTTGAAAATAAACAAAATAGCCTTTATTGCTGCTAACCTATAGTGTATTATAGTCAGTTGAAAGAGTTTGAAGATTTTGTATGTCAAATGTTTTAAGAATAAGAATAATTTATTGACCACAACACATACATACAAATCTAAATAAGGACAAAACATTATCAAATTACGGCCAACAAGGTTCAGCCTCAGCATGTGCTACAACAACCGCTAAGCAGCCGCTGCAGCGCTGATTTTCAGGCTGTACCTTCGAGCGACGACTCATAATAAAACATACAACATGAAAAAAATACTGACAATATTAATAGAAAACGGAAAATTACATCTATAACGTGAACATGAATAACAAGACGCATACATACAGATCCAATAAATAAAATGCAACATTAATATAAATTAATTAATATAAACCGGTACATAATAGGTACATAAATAATAAATAAACAAACAAAAACAATGCTCCCACAAATACAATAAATAGAAATAACGACAGTGGCGCCATCATTCACTACTATTTTTACGATTATTCATCAAAGATCAGCTATACTTTATTTTTGTCCTGAGCCTGTTAGCTTCCTTTCTCGTAGCAAAGATTAAGACTCGTAGCAAGACGTGTAAGATTCGTAGCAGTGGAGGTCACGTAGCAAACTGTGTATGCCACGTAGCAAAGAAAAGGTTACATAGCATAGAGAATAATTCCTAGTAAGGTATGTAGCAGCCGTGTGGTCCCCGGCAGAGTAGAATAGGCCACCCTCACTCTGACCGAGGTGTCGTAAAAGGTGACTAAGGTAAAGCTGCTGGCATGATCATCAGCACCCAGAGAAGGAAAACTCTGCATTTATATCAAAACCCTCGCCGACCCGTCTGCCAAGCGTGGTGAGTATGGCAATTACCCCTCATGTGATTGAGGGAGGCCTGTGCCCCAGCAGTGGGGACTTAAATGGGCGGATGTGATGATGAAGGTATATAGCATAGCGTGTATTGTCACCGTAGTAGGGTTCGTAGATGCCATAGCAAAGTATGTAGCAAACTGTGTATGCCTCGTAGCATAGTGTAGCTGTCGTAGCATATATAACAATTCGTAGTAACGTATGTATATTAGTAATACCGTAGCAGGGTCCGTAGGTACCGTAGCAGAGTATGTAGGTGCCGTAGCAGAGTACGTGGATGACGTAGCAAACTGTGTATGCCTCGAAGCAAAGAGAAGGATTTGTAAGTCAAATGTGTATGTTTTAAATGTGTAGCTTTTAGTGTGCATGTCTGGAACTTCAACCATTTAGAGAATAGACTAACCTAGTTCCAGGCTTAGTAAAACATAGTACTTATAATATATCATAGGGCCGGCGCAAATATAAATAATTTTCTCGTAAAAACACAGGCCAAAGAAAACATAGTATTGTTCAGCTGATTACTGTAATATGCACAATTGTACACGTTCATTATATAGGTACTGTATTCGTATAACGTACAGTCAGCGTCAGATCAAATTACCCCCCCCGCAGTGGAAAAATAGCACTTGTGCCCCAGACATAAGCACGGTCCAAACGTCAACAAGGGTATAAGTAAAAAAAATAAACAAAGTTGGTTCTTGTTGCAGTGTCCCGAAAATGCTGGCAGTATTACTTCTCTGGATCGCGATGGAAATTTTCTCTGCGAACTAGCTGCCCGTCTTTAAATCTCCCGTGATTTCGACCAAACGCTTAGCCATGTCACGGAAAGAGAGAACTAACTAGATTGGCGCAGCGACCCAAAGTGAGCCTTGGCCTCCGGTAATAAGAGTCTTTATCTAGGCCGGTCCTGCGCTGCCAGTAATCCACCAGAAGTCCACGCAAACCCATTTCGACCTCGTCTCTCCAGCGGTACCTTGGACGGCCAACTGGCATGCGACCATTTGGCCGTCCCTTACGCTCTTTTTACTGCACGATCCTCTTTCATTCTCTCGAGAAAAGAAAGAAAGAAGCAGAAAGAGAGAGCGTTTAACTATTTTTTTTTACTCACCGAGTATGTAGACCATGTTCTTGGTCCAGCGCTGGAGCTCTTTACGGATGGCGCGACGTTCCTGCTGGCAGCGCGCGAACGAGCACTCCGCCATGGCCCTCGGACACCGACACTGGAACAAACATATACAAACATTAGTCAAATAAGTATTAGCCAAACTTCTTCTTATAGTCGCTTAAAGGGTTGCGAAGGTCGGACGGCAGTCGCTTATTTGTAATTACCAGACTCCCCAAATCAAGAATCATGGTCCAAGCGTAGCCCAGGCTCCAGAGCGACAGCTTTTGGACGCAACTGGGAATTACACAACGACCTGTTTGGAACAGTGATAGTGAACGCTGCCTCTGGTGTAATGTTGCGGGTTCGATCCCCGCATAGTACAAACATTTGTGTGCATGAACATATATATCTGTTTGTATATATTATTGTTGCCGGGTGGATATTTTGTATGGAATAATTTTTATTTCGCTTATATTGTTGATCTAACATGCTACATGGACTTGTTGATCTAACATACTACATGGACTTTCTTGACGATACCTATTATGAGGTTTTCGGGATGTAAACAATAAAAAAATAAACCGTAATTTTTTGCTGGCTGGCGATAAAAAAAAAAAAAAACAAAATACAGAAGCATCCCTTCATAGATATTCATTCCATGGCAAAATAAAAAGGTTTTATTTAAAACCCGTTCTTTATCCCCAATTTTGGGCAACACACGGACCGTTAACTAAAACTGAGCGCGTAACCGGATTACGCGACTTTATAGCCGGCGGCAAACGAAGTTACGGATATAACCGGACCGGTTTGCTTTTTGCGATTTTATTTTGTTTTACTCGGTAACTATAAACATGTGGTATGGTAGCTTTGTGCATAAGAACGAGCCTTCCATGCTGCCAGGGGGGGCCCTGATAAAATGTATAAAGTGATAAAAATATTATTTCACACTTTTTAGTTCATGGTTTTTGAAGGCGGTTTCTTTCGTGCAGAATTTTTTTTGCAAGCTTTTTAGTGTCTCATTTTTTGGCATTTACATATCGAATTGAGAACCTCCTTTTTTTTTGAAGTCGGTTAAAAAGTAGTTTGAGAAAAAAATATTCAGTGAAAAACTAAGTGTGCTGTAAGATTTTTTTTATACACATGTCTCCATAACTGCGGCCATCTTGTGGCCTATATTTGGACCTAGCATGTGGACGGAAGGGGCCTAAATGAAATCAATTTGATTGCCCCCGAATCCGAGCATGCATGGTAAATGTAACAATGAAGCGACTGCCGTCTGACCTTCGTAACCCTTTAACAGGGGAACTCTAGTTGGTCTACCAACTGAACCATGGGTACACGTTTCAGAAACTATTCAAAATATGTAGCTTTCTCACCACCGAGCTAATGGTTCAGAAAGCGCCTTTCATACAGGGGGCTGTGGTTCAAATCCGAGTATGCACCTCTGGGTTAAATAGATAGATATTCTTTATTGCACATAAACAAAACACAAGTATGATACAACAACAACAGACAGTACAATAAGGCGGTACTTATCAACACCAAAAACAAGGGTTCATAAAATTTTGTGCGTATTTCTACCATTAGCTCGGCGGTGAGAAAGCTACATATTTTGAAAAGTTTCTGAAACGTGTACCCATGGTTCAGTTGGTAGACCAACTAGAGTTCCCCTGTAAAAGGGTTACGAAGGTCAGACGGCAGTCGCTTCATTGTTACATTTACCATGCATGCTCGGATTGGGGGGCAATCAAATTGATTTCATTTAGGCCCCTTCCGTCCACAGGCCAGGTCCAAATGTAGGCACAAGATGGCCGCTGTTATGGAGACATGTGTTTAAAAAAATCTTACAACACACTTAGTTTTTTTTCACTTAATATTTTTTTGCCTAACTACTTTTTAACCGACTTCAAAAAAAGGAGGAAGTTCTCAATTCTACAAGTACCTAACTACACACACACATATATATATATATATATATTTATTTATTATGTTTGTTCGCCGATTACTTCACCATTTATGAACCGATTTAGATAATTATTTTTAGTTGGAAATTAGATAGTCCCGGATTAGTACCATGATGAGAATATTAGGATCTGATGATGGGATTCTGGAAAAATTGAGGGGAACCCTCAAATTTTAAAGGCACACGTAATAATTTTGTATTTTTTGGGGGGCTGGGGGGCCACCAAAAATTAGACACTAAAAATCTTGAAAAAAATTGAAATTCTATCATTCAACGATGTTTCTATCATTGGGAGGTCTTTTGATTACACAAATAAGTCAAATACCGTATTATCACATTCAAAAACATCTAAATTTTATTAGCTTTACAATAATTAGGTACATAAACAACCTATCCACAACTAACCGACCGTGGGGGAGCCATGATGCTTCGGCATGAATGGGCCGGCTCGACCGGAGTGACACCACAGCCTCCACAGAAAAGCAGCGTATAGCAGGACTGTGCTGCGTTTCGTTGCGTGAGTGTGGGTACCGGAGGCCCTATCCCGGGGAAAGGGGTTAAAGGTTAACAGCGCACTTGTGACTCCACTGGTGTCGCAAGTGTCCATGGGTGGCGGCAATTGCTTACCATCAGGTGATCCGTGTGCTCGTCTGCCACCATTTTTTTTTGTCACATTCAAAACATCAATATTTTATTAGCTTTACAATAATAATAATATTCTTCAACTGATTTCGGCTACGGCGGCCAATCGTAACGATCAGCCACTTACGCAGGCAGGATAGGTATATTATAGTGCTCAAGTGTGTGCAAAGACAAGTGCACTCTCTATTCCCTTGCCCTCATAATCCGATGGGACACCAATTGCAGTGTGACATGAACAGAGAGGGATACAAAATACACGGGTGTACAAAACCGGCAACTTCCACACTCCGAGCTGACCCTGAAAATTTCTTAACAGAATAACTGAGGCACAAATTTCGGTCCGACCCGGGAATCAAACCCGGGACCCCAAGCGCAGTCGTCGCTTTAAAGTGCGACGCTCTTCTCACTATTCCCACGAGGCAGTCAACAATTACAATTTTACTAGGTACATAAAAACCTTTACAAAATTAAAAGTTGCAAGCTAAATAAGACATTTGGCCCAGTCTTAAATATTCTCAGATGTGCCTTCAAAGATTCTATTCGATCAATTCCATACTCACACCAAAACATACTCCACCCTTCATTAGCCAAACACAAAGCGCCGCTCCAAAACATTCCCCGACCTAAACCAATTCACCCCCGCTTCCTAATCACCCGACTAGACACAAAAAACATCTGGACCAGACTTCAAAAGATAAAAAAACGTACCCAATTACTATAATATCGAAGTATCGACTCCGCCGGTCATTGACCTAAGGAGCTAACAAAATTCTACGAAAAACTCCTCATCAAGACACCCCCGACACCCACCGAATATTCCACCTCCCCCCCGAATTCTTATTTCAAACTCCAGACGAAGGAGGGGGTATCGCGAAACTATTCTTATTTTAAAATCTCTCTCCACGGAATATGCCACGAAAGAGGTTCTTATTTTAAAAATATCACGCTCCACCGAAATTTTCTTATTTTAAAAACTCGGGGGGTGCGAACGTTCTTCCGAAATCCACCACCCACTGGCCAGTTATGATATTCTTATTTTAAAATCGCTCCGAGCTCAGGATTGCGTTATTAAGATGTTGGTGTGCGAACGTTCGATCGTATCTAAGACACAAAGACGGTTATATATGCATCTATGTATAATACATACGATACGACACGAGTATCGGAATACACAAATGAGGACATGTAATGAAAGTTCTCACTTCTCATAACTCTGTGCATGTGTGACGTGGGTAGTCATGTGTGAATGTGTGAAGTTTGTTTTTAATAATAATTTGTTTGGTTCTAATAGATACGTTTCGAATCAGATTTGAAATTGGAAACTGGAGATTGCATTGTTTTTAATGGAATGTATTGACAGTAAGTCACGTAGAGAGATATAGCCACCTTAACACTATTATATTTTTTATCATGAATGTATTGTTAAATTGATTTAAGTAGTCCATTAATCAATTTACAGAATGAACCTCCAAAACCCCTTCATTTCATTCCTTAAAGGTTATAAAGTCCTTTTTAATGACAAAAACAATTGCTTTTTTATTGTTTGTGTCTGGGCCTTAGGAGGATGTATTTAGAACTACCTACCTACATGTGAGTTATTTTTCCTCAATTTTATATTGAACCAAACGTGTATGACATTAAGCTGAGAGTTGATTGAAGAAAATTGACCGATTCACGAGTCTGGCCCTATGTCTGTACTTCAACAAATTTTGAATTTGTATTTACGAACTCAACTTACTTTCTGAGGGCCTACAACAAGACGACCATGGGAGAGCCATGCTTCGGCATGATTGGGCCGGCTCGACTGGATTGATACCACGGCCTCATAGAAAACTGGCATGAAGCAGCACTGTGCTGTGTTTTGCTGCGTGAGTGAGGGTACCGGAGGCCCAGGGAGAGGGGGGTTTAAAGGTTGGCAGCGCACTTGTGAGTCCACTGGTGTCGCGGGTGTCTATGGGCGGCGATCCATCTGCTCGTCTGCCGCCTATCACATAAAAAATGGAATTCACGACTGATTTTTATACCCGTCTTTGTCACACGCGCTGTGCGTCTCTCTTATTTGGAAGCGACAGGTTTAATACCCTCGTTTGTTACGGGACGGTTTCGTTGCAGACCTTCTGATTGTTTATGAACGCTAGCTCAATTTGAGCTGCCCAAACCTCCCCAAACACGCACATATAACAAGATATAGGGCCATATAGGGAGCATTATCCGATTCCAAATTGCGAGACGTCTCCACACACCGGATCGATAGCTATAAATACCAGCTGACCCACACACCCACTCCCGAGTGCGACGCATTTGCGAAAGCCTCTGGACTAGGTTACTTGCCTAAATAATGACAGAAGAGGTAGCCTTGTGATAACGACGCGTGATGATAATGGCCGTGGGAGAGCCACGCTTCGGCTTGAATGGGCCGGCTCGACTGGATTGATACCACAACTTCACAGAAAACCGGCGTGAAGCAGCACTGTGCTGTGTTTCGCTGCGTGAGTGAGGGTACCGGAGGCCAAGGGAGAAGGGGGTTTAAAGGTTGGCAGCGCACTTGTGACTTCACTGGTGTCCATCGGCGGCGGCATTCGCTTAGCATCAGGTGATCCGTCTGCTCGTCTGACATAAAAAATGTAATAATAGGAAAAATATAATGTAAAATATACATACACAACAATAATGTGACGCAGAAGGCTCAACCAAAACTTCACTTTGACATTTTTAAATTATCAGTTATCAAACTTAAATACTCGTAAGTAAAAAAGGGCACCAAAAGTGGTCGCGCCGCAGTCGCCAATACTTAGGTATGTAGTATAAATTGTCTAAAAGTATAAATTAAATTAAATATCATTTATTTCAACCTAATTACAGATCATATTCAAAATAGAATAGTTAATAATAGCAACACAATATTTGACATTCATAAATTGTAATAAATAAATAAAAAGAGGCTAATACATATTTTGTAGTAATATAAATTTGGTGGCTAAAATTCTTTTAATTTTTGCCAGCAACAAAATTAAATGGTTTAAAATATAAGTTACTTAATTTTAGAAAAAGAGGTGTTATAAAGCAGTTATCACTATTTTTTAGAAAATTTTGTATGTATATATTTTGTTCCAGTCGTCAAAATTGCTCTATAGCACCATTTTCGCTAGCAAAAGTTTATTGAACGTCACTTATCTGAAAATCCATTATAATTGTGTTAATATGATTCGCTATCACCATAATAATATGCAAAACACTCATAAAACAAAAGGAAAAGGTAATAATAATAATAAAAATCATATTGAACGTCACTTAAAGTTGGCTCTATCTGACATTTATATCGCAGATTCTACCTTGACATTGATATCACTGACCTACGCGCTAGGCAGTAAAGTGTCGCTCTCGCACACTGGTATCATGTCTGTACATTATCTATTCTGTGACCACAGTTTGTAATCAGAGTTTCAATTCATTATAAACCAATATCTGTGCCTATGTTAAACTCAGTATTGATGTAAACTATTTAGATGATTCTGATGTATATCTATGTTGATAATAATCAGAGATAATATCATAAGTATATACTATGTCCAGGTCACCAAAAACAGTCTCCACTTTTATCTTAGTGATGAGGATTTTGTGAATGGGACAAAATGCGAATGGGACCGAATACAAATGGGACAGAATGCGAATAGGACCATTTTTGAATTCGTGACCAAATGCGAATTTGACGGTGTGCGTCAAACCCTTATTGGACTTCTGTTACCTTGAGCAGATGTCATAGAATTTTATCTCTTAAACATCAAGCTTAAAAACCCTTGACAATTATTGTCGCAATCCGAGGACAGATCACAGAATACATTACCAACACAAGCCGCCTCACGCGAAACAAACGTTCCGATTTCCATTTTCGATTTCAAATTCAAAAACGGATCGTGCAAAAAAGAGCGCGATGCAACCAATAATCTTTCCCGCCAATTTCCATCGCTGTCAAATTTGGGCGCGCCACCCCAGCCTCCCCTCCCGGATCAATTTACGATAACTCGGTTTGAACGTTCCGTCCCGCTCCGCCTTAAGACATCCCGCTAGCCCCGTCTCCTCCCGGATAAGTTCTAGAACTGGGCAACTGATTGCCACGAGAATGTGGTAACTGACTTTTGCATAGGTTTTTCTGGAGATAAATTTATGATGAAGAATACTAAGACAGAAGAAAAAATAATGAATGGCTTCAATGTAATTTACCACATTTGCCAAAACCTGGATCATAGTTCAAGAGTATCCCTACTAAATCGGGACTAAGTTTAGTAGGTACCTATACGAGTACCGTATTACAATATTTTTTTATGCACGAAAAAAGTATCAATCAAGCATGAATATTTTTTTTATGTGATAGGTGACAGACTAGCAGACGGATCCCCTGATGGTAAGCGATTGCCACCCGCCATAGACCGCCGCGACACCAGTGGAGTCAAAAGCGCGCTACCAACCTTTAAACACCCCTTTCCCCCGGATTGGGCCCCTGGTACCCTCACTTGCACAGCGAAACGCAGCACAGTTTCACGCCGATTTTTTGTGAGGCCGTGGTATCACTCCGGTAGAACCGGCCCATTTATGCCGAAACGTGGCTCTCCCGCGTTCTAAATATTGAAGTAGTGTGATTTGTACCGTAATTTAATCGTACTTTTTTATTATTTACCATAACCTAAACCCATATTCTAAACCGAACCCAATTTTGATTCAATTTTCTGTCCCCATTTCATGCATTATGTAACACAATAAATCAGAAGCAAATAAAACTTTGAAATGTAAATAAAAAACAGGCCAGACCTCGTGGGGGCCATGTGACCGGATGTCTTGGTGGAAAATATTCGCCTCTTAACTCAGTTACGGTGCTGGTATAATTTCTAGGTCAATATCAAACCAATGATTTTTTTGCGCGATGTATGGCTCTGTGGGTGAGCGTTTGACCGCGATTGGATAATGTAGGTCACTGTGTCGCTAGGCAACGGCTGGGATATTTGGGAAAATGTGGAAAGTGTTAACATTTATTTAATAAATAAATAAGACAATTATTTATTTATTCGTTATATTTAATCCGCAGACTCTAGGACCGTGCCTTTGTTAGCTAGTTTACAAAATTGTTGGTAGTGTAATTTGTTGCTCCACGAAAAAACATTGTTAGTGTTTTTACCTACCTATATACATACATTTTCTAACTACCAACATACTTATCTGCTTAATTATACATTTTTCTTCTGCTACTTTTTATTTTTATGTGCTGATGAAAGTTCTTTTGCCACTACTTTTATTATTCTTTATTAACAGTGTACTAGTTACTTTTAAATCTTAAGATTTCTTCAACATAACCTTAAGGCATAGGCACATTACAAAAAAGAAATGTTCCCTACTTCTACTTAACTATAGAGGTATTATTAATTATGATTTGAATACAATAAAAGAGCATCAGTTTCGCGACAATATCACCATGTACCTACCTAGTTCTAGATGGTGATGTAGTTAGGAAGAAAGAAAGAAAATATTTATTATTATAGACATCACAACACAGAACATATGGCAATTATAAACATAACACAATTTGGCACAAACAGAAAACAAAACATAAAACAATTAAAAATACATAAAAATAAAACAAAAGGAAAAAAAAAACAAAACTATATTCAATCATGTCCAGACAGTGCCAAATGAATATTATGATGTAGTTAGGTAAAAGCGTTCTCTTTCAGACCTGGAGGTCGTGAATTCAAATACCAGTCTCTCCGTGTAAGCATCAATTTGGCCTCAGTTTTTTATAAGGCATCTTGAATAAACTGATTTTTCTTCATCTAAGCGTGTAAAACTGTCGCTTTGGAGTCTCGGGTACGCTTGGACCATGATTCAGGATTTGGGGAGTCATGTAATTACAATTCAATAACCTGATTGTCCGAAATAAAGACAATTCCGTGCTTCAGGAACATTATCCAACCATGTTACAGATTTGACCTTCGTTTGAAGGTCAACCGTTTGAAGGTCTGTACTTGTACCAGGACGGAAACACAATAAGCCCATACAATAAGAAGACAAAGATAAGAAAAAGAATTATTAATATTATTAATTATCTATTAAGAAAAAAAATAAATTACACCCTTCCCAATTTGGTCACACTCGAGACCATTCTCTCACGCGGATATGGCCCAGGACTTATTTTTAACTGTTGTGTGCGTGTCTTTACGTGTGTGCGTCCTGCCAGTGTGTGCGTTGAGATATTCCCCCGTAGCGCGCGGAATTGATGTTTTTAATTAGTTTCCAGCGCTTTTCGTTGCCGGCCAGTATTGCTTTTTTATAATAATATGTTACATAAAACCTTATTAGTACCATAGATAATATTGGACGGAACATGTGCCGTTAACTTATCGACTATTTTTTGTAAAGCTTCTTTTAGTGGCCAGTTTTAATTTGTCTTGAGCCTTAATATTTTTAGTTTAGATAATAATTCATTCAGGAGTGTACTGGTTTTTAGAAACCAATACACTCATTATGCCTTGAATTATTATATAAGCAGATTTTTTAAAAGAATCTATTCTAATTTCGATCATGAAAGTTGCAAATAAAATATTTTTTAAACTATTATTCTCTATACATGTTTTTGATATCTTCAAATCAGCTATTTGTATTTCCCAAAATTTGGCGAGTTTAAGGCCTCCAACTTAATTTGGCTGAAAATCTCCTATAAGGAATTTTAGTATCTTATTACTCGCCCTAATTACCTTTTGGTACATTTAAATATCGGTAGGACATTTAAAATTTTAGTCATAATCTTGTTGTGTAGCTATAACGTTTAAAATCTTACTATTATCAGACTCTACTAAATGCATGGTACTAATAAACAAAACAAGAACATAGCCAATCTAGTCCCATTGTTTACCATGATCCATTTAATCCCATTCAGAACACAGCGGAAGGTTTAAAAGTTTAATTGAATACTATTCCCGTTAACAATTTCGTCAAAGTTACACTTAAATATAAAACGAAACTGTACCCGTTGACCCGGAACGCTTCCTGAAAACTTTCCTTTGTAAGCGAAAATTGAATAGGCGGGAAGTTCGCGCTGCAAACCGCTGTCGAAACGTCCACATTAAAAAATACTTCAATATTTTAATGCATTATGGATTTGAATTTCATTGCTGACATATAAAAGCAAACTTAATTCTAAATTTGAATTTGAAATTTTAAAGTCAGTGAGACATCTCAATGTTATAAAAAAAGAATGCGTCTCCGACCAATTTTAAACTTGAATTTGGAAGTCGATTTGACAAGTTCGGCGATTTGAATTTGTGCCATTCATGAGTAATTTGATTCATTGCAAAATGCGAAATTCGAATTGATATTCCTCCTCATTTGAAAAAATAATGCAGCGTTCCATTGACCTTTCCCGCACGAATTCGGAGATTTGAATTTGGAATGTTGTCTACTCGTGCGTTTTAATTTGACTACGCCACAGTGTAGCAGTTTCGCTCAGAAACCTACCAGCAGCTGTTGTTTTTGGCTCACGTCCCGCTCTGTCCCGTTTATCTATGCGCTGTACGTAGGTGAAGGGGAGGGGGGTACCTGTTGCGCTTTGCTTTGTTTTTGTTGATCGTTTGCTAGTTTCGGAGTTGGCTGCGGATTTGAACAAGTTTATTATGAAGCCACGCCACGTGGACTAGGCTCCAAAGTTGTATTAGTTTTTTTGTTTATTTCAGTTTTAGTCGGTGGAATTTTGCACGGTTAAAGTGAGAATACGTGGATGTTAACTTTTGGTGTGTGTTTTTCGGTTACATAGAGCAATGCTTTTATGATGCATGCTTTTAAATTTCGTTTTCCCTTTTGCGTTTTGATAATATGGTTTTGTCTACAAATTGTTTTTAAATTGTAAATGAATATATACGCTGTACCTACTTATACCTTATAATACCTACTAGTACAATACAGTTTTGACCGTGGGAGAGCCACGCTTTGGCAGGAATGGGCTGGCTTGACAGCAGCGATACCACGGCCTCACAGAATACCGGCGTGAAGCAGCACTTTGCTGTGTTTCGATACGTGAGTAAGGGTACCTGAAGCCCAATCCGCTACATCACTATACTACACCCAAATGACTCGCGGCAGGCGATAGTGTTTCATTAATGATTATAAATAATGATATAATAAAGGAGAAATAACTGTTACTCGTGCGCATTTTGAATGAATGAAATACTATACCTGCCATGAGTCTTTGCGTTTAGTATACCAAAATGTAGCTAACAATATTCAGTATGAATTCTTTTTAACAAAAGTTCAGTATCTATCATCTATCGTTCTATGTCTCACATTTACTATAGATAGATACAGAGTGTATCTGTCTGTGAACATTTACATCGCTTTAACCACGTGTTCTAATACCCATTAGGAACAACATTTATTCTATCACTTTTGAAAATTCGCATGAAAAAATTTCAACTTTCCATACAAAGTCGGTCACGTGACTTGATCATTTTGTATGGGTACACGAAAAAATGTTCGATGAATTTCGAAAAGTCGTAGAACAAATGTTGTTCGTTGATAGAATACGTGGTTAAAGGGATGTGAATGTCCACAGATACACCCTTTATAGATCAAGAAGCGCTAAACCACACTCATAGATTGCATCTATGACACAGCATCAGTGGGCCAAAAAAGTCTTACCCTCCCCCCTCTGTGGGGAGGGGGCGGCTCCGCGCCTGTGTGAAAGAATGCCCGGAATCAATACAGCCTTGTACGGTAAATTGCCCTGGGTAACTCTTGACCCCTTTTTTGGGCACTTTTCAGGGCGACGTCTTGGGTTTAAAAGAAAGGGGTTAGATTCTTAAACTTTTCAGTTATACTGCCGCAGTCAGAGATGTCAATTAAGAAATTTTTTAATTAAGTAAATAACACACTTAAAAATTTCATCTCGTGTTCAGGCGGGACTCGAACCCACACCTTCCAAAATCCGGGTGGATGTTCTAGTAATTAGACCGCTGAACGTGTTACTAAGCCGACGAAATTTGTAAGTGCTTGATTCGACATGAGCTGTCGAAATAAGTTTTTAAGTGTGTCATTTACTTAAGAATAAATGAATGTCTATGTTGAATGTGATATATGCGTATTGAAATAGTATCAATATTTTTTCTTAAGTAAATAGTTGGTCTGGTTCCCCTGATAAAGGGTTGCGAAGGTCAGACGGGAGTAGGTAATTACTAGACTTCTCAAATCCTGAATCGAGGTCCAAGCGTGCTCTGGGCTTCTTCTTCAATCTATATCTACAATAAATTTCATTCATTCGTTCATTCATTCAGTCTTTCGTTCATTCATTCGTTCATTCGTTCATTCATTTATTCGTTCTGGGCTCGTTTCTTCGTTTCAAAGATGTTGGTTTGGAGCCCAAATTGAAGATTTTTCTTAAGTAACCGATAAAGTTTTTGTGACGTCCCTAAGTGTCTACTAAGTGTGAAATACACTCATAGGTACGGAAATACTCACATTAAATACAAGTCTCTTTCTTCAATCGATTCTCAGCCTAAAATAAACAATTAGGTTCAATATCAAATGATAATGACAATGACAGTTTGTAGTACCTAACCTGTACCAGTCCGCTCGTGACCGCGGCTGCTGTAACGTAGCCGAAACGTCGAGCCAAATATGTGAGTAGGTACACAATGTTGTATCACTTAATAAATATCGTGTTAATTCCCGTCTTGATACATTTAAGATTACATTTGCATAATTAGTCCTACAACATGTTTTATGGTTTAGGTACTCGTCCACTTAGTAATAACATAACATTTTTATAAATCGATTTTTCAAATGTTTGCGGAATAATTGATCTTTTTCTTAATTCTTGAATTTTGATAAAATCTGATGTAATGAAATGAAAAAAATCATAATAATAATCTTTATCATAAAAATCGTCTATTTTATAATAGCCTTTCTTCATTAAACAATTCTTAAATACAATTTAAACAAAGGTAATTTGTAAATATAAAATTCTTAAAAATATTTTTGAAAATTGAAAATCTATAGTTTAAGGTGACGGGTAGGGCACACTAGCGACGCTAATTGATTTTAATTTTTAGCTACTAAACCGGATCCATTTTAAACAATTTTGGGGTTACAACCTCTCAGCAAACACTCATCATACTATTTATTAAATAACCATGCACAAATGTTGGGTCCGTTTTTGTACGCGAAAAATTTATTCACGCCTAACGTGGCCGCCTTTAGCGAGTATCAATTTTTTATTCCCATTTGTGCATGGTTATTTAATAAATAGTATAAGTGTTTGCCGAGAGGTTGTAACCTTGAAATTGTTTAAAATAGTTTCGTCTTAGTAGCTAAAAATTAAAATAGATTGGCGTCGCTAGTGTGCCCTACCCGTCACCTCAACGCTGTCATATCATACGATTCGTAGAATTATATTTTTTTTTACTATTTATTGCCTATGTATTACTGTACAATATCTTTTTAAAGTTGGCTTTGTCCTATCCCTGTAAATCTTTTGTATGTGATGTGTTCAATAAATGTTTACTTACTTACTTACTCATACCAAAGATTATTTTTCCAGGTCACTAAGATGGTTAAAAAACAGCATGTATACGTTAGATGCATTAGATGACGATACAATATAGATTTAATATTAAAACATAACAAAGTTTCTACTCCATAAATAAGGGAGGTACATACAGTTGTACATACATTAAAATATTAAATAGCATTGAGTAAATTCATGGAATAATTTTCATTTTCCTTGCGCTCGACGAAGTTCATTTCTTGTACAGCGAGGTGCACACTGTTGTGCCTACATATTTGAACTATTTTTACTATAACATATACAAATTCATTCAAAATCTCGACGCCCCCTTTGGAACAGTGGTAGTGAACGCTGCCTTTGGTCCAAGGGTTCCATCCCCGTACAGTACAAAAATTTGTGTGCATAAACATGTCTGTTTGTATTAGTCTGGCTGTTTTCTATGTATTATAAGTGCGTATTTACAAAAGAAAAGTATTATATGTTACATATATTTGTAATCCCACTAACAATTATAAAGTAATGCACACAAGAAAATATTAATAGATATAAATGACTTCTATAAAACTGAAGCAAATCGTCAGCTTAAAATAGAACACAGAATGTCGGCTGCCTCTTACATCGAAAGCTAGGCTACGCACACATACCCAGATCGCGCACAGTTCCCGTGGTTCGTCAAAAATAGTTTATACGGAACGTGTGACAGAAAAACACGATGCGATATAAAGCCTAGTGCGTAGGTCAACGAACTGCAACAAGCGACGGCTGCGCTAGGGGTCCCAAAAATTGTACCTACCTGAGTTTTTCCATTAAGAACTTCTCAGTGTCAGCCCGACACGATGACCCGACGACAAAAATTGTACCTACCTGAGTTTTTCCATTAAGAAATTCTCAGTGTCAGTCTGGAAGTTGGCTGTCTTGTAGCCCCGTGCCTCGGAAAGCACATTAAGCCATTGGTCCTGCATCCGATCCCTCTCTGGTCTTGTCTCACTGGTGTCCCATCGGAATATGAAGGCAAGGGAATAGAGAGTGTGCACTTGTGTTTGCGCACACTTGAGCACTATAATATATCCTGCGTAAGTGGCTGATTGTAGATTGAGATAAGCCAACTTAGCTGACGTCGGTTGAAGGATATTTTAAATGTCAGGCGAAATGTATAGTTTATTTTATGCCGTCAGTGTACACTGCTCCTAATGCGCTCAGTCTTCACATTTTTGTCTTTTTCACGGCTTCAATTTAAAATTTTATTTCCCGCTTGACCCAGTGGGGGAGGGGGAGGGTAGAAGACACTCATTATGACCAATTTTCCCCCACTGTTTCCCCTTGCATTGTTGCGGTGATGGCTCATTTCGGCCCATTCAGGTCTCGTGGAGTGTCTCAGGTTTTGGAGACAATTAGAGATGGCGTCGCGTATTGTTTGGGATTCTTGAGGAAGCCGTTTTTGAAGTAACTTTTTGGCGGTTTTAATTCGTTCAATTGTGGATAGTGTAGCCGAATGCAAGATTTAGACCAAGGATTTAGATTAAGGTCTTGATGTTGTGAAAATTTAAACTTTGGTCTTGCTTTTCGATACTCAGTCTTGATTTAGATCTTATTCATAAACATTGCGTATTAGTGGTATTACAGATAGCTTATGTCTTCCTTTGTACGCGTAATTTGGGTAAATTGTATACCTAATATTGTGTTTGGTCTTGGCCACATAATAGTGGTTACTCAGTTTTGCTGTAATGTTGCACACTTAGTCTCACTTTTTTGCGGTTTGGCTTTTAAGATTCAGTCTTGTTTTGCTATAAAATCAAGCTGGGTTTTTAGCGGTTTTAATTACTTTCTTATGGTCATCTTATGAGTGTTAAAAACTTGGTCTTGCTCTTTCTAAATATTATTTTTGCTCAAGCAATGATATGCTCTTATTTATAAGCTTAATATTAAAAAAGTTATTTATGGGATTGCTACCAAGTATCTTATTTTTGAGTTTCCAATATTTCGGCACTGTTACAAGCGCCATGGACACGGAGTAACTGAAGTTTTTGCGGGTAAGTTGTAACTGGCAGACAAATCGGTCTACCCTCCTTCGCAGTCTTTTGCTACGCTTAATGTTGGTCTTGCTATAGTCAGTCTATAATATTTTTTACTTGGTTTAATTTTTGATCTCATCATCATCAGCCCATTTAAGTCCCCACTGCTGGGGCGCGGGCCTCCTTCAATCACATGAGGGGTAATTGCCATACTCACCACGCTTGGCAGACGGGTTGGCGAGGGTTTTCATATAAATGCAGAGTTTTCCTTCTCTGGGTGCTGATGATCATGCCAGCAGCCTTACCTTAGTCGCCTTTTACGACACCTCGGTAAGAGTGAGGGTGGCCTATTCTACTCTGCCGGGACCACACGGGGACATTTTTGGTCTAGTGACACAGAATTTTTCTCACCTTAGCCTGATGGTAAGCAGAATGAGAGCCCACGTTGCAAACAACGGACACGAAGGCACAGAATCACATCCTTTGGCATTGCCATACTCTCTAGATGCTTCTTCAAGCTTCGTTTAATGGAAACCATACTGAAAGACGGAGGAAATGTAGTTACTCCTGCATAATTATTCATTCTTGGAATTTGGTCTAACTCTTTCTTTTTTTTTTATAGAAAGGCCAATCAGGATGACCTCACTCCGCCTGATGGCAAGCGGCCGTGAATTCCAAATATGAGGTTGACAGGCACAAAAGAACTTCTTCTTCTGTCTTGGTTTTAAAAAATAGTTTTTATTTATCCAAAACCTTGGAGACAATGATTTGTGATTTATTTTTATAGAGGCTCTCCTCAGCCTGATGGTAAGCAAGGGAAGAGCCCATGTTGATTAGAAACTTCTTTTACGCTAGAAGGTTTAGCACATCCAGTCCTATTTGTGCTGCGTCTGGTCTTGCACGCTTAATCTTGGCTGTACTAGAGTACATTGCCTTAGAAGGCAATTGCAAGACGACGAAAATGCAAGACTACGACCAAAGACAGTGTGGCTCATTTTCTTTCATTCAAGTTTTGTGGATGGTTTACAATGTGGCCAGTTTTGTTTGGCCGCCATTGTTGGAGGTTCTTGAGAGGAAACTGTTTTTGAAGTCGCGTTTTGACGGTTTACTTTTAATTCCTTTCAGAGGTGGCCAACTGTTTAATTTAGTCATCTTAACTCAGCGTATCAGCACAAAGAATACAGACAAAGACCGTTGGCTGTCTACATAGCTTTTATATAAAAGCCATGTCAAAGTTGGGTTTCAGAACTGTTACGTCTCATCCAGGTAGGGGGTAACTCGCCCTATTAAAATTCATCCTACAATTTTAATTTTTTTTATCTAGCCACTGTTCTAACCTAATCCAACAAATATTTGTGACGATAATACATACTAAACTCTACAAAACCAAAATTATTCGTTAGGTTAGGTTAGAACAGTGGCCAGGAAAAAATCCTAAAATTACGGGACGAGTTTTAATAGGGCGAGTTTCCCCCTATCCCGTTACGTCATATTCATAAAACAAGTAGAAGATTTTTTATTAGAAAAGCTATTTACAGGATATCTACCATGTACCTTATTTTTGAGTGTCCAATATTTCGGAACTGTTGCAAGCGCCATGCTCATGGAGTTCTTAAGTTTTTGCGGGTAAGATGTTACTGGCAGACAAATCGGTCTACCCTCCTTCGCAGTCTTTTACTATTCTAATTTTAGTGACCATGAAAGTTTAAAACAATATATTGAAGATTTTTATTCTATTAATTAAACCGTTGGAAGGTTAAAGCATTTTTTTTTAAATTGAGTATTCCTGAGAAACATAGATCAATTGATGAAAAAAAAATTGAAAAAAGGGAATTAGTATTTGACGTACAGTTTTTATTTTACAAAGGTGTTATGTATAATGAGATATTAAGACAGAAGTTTTTTTTTATATGACCGATGGCAGACGAGCAGACGGATCACCTGATGGTAAGGGATTGCCGCTGCCTATGGACACCCGCAACATCAGTGGAGTCACTTATACAAAGGAAGTGATATTAATATTATTGCATAGTTTTCTAAGACCACTGTTTTGTGTCGCGTGTCACTTGAATACTTGCTTTGAACTTAATAGTCTTGAAACCGGCAATTTCGTTAGGAGCAGCATAAAACAAAACCCGCCCAACTATAAAACAATCCTACAAATTTTTCATTTTCTACAAACCTTAGTGGTTTATCAAATGCTGTATACATTATTTATTATAATATTTTGTTTTAATGTTGTTAAATAAATAAAAAAATAAACTAATTTCATGTAAAATGATGCCAAGCCCAGCTGGCCATTATGGGTCGCACTCTCAAAAAGTTTCAGATCTCATGTTGTGCCAAGCTTTTACCTCTTCAAAAAAGAATAGAATAAAAGAATAAAAAATGTTTATTGCCTTAAGTACATATGTATAACAAAACAAGTAGGTCTACCATAAGCAAATGGACGTGGCTCAGCTTGTGCTGCCACAGAATGGTACAATCCTGGCAGCGCTGGTTTTCAGCCAATCCAGCTTCTCTGAGGGTGGAAGGCGAGAAGGTGAGTTTATGAGGGCTAAAAGTTAAAAACTATGGTGATTCAGGATATAAAATCACTTCACACCATCATATTACAACAAACAATCTTAAGCTGTACTGTAAGGGCATATTCAACCAACCTTAAACCGATACTATCTTTTTTTAATGTGATAGGTGGAAGACGAGCAGACGGATCACCTAATGGTAAGCGATTGCCGTCACCAATGGAGTCGCAGCTAAACACAGAACAGTACTGTTTCACGCCGGTTATCACTCCGGTCGAGCCGGCCCATTTATGCCGAAGCGTGGCAAAAGAATCGTTGATCATGTATAATTATTAACACTGATATTATGTGTCGAGTGAGTTGTCACGTGATAACTTGCTTGGCGATTGTGTTTAGATTGATATCGGCAGAATCCGTAGGTCGATAAAACGTAAAAAAACGGGCGATTTTTTGAGTGACTGCGACTTCGACTGCCTTCTTACTGTTTCACTTATTCTCAATAAGTAACTTGACAATGGCAAAATATCTTCGGGTAGAGTCATATTATAAAAAAAGTAGATAAATATTAAAAAAAATAGAGTCACATGTGACACTTCCTAAGAACAAACATCCATACATACACAATTCGAATTTTCTGCCATCGGTGAAAAGAGATTCGGTCAAGACAGACAAAGAAAGGTATAAAGAAAGGTTTGAATAAAAAATACACGAACCATTCTCAAATCGTTACCACAAAACCTTTTTCGTAGCTCGCAGCAACGGAATTAAAAAACTAACAGCCTTAGAAAAAAGCTCTAACTCATCGAGTTCCTTTGCTTCTAGAAAAAAAAAAACAAATTAACACTAAAGTGCTCACGGGTACAAAAACCACCCAATATCCTTCTATTCCGCTCTAAAATATGCAGGGAGACCACAAAATTCAATTTGTACTCAGAAACTGCGCTCCTTATACCCGCAGACGGACAAAATGAAAACATGCTACGGAAAAAAGTGGGGGGTAGTACCAGGAATTAAACTTGGGTGGGGGTGGGAGCAAGTGGGAAGACGCTGGATGATTAATTATTAGTTTGTGTGTGTTCCAAAGATAGCGCTCTATCGGCGGGCGCCTGTGTGCCCGATAGCGGGGGGTTAACTTTTTTTTCATTAATGGCCGTTAATCTCGTTTTGAAATTTTAAAAGGATGAAGGAGGCTACATGTCTTATTGTTAAAAAGATTAACTCGATTCGAATTTCGAATACTTTTCGAATTTGGAGCAATATCCTCTTTGTCTCTTTTGTTCGTGCCTTCGTTTTGGAGAAAATAAACATTTTTAAAATGACGTATTTCAATTAGAACCTATTGAATTCAAATTTGAATTTCGTCGATATTATTTATCTACATCAAATTCGTGTATCTAATAAAACATGTTTTTCTTCTGTGGTTGTGATTTCAAATTAAGAATTTCACCTATTTGTGACGTACTTTGGTTGGTTCTGATAGCCGTAGCACATTTAAGCAATTTGACGACCCATTTAGCGCAGTGGTTGAGACGCAAGAGTCGTGGGTTTGATTCCCGCTGCAACACAAATATTTGTTGATGAAACAGATGTGCTGGGTCTGGGTGTTTGTGGTACCTGCATTGTTCCTGGTTTCTATAACATGTCCAAATACTGTTAACTTTTAAGTAAAACTCGAAGTCAGCTACTTATTCCGAACAAAATAATTAGATATCATTTTCAACCATTAAAATCACGTTTACTAGATAATAAATATTAAAGACAAGAGAATCATTTTGAATTCAGCTTGGTTGCTTAATATTGCCTGATTTTGTCGGCGACAAAGGCATCAATTAAATTCTGTCTTAATATTTAGATACCAGTGACCTCATTAGTGTCAGTTTGACGGATGACACTGACATCGGTAAAATAAGAGAAATGATTGAAAAGGTTGCTTTCTACTCGCTCTGACTAAATTAAGATCACAGATCAGTACTAGCGCCGCCAGTAGATTTGTATTAATTGTGGTAATTATGAGAATTTTTTTAAAAAATATCCGCTGAATCCGTAGGTCGATAAAACGTAAAACACCGGCGTTTTATTGAGTGACTGTGACTTTGACTGACTTCGACTGTTGACTACCTACTTATTCTCAATAAGTCACTTGACATTGGCGAATTATGTTCGGGTAGAGGCATAACAAAAAATATGGCAACAGCCTATATACTATCCCACCGCAGGGCAAATGCCTCCATCATAGAAATCAAGTCAACGCTACTATGATGTTAGCCTCAATCACCACGCTTGCCAAATGCGGATTGGTGCTCACAAACCCGGCTATGTGCGAAAAATTCGTAACATACCTTTGCTCGACCCGGGAATCGAACCCTGGACCCCGAGATCACGGCCCGGTACTTAAATCACTAGACCATCACTAGATCACTAGACAGGATGTAAGTATGTAGTAATTTTTTTTAAGATTTCTCTGTGTCTGATATTCAAAGTACAAATACTTAAGCTATAAGTCAACACATAAATTGATCTGACTCCGAGATAGGTAGCTCAAGCACCTGTGTTACGGATATCAGAATCAACAGTGAGATTACAAATATATACGTATAATACTTTTTTTTGCCGTGTGGTCCCCGGCAGAGTAGAATAGGCCACCCTCACTCTTACCGAGGTGTCGTAAAAGGCGACTAAGGTAAAGCTGCTGGCATGATCATCAGCACCCAGAGAAGGAAAACTCTGCATTTATATCAAAACCCTCGCCAACCCGTCTGCCAAGCGTGGTGAGTATGGCAATTACCCCTCATGTGGTTGAGGGAGGCCCGTGCCCTAGCAGTGGGGACTTAAATGGGCTGATGATGACTTTTTTTTGTAAATACATACTTATAATACATAGATAACTCCCAGACCAATACAAACAGACATATTCATGCACACAAATGTTTTTACTGTGCGGGGATCGAACCCGCAACCCTTGCACCAGAAGCAGCGTTCACTACCACTGTTCCAAACGGGTCGTCATACATATATGAAATGTGTGAATATTATTATACCCTAAACTGGTAACGTATTGTAGCCCAGTGGAAAGTGAAGCCGCCCCGCATCCTAACTTGGCAGGTAGCCAGAACTGAACTCCTGACCTTGCGTTACGTGTTTGTTTTCACTGTCTATCTTTTAGATGCAAGACAATCTCGATGGCAAGACTGATTGTCTTGCCATCGATGGCACAGTGGCTACGGTGTCACGACCAAGGACGGTCCTGCGTTCGATTCTCGGTAGGGTATATGTATAAAAAATAATTTTTTGAAATTGTTGCTTGAAACCAATTTATATTTACATCCAAGGCATGGATATAAACTGTGTTTAAATCTAAGTTTGGGTTTTTTTTCATAAATGTGCATGCATTATTTCTTTTGTTTTTAAATTGACCTAAATCACACTTGATTATAAGTTTATTTTTTTCAACCACCACAATTTTACAATTATATAACAAACTTAAGGAAAAGGAAGATCTATCATCGTCAGCCCATTTAAGTCCCCACTGCTGGGGCACGGGCCTCCCTCAATCACATGAGGGGTAATTGCCATACTCACCACGCTTGGCAGACGGGTTGGCGAGGGTTTTGATATAAATGCAGAGTTTTCCTTCTCTGGGTGCTGATGATCATGCCAGCAGCTTTACCTTAGTCGCCTTTTACGACACCTCGGTAAGAGTGAGGGTGGCCTATTATACTCTGCCGGGGACCACACGGCTTCACGGCACGGAAGATCTATACCTACCTACTATTTATAAACAGGTAATTTCTAAACAACGACCATATACACTGTTATTTTTTTACCAATTATAATAAAGTCCATTTAGCATGTTAGATCAACAATATAATCTAAAAAAAATCAGCTGTTCCATACATTATTGCCGAGTGGATATTCTATTTTGTATGGAACAGCTGATTTCTTTTATCGCTTATTTTGTTGATCTAACATGCTAAATGGGCTTTATTCACGATACCTATTGTATGGTTTTCGGGATGTAAACAATAAAAAAATAACGGTGTATAGGTAACGAAAATCACTTGCGCAATGTAATCGACTCCTAGCGCCATCTAATGGTAGATTTCAGAACGAATAGCAAAAATAAGTCACGAAACAAATTGAATGTGGTGAGACATTATCCCATCCCATTCTGAGCTCAATAAATTAAGGTAATAAAGTTTCCTTTTTTTGAAGACCGAGAAACTTTTCAAGGGCATCATACTAATGAGAACAAACACTTTTCCCCGATAAACTTAGGGTCAAATCTTTAGCTTGTGGCTTTGTGGCCTTGGCCTTCCCATAAAAATGGCTGGTCACTTTAGAATGGGGATGTCTGCACTCCTTTTGGTGTGTTCTTTCGACCCGTTTGGATGCTGCCTTTGGTCCAAAGGTTGCGGGTTCGATCCCCGCACAGTACAAACATTTGTGTGCATGAACATGTCTGTTTGTATTGGTCTGGATGTTTACTATGTATATTATAAGTATACATTTACAAAAAAAAAACAGTATTATATGTATATATTTGTAATCCCACTGTTGATTCTGGTATCCGTAACACAGGTGCTTGCGCTGCTTACCTCGGAGTCAGATCAATGTATGTGATGTCGTGAAATATTTATTCCAAGGGCGGCGGTGATCACCTATTGTACATAAGCAGGCGGTTCGTCGTTGTTCCGGTAGATGGCACTATGCATTTTTACATCGCGCAAGCAAAGCGTGTCACCGGGACAATGACCTCGGGCCGCCTGCCTAGTTTTGGCAGTTCAAAAATAAAACGCATCAAGACAAGACTGTACTGGTCTATAATTGCTACCGTCTCCCTGGCCGATCTCCGAGGGAGCTTTACACTTACCATCAGGCGATCTGCCAGCGAGTTTACCTCTCTTTTCCATAAACTACGTCTCTGATGCTAGAAATATTTATAACAAATCCTTTTCTATTTAAACGGTGAGTTAATGAAACGAGTTGAAAAGTCGGTTTGCCACTCATGTGGCATACCGTCTGCTTTACTTTCAGAATAGTCTGGGGATTAGCTTTGCTTTGAAACATCTAATTACGAGTACTTCACTGTCAATATGATAGGGCGTAGCAGAGGCGTATTTTTTCTGCAAAAAAAACCGCCTTCAAAAACCACAAACAAAAAATGGAAAATAAATTTTTAATAATATAATGTTATTTGAGGTGTATAGTGTAAAAAATAATATTTTACACATTATAGTTCGTGGTTTTTGAAGGTGGTTTTTTTTTCAGAAGCTTTTTTTATTTCATGCCTTTTAGTGTCTCATTTTTTAAAAAAGAAATCATCTAAATCGGTTCCTTCATAAATGGCAAAGTTATCGGCGAACAAACATAAAAAAATTTACATGTCGAATTGAGAACCTCCTTTTTTTGAAGTCGGTTAAAAATACACTAAGTTTCCAATACCTACATTAAAGAAAAACTTAAAAATTGGGCCTCCGGTACGCTCACTCACGCAGCGAACACAGCAAAATGACAGTGCTGCTTCACATCGGTTTTCTGTGAGGCCGTGGTATCACTCTGGTTGAGTAAAATATGTAATTTTTAAAAAAGAATTCGGTATTTGACTATATTTTCTTATGTTTATAATCAATAGACCTTAATTATCACATATTAGAGAAAGCCCAAAACGCTCCATAGAAATGGCGTCAGTGCAAGTGACGTCACGCGCTTGTACGTAGTATGCATATCTTATGAATTTGTTTAGTAGCTATATCAAATGTTGCGTTTAAGGGAAGGGTTTTATTATAATAGTTGGTGCAAATTGTATGGGTTATTCAATGGTTCAAAATAATACTATACCATTGAATAATCCATACAATTTGCACATTTAATACTAATTTGATAATTTCATACTTTTAAGATGGACTCACCCTTGAAAATTTTAATTATCAAAAAGACGTTACATTTTTAACTGGATTTTTTTGCTATAGGTACTCATTTGAATATATTTTGTTAAAGTATCATTACTTTTAACCATCTCGAGATTAGTAAAATACCTGGAAGTTACCTCCTAGACTACAGCACGAACCTAAGTCCCCAGCCACCCAAAAACCCAAAATCCCAAATCTAATTAACTACCAGCTAACAAAGAAACGGTTTTGTAACATCTTACGTTCGCGAGAGAGCGAGACCACGAGAAAAATGCACCCCTCACCCTCCCACACCCACCCCCCCAGGGTGGCTGTACACATTTTTTCTTTTCCTTTTCTTAAGACGAAAATTTGTTACGCTTTTTATACTTATACAGGGTGGGTGCCACCCCGATCAATAGCAGGGGTGCACCCTTTATCAATTTTTCGTGCTTTAGTTTTCCTTATTATACGGTACCTGGGGTTTAATTATTATAGATGAGAAGATGGAGCTTCTTTGCGGATAAGGGTGAAGGCGGGACTTCATGGGTATTTGAATGGGAGTGTGTAATCAATATCACTCTATGAGGAATCGTAGGAAAAGAAAATATTTATTTGCTGTGAACAAAATATCATAGATTGAAGGGGTTAAAGTATGGAATGCCGATTTGTATGTTTTGCAGTTTTCGCTACGCTGCGGCATGAATACGGCTCGACCAGAGTGATACCGTAGACGTGAAGTAGCACTATGCTGTGTTTCGGTGCGTGAGTGGGGGTACCGGAGGCCCAATCCAAGGGGCGTTTTAAGGGTGGCAGCGCATTTGTGACTCCACTGGTGTCGCGGGTGTCCATGGGCGGCGGCGATCGTTTACCATCAAGTGATCCGTCTGCTTGTCTGACACCTATCACATAAAAAAGGATATTACGCCATAGATATTGTTTTTTAATGTGATAGGTGGCAGACGAGCAGATGGATCGCCTGATGTTAAGCCATTGCCGCCGCCCATACACACCCACGACATTCACAAGTCACAAGTGCGCAGCCAACCTTCAAACCCTCCTTTCCCCCGGATTGGTCTTCCGGTGCCCTTACTCACGCAAGTAAATATTATGTAGGTAGTAAGGACCAACAGTTACTCGTATCGGGAAATAAAAAACTGTTAGGCTGTCTCTATTATGGTTCTGTGCGTGTTGAAGACAAAATTAATTCTTTAAAATATGAGCTGACGATAGAACTCTTGTGTTTCAAACCACCCGGCTCGTAAGGGTTTCTGATGTAGTTGAATAACTATAAAGTGATGGGAAAAAACAAATACTCCGCCTTAGACACTTCCTACCGATTCGCTCCGTTCGACGTGGAAACCTTGGGACCGTGGGGGCTCGAGGCCCAAAAGCTTTTCCGCAAGTTGTCTGCCCGGTTACTTGACATTTCAGGTGACAGTAAAGCCGGCAGCTACCTCGGCCAACGCATTGGACTGGCCATTCATAGAGGTAACGCCGCCAGCATTCTGAGCACGATGAGTAGGGGGCAGACTACACTCTTTTGTAAATATATTTCATCTCATCCATCATCTCTTGTTAACAGTACATATTCCTCTTTTTGTTTATTTTTAGCATACTACTTTTTTCTATTCTTATTCTTATAGTGTCATATACCATTGAATAATTCATACAATTTGCACCAACTATTGTAATATAACCCATTCCATAAACGTAAAAAACAAAATATATACATACAGAATACTACTATGTGACGTCATCACTGTCTCTGCCGCCATAAAATGTGATTTTAAACTTGGGATATCTTTTAAATAAGAATCAAGTAATTCTTTTTATATTTAGGGTTTTCGCGTGTAAAAAATCCGCTAGATGGAGTACTATAGGCGGGAGATCCGTATACAATGTGATTGGTTAGTTTTAAGCGTGATCTGTCAAAATGTCAATTTGACAAACTAAACACTACGCCATCTAGCGGTTTTTTCACTTGCGAAATCTCTCATTGAAAGGTACTTTAACTACAAACATAAAAAAGCACGGAATCGTGACGCGGACGCTGCTGTCAAAAAGAAAATCATAAAATAGCAAATTCAAAAAACAAAAACAAACTACTTTTAGAAAGAGATATGTCGACATCATCTTGTTATTTACACTTATTTCTTTTACAGATAATAGCAACCATGTTGTCGTAATATCTTTGTAAGAGTTAAAACCCCGAACCGAAGCGGGAGGTTCCATTTTCCTTATTATTCGAGACCCTGACCTACCCCAACCCAGTCCCTTTTGTAAGGGCAGGGTCCTTATTGTCAAGGTCTCGCAGTTGGGAGAAAGACGTAAATTTGTCTCAACCGTTTTATAGCTGTCGAAGCCATCTGGGTAAGTTAGCCATCCACAACTTCACAAACATTGCATCGACAGGGTGTTATAGGTTTGACGTGCCTGTGTGTATGTGTGTGTGTACCAAAAATATGCAACGATCCACTCACACAAGATATGCTATAGTGCTCAAGTGTGTGCGCAAACACAAGTGCACTCTCTATTCCCTTGCCCTCATAATCCGATGGGACACCTGTGTGACACGACTGGAGAGGGATCCGGCGAAGGACCAAAACCTTAACGCGCTTACCGAGGCACGGGGGTACAAGACCCCCAACTTCCAGACTCCGAAGACCGACAAATGAGAATTTCTTAATAGAAAAAACCCAAGTACAAATTTTGGCTCGACCCGGGGATCGAACCCGGAACCCCAAGCGCAGGCGTCGCTTTAAAGCGCGACCCGCTACCCACTGGGCTATCGAGGCAATATAATAATTATTTGAAGGGCACACATTTTTTTTCATTCCCCATAAACAATCACCTAACTGTACCTACCTACAGCAGAACTTGTACGTAGTCAAAATTATTTTCTTACGAATTTGTATTTATTTTTAAAAGACGATGTAAAAATCGTTTTGGATGCAAAACTTGTTTTTGCAGCTGAGTTTAGCAGCAAAATTAAGGAGTGTTTATCGTTTGCGACTGATACTTAAATGAAAATCATTCTATGATTCCACCTCATCTGATGAAAATAAAGGCCTAGCCTCATAGCAAATGCAAAATTTTCTCATTTACTATCATCATATAATACCTATCATTCATTATGTTAATATATAATTATAATTAATAGTTGATATTTTATAGCAATCTTATGCGATTTATTCTTAAGTAAATAACACACTTAAAAATTTCATCTCGTGTTCAGGCGGGACTCGAACCCACACCTTCCACAATCCGGGTGAATGTACTACCAATTATACCACTGAACGCGTTACTTGATTCGACATGAGCTGTCGATAGTCTCATCAATATTGTAGGTATATTTACAATATCCAGTGGAAATATTATTACAAATATTTGACCACCAGTTAAGATGAGACTGCTAAATCAATAGTTGATATTTTATAGCAATCTTATGCGATTTATTCTTAAGTAAATAACACACTTAAAAATTTCATCTCGTGTTTTATAATTATAATTGCCTATATTTATTAACGTACTAAGTACTTAGCCTATACATAACTTTACTATTAATTTCCAATGTCACGACATTTAAAAATCGCCTTAAAGAGAAAATCTGCGCAGTTTTAAATGCAAATATTTAAAGTAACTAATGATAGTGATCTTAAATCGATAATCGAAATTATTTCTTGGATCAATAATACCTGTTTTTATCGATATATATCTAGTAAACAAGTGTAGGTACCTACTGAATCGATGCAGTGAAATTTCCCTTAACTAAATCAAGATTTCATTTAAGTAGGTAATGTATCTAATTAATTTCATTTAAAAATTTCATTTAAGTATGTAAGATGACCACAACCATAAAAGCTTAGAGAATTTTCTTTTTTTTTAATATTTTTTCATAGCGAGAGCCTTATCTGATGATTAGTGATGCGCTTATCTATAAGATACCTGTTCACTCGTGCTTTGCAAATTCTAAGCTTTTTTTTAATGATTGATTTACAAACTCCAGAAGCAATCGAAAAAAATATGTCTCGATTTTATCTTATCGATTTATCAATACGATTCTAATCGATATTTTTGTCGAATCGCCATCCCTAGAATGAAAAACATACGAAACCGGTCGTCTAATTAATAGAAACAAAGCGGCGCGCGCAGTCGCCATGTTGGGGCGTCGACCAATCAGCGTCTCGCGCGCAAGGTCGTGCGCAATGTCAAACTCCAAACTAGCTCTTCCTAGACATTTGTCTAACTGTTGCTATGATTGATAAGGCCCGCCATTTTGTTGTGATAACGCTTAGTTAGGTATAGTTTCGTTTCGTGGAAAATGATGGGCTGATTTAGTTAACGTTTTGTAAGATTAGATTTGACGGAGTTGTTACTTTTTTATAATAAAATCAATACACGTAATAGCGAATGACAATAGATAAAAAAAACATCAATTTTGCAGAATTATAGGTAGGTCATCATATTTATGCATCCAAAATTTAGAGTTGGTAATAAAAGAGAGGTCTGTGTTAAATTTTCGGCATCTTAATTCGACCAACCGTTATCAGAGAGTAATATAAATCTATGGTAGGTATAAGGCTACGAGTGGTATGTACAGTCAGAGAATAAAAAGGTTCGTCGCTTTAAGGTAAATTTTCGCTTGCATGGCAAGAATCAGTTATACCAACATACCGTTTTAAAAAGATCTGCCAACCTTTTAAAATGTCATAATACATTTTGTCGTCAAATATGGCATAAACAGAGAGATTTTGACCTTTTAACACTTGAATTTAACACTTTTAGCGTGAATCAATTTTTCGCGTACGCGTTGGACCCAACATTTGTGCATGATTATTTAATAAATAGAATAAGTGTTTGCTGAGAGGTTGTAACCGAAACCGTTTAAAATAGATTCGGTTTAGTAGCTAAAAATTAAAATCGTTTGGCGTCGCTAGTGTGCCCTACCCGTCACCTTAAGCATAATTTTCTGTGCAACAGGTATTAATCTGACAAATTTACGAAAGGTAATAAGTGCTCATAGCATATCAAACGAATCAATTTGAAAACTGATGAACCTTTTCCTTCTTTGACTGTACGTATGGTATGGCAGCGTTCCATAGATTGAATGTAGGATAAAGTTCGGTCCAATCCGGCCTTATTGACATTAATGGTGCTTGTAATCGTTCGGTAGAGTTTTATTTACAAATTGAATAGATAGATATTACTCCCCAATGGCATCGCACCTCCCTCCTCTTCCTTAGTCGTTCACTCTTGACAGTGTGGTCCTGGGTAGCATTTTTGTGTGCTGATGCGGAGGCACCGTACAGGTGACTTGAAACATTTCCTCGTTCTCCCAAACTTAGTAAGTGGTAGCGGGAGCTCTCTCCGGTCTCACTCACCAAATGTATAGGCTCTTGAAATTCGTCCATATTGACGTAAATTATGGAATTATCATATATTTTGTGAGCTACAGAAAGCTACGCAATTACAAAAATGTTCACGGTCAAGCATGGCCCACCCTCATTAACATCAGGTAATATCCTCCAACCGATTACGGATACGGCGGCCAATCTCAACGATCAGCCACGTACGCAGGATATATCATAGTGCTCAGGTGTGTGCGCAAACACAAGTGCACTCTCTATTCCCTTACCCTCATATTCCGATGGGACACTACTGTGACACGACCAGAGAGGGATTGGGCGCAGGACCAACGGCTTAACGTGCTTTCCGAGGCACGGGGGTACAAGACCGCCAACTTCCAGACTCCGGGCTGCCACTAAGAATTTCTTACCAAAAACTTAGGTACAAATTTTTGGCCCAACCCAGGGATCGAACCCGGGACCTCTTGCGCAGCCGTCGCTTTAAAGTGCGACCCACTAACCACTGCGCCACCGAGGCAGTCAACATCAGGTAGGATTGAGGAGTCAAATGCTTGCCTGTCCTAACATAACAAAAAATAGTATGGTCCACTTACATACCTACATTCCATGTCTGTAATGCTTATATAAGCAGGTCCTAAGTATAATACTTAAGACCTATTTTTGTGAAATAAAGTAGGTTATGTCTATCTTTTTATACAGACTTTTTTAGACATTACGAGATCGTTACTTGTGACTCCAGTGTTGCGGGGGTCTTTGAACGGTGCCAATCGCTTACCATCAGGTGATCCGTCTGCTCATCTGCCACATACAAATCGTTCTAAACCATGTGCCACATGGTTTTGAACGATTTTTTTCCATCATCTTCGAAAAGTCTTATAAGTCCGAATAATTTGTAAACTTTCCCATATAAAAACTGCAAAGTCCCAATACTTTAGCTATAACATAACTAGGTCATAAATTTTGATACGCACGGACTTTCGTAAAGTGCAAAGTTCAGCTGGTCTGGTGCTTGGGTGCTATAAACTTTTATTGGAGCCAAACGCTGTTATTCAGGGTTCTCTAATAATAATGTGACTGTCTAAACATTACCCAGCTGTTTAGGGTTGGGGGAAAGTAAAAAAACAAAATCAAAATGTGTTTTTATTATCGGAATGAACAGTTCAAAAACTGTTATTGATAATCAAAATCATAACCCTCCTTTTTGCTTCATCGCAGTCGGGTAATTAGGACAAGAAAGCTTTCTGTCTTTTTTTATGCAGTGACGCAATATATATGGCTGGCCTCAGCCTGTTGATAAGCAAAAGAAGCCCCGTTGCAGTTACAACGGACGCGATGTCGAGGCATCTACTTTCTTAGGCATGATTATTAAAGTAATCCTTGCCATTTCTGTATTATCATCCTTAACTTTTTTATGTCGTTGCTTGGGGCAATCCAGCCGACCTATATCGGCTAATACCTTTGTATAACCAACCACCGGGGGGAGGCTGGGTTATGTAGCGCTATCCTCTGGCAGGCAAAAGCAATAAACCTCCTTCGGTTCCCTTCATCACCTATATGGAGAAGTTTCATGGTGATGCAGCCAAAACTCTCTTCGGATATCATCCAAATAAATCTATCATTTCTTTTCTTCCGCTTTTCTTCTTATTTAGGATGATACGTTTACAAAATCTGATTTTATGTCCATCCAAAAGCGATACCATAGCGATAACATGATTTCTATGATGGAGGCCTTTGCCCTGCAGTGGGACAGTTTATAGGCTGATTAAAAAAAAACAAAAAAAAACACGAAAACACCTCGACAGTAAAAGTTATCTTTTAAGAAAAGCAATTTATTATTAAGTACGTAGACTAAGTAGTAACTTGGTAATTGAATTTAAATAATAATAATAATTTTCACAACATCTCATACGTTGACCTGATTCTGTACTAAGTAGCTTAAGCACTTGTGTTACAGATATCAGACAACAGAGGAACACAAATATATACTTAAATACATATATTACACCCAGACACCGAACAAACACAAGTGTTCATCGCACGAATGTTTGTCCAGGGTGGGGATCGAACCCACGACCTTTGGCGTAAGAGGCAGGGTCACTACCAATTGCGCCATCCGGTCAGTCAGTCAGTAAATGTCTAAACTCATTCGTCTAATCGTCTATAGATTCCATTTACACACAAATCAATGAGAATTCCAACCAAACACGAGTTCCCATACAAGCGAGGCAGCCCTATTGTGAAGCATTCCTTTAAGGAGAGAAAGCATGACCTACGCTCTTAGAAACCACTGGCAAATCGGTACTTCTTAGTTTTGAGCAAAGCTTGTTACTAGCTGGAAAATGATATTTAGGCTCAGTTTGCAAATTGAATAAATAAGTGTTCCAGATTATTCATACCGACCAGATAGTCCCATCTTTAACCCTTAATAGAGTATGAGTCAATGAAAAATTTCATTGGTTTTCGCTCTTATGTCATCACACATAAGGTTCAAAATCTGGTGGTAACTATTTTCCCATTACCCGATATTTCACAACCTCATACGTTGATCTGACTCCGAGATAGGTAGCTCAAGCACCTGTGTCAGGGATATCAGAACCAACAGCAGAATTACAAATATATATATTTTTAAAAAGGCCGTCAACACATTAGCGATCTCTCTGATTCCGTGGATATTCATGGGGGGCCTTGATTATTTTCATTGGCATAAAAAACTTCCCGCAGCGGTATTTGCGAACCGGTACGACATTGAGATCTTCAAGAAACGAGCCTATACCTTCCTAAAAGGCCGGCAACGCATCGCCCCTCCCTCTGGTGTGGCTGATGTCCATGTTCGGCGGTGATCGCTTACCATCAGGTGACTCGCTTGCTCGTTTGCCTCCCTTTCTCATGCCGTGTGAGTGAGGTTACCGGAAGCCCAATGGGGGGGAAGGGGAAAAGGTTGGCAGCGCACTTGTGACTCCACTGGTGTTGCGGGTGTCCATGGGCGGCGGAATTGCTTACCATCCGGTGATCCGTCTGTTCGTCTGCCACCTCTGATACAAAAGAAAGGCGTAAAGCAGCACTGTGCTGTGTTTCGCTGCGTGAGTGAGGGTACTGGAGGCCCAATCCGGGGGAAAGGGGGGTTTAAAGGTTAGCAGCGCACTTGTGACTCCACTGGTGTCGCAGATGTCCATGGGCAGCGGCAATCGCTTGCCATCAGGTAATCCGGCTGCTCGTTTGCCACCTATGACATAAAAAAATACCGCTGCAATCAAAATGTTATTGACTGGCCCGCGATTGTGCATTTATAGTGACTGAGCCTCATACACCAAAGGCCGTGGGTTCGATACCCACCCTGGAAAATCGTTCGTGTGATGAACCTTTTAAAATATTTGTGATTCCTTCATTGTCTGATAACCTTAACACAAGTGCCTAAGCTAGGCACTCAGTACGGACTTAGGCCAATTTTTTTTAATGCTAGATTCGGACGTTTGTCCGAGCAAGCGAGTCACTTAATGGAAAAGAATCAACACCGCCCATGAACATCCGCGAAATCAGAGTGATCGCTAATGTGTTGCCGGCCTTTTTAAAAAAGAATACGCTCTTCTCTTGAAGGTCCCTAAGTCGTAGCCGTCGGGAAATACTCCTGCAACCAAACCGTTCCACAGAACTGAGGTACGTGGTAGAAAGTGGTAGAAATTTATGAGATGTTGCTGGAATTTACGTAGTATTAGCACTTTTGGCAAAACAAAAGCTACCATAAACACTTTACTTGTATGATAACAGGGGTCAAGGCAAAAGTGCTGCAAATTCAGCAAGTGCATTCAAATGCATCCAAAACCAGGTCAGCTGTTTGGTACAAGCGGCGGCATTTTGCCGGCGAGGATTATGCTCATAGTTTACGCGCGGCGATGCGCCATAACTGCCTACGGTGGTGACAGTACTCGATGTCGATAATTAGTGAAAATAAATCATTTTTTTTTTATTTAAAATAAATTAAACTCACTTTTTAAAATAATACATAGTTTTATAGGTACCTAACTATAGTCGGATTTTTAATTAGACAACGTAAACTGACAGATGCAAATGTCATACATTTTGTATTTTGCAAATGTATGGGAATGACACATTGACATCTATCAGTTTACTTTGTCTAATTAAAATTCCGACTATAAATAACTATGTAAAAGAATAGGCTACAAACAAATCTATGGTACGGGTAGATACCTGCTTATTTAAACAAAAGTATGTAAATATTTAAAAAAATCGAAACTAATGTAAATTTTGTAAAAATGTTTTGAGCATTACAGAATATCTGAAAGAACTTCAATTTGTACATAAACTAACTGTTTGACTTATAAAATAAAATCGAACTGTGTGTATCTGTGTAGCTGGTAGTACCTCAATGTAAAAAATATGTCTTGATTAAGGAGGAAAATTGATATTCGATTGTAATTAAATAAAGCCAATGAAAACGTTATAAAGATAGGAGCAAAAAATAGCCCAATTTTTTTATCGATAAACTTTATATGCAAAACAGTACAACTACATCACTATTTATTTTAAATCGCGTTATATTACAATCGGAGAATACAACAGGCCAGTACATTTCCTACCAGCCACCAGGATGAAAGTTTCAGTGGAGCTAACAAAGAATTTTCAGCCTGAAACGGGCTTTGCAAAAGTGCACTCTATTCTTCGGAACTTAAAGTACCTTTTATAACGCAGCCTCTCTGTAGTTTTCTATGTTGTTTTCGGATGCAACTTATTTGTGAAAACAGGGTAGAAAGAGAGGGGTATAAGGGGTTGTGGTGAGTGGGAGGGAGAGGGGAACACACTAAATTTACGAAGCCACAGGTGGTGTACCTCGTGTACAGTCACAGGCGGTGTTGGAATTGGAATTTCTTGAACGGAGATTGAAATAATTGTAGGCTGCTGTAAAGGCGCTTCATTATATTATCACATCGCTCGCTAGAATGTTTATATATTACATACATAAATACTGGTTTGTCTTTGCCCCATCGGTTTAGAGGACATTGTAGCGGCCCCATATGGAATACTGCTCCATCTCTGGGCTGGTGCACCTCAGTACCAACTTCTTCTGTTTGAGCGCGTACAACGTAGGGCTACTCGAATTGTCGGTGACTTGACTCTCTCTAGTCGACTAGATTCTCTAGCACTGCTGCGGGATATAGATTCCCTCAGCATTCTATTTCGCATCATTCATGGGGAGTGCTCTGAGGAACGGTTTGATCTACTCCCTGCAGCTAAATTCTTCCATCGAACCACACGCAAGCGATTGTCATTCCATCCTCATCATCTCGACAGCTGGCGTTCTAATACTGTGCGTTTCTCGCGAATCTTTCTACCACATCATTTCATGTTCATAGCGGCAATCGCTTACGATTGTAAGCCACACCTGATGAGGTGATCCGTCTGCTCGTCTGCCACCTATGTCA
Organism: Marasmia exigua; assembly: GCA_019059595.1. Taxonomy (NCBI): domain Eukaryota; kingdom Metazoa; phylum Arthropoda; class Insecta; order Lepidoptera; family Crambidae; genus Marasmia; species Marasmia exigua. The sequence continues at coordinate 18,991,036 of CM032484.1, forward strand.
TAAAAAAACACGTACTTCAGTTTTGTAGAACGGTTTGGCTGCAGGAGTATTTCCCAACGGAGTGATTCCCGAGAAATTGTTAAAAAGATATCCGATTTAGTTGCTAACAATTTAAATCAAATGGCATTCGTTGTACTCATCCTGTAATATCTAGTTTTTAAGTTTTCATGCTTTATTTTGAGTGCAATAAAAGTATATTCATTCATTCATTCATTCATTCATTCATTCATTCATTCATTCATTCATTCATTCATTCATTCATTCATTCATTCATTCATTCATTCATTCATTTATTCATTCATCGCTAGTGTGCTCTAAGCGATGAAAGAAGGAAGAGTTGTGGCTGCATAATAGGTATAAGGGAGTGGACTTAGACATAATAGGTATCTGTGGAACAGCTGTTTCATTTCGCAATGAACAGAGAGGAATTTGAGCTAACGGCTAACCTTCAGAACTGAAGCACTTAAAGAAGAAGAAGAAGTGTGCTTTACCAGCAAATCTGTAATGAAATTGGTACTAAATAAGCCCTAATAACGCCGTGTGGTCCCCGGCAGAGTAGAATAGGCCACCCTCACTCTTACCGAGGTGTCGTAAAAGGCGACTAAGGTAAAGCTGCTGGCATGATCATCAGCACCCAGAGAAGGAAAACTCTGCATTTATATCAAAACCCTCGCCAACCCGTCTGCCAAGCGTGGTGAGTATGGCAATTACCCCTCATGTGATTGAGGGAGGCCCGTGCCCCCGCAGTGGGGACTTAAATGGGCTGACGATGAAGCCCTAATAAAATGTCTAGAATATGAAATCCACGGTTTCAGTCCTGTAATTTTCAGTGTATTAGTAAGTTCCTTTGTCCGAATATTGGATGGTCATGGGAAATAACCAACTGTTCCTACAAATCACTCGACTTTCTTCATTATTGTACTACAATATTCAAACTTAAATTAGGCTTTTGACTTTAGAATTATTGCTTTGTAAATTAGGCTGTTTCCCAGAAAAAAGCTAGGTAAATAAATTAATTCAACATTATCATACATTCACCTGATTCGGTACTAAATAGCTTAAGCACTTTGGGGGGGAGGGGGAATAAAAGATTATTTATAGATTTAATGCCGTTTTTGTCAGCCTATTTCTATGTCACACTTTGCAGGGGCCACCAAGATGCAGGCTACGCCTCGTTTTGGAGCCCATCGACATTTCTAATTGAATTTTTTGGCTTATAATTTATATTTGTATCACGATATATATTAAGAAAATGTAACTGTGTGTGTTAAATAAACGATTTATTTATAAAAGGAAAACCAATAATTACCTCTATAAAAGGTAATTTGACCTCACTCGAATCCAAAATATCACAATGTTCCTTTAGAACCGAATGTCCTTCATAAAGAACAATACGCAGGAAAAATGCAGTCCGCGCTAATTTGCCATCGATTTCAAAGTAATTTTTAAATATTTTCTATAATTTTCAGTCTTCGCTTTAATTTTTTTAATGCTATATTCTAGGTAAAAGCACGAACAGATGCAAATAACATAAAATATTAAGGGGATCAGCTATTGGAACTGAGTGATGATGGCACAGCATATATTTTTTATGTGATAGGTGGTAGACGAGCAGACGGATCGCGTGATGGTAAGCGATTGGTGCATTGACATAGTTATATAACAAGTAGCAAGGTACAGTAACTACGTTTTTTATCGCCAACCTTTGGAGTCACAAATCCCTAAGACTAACTGGGAGCGAAGAAAAGCGCGAAGCTCAAGACCGTTCGAGGTGGCGGAGCACTGTAGACGCTCTCTGCCCCACCTAGGGGGCATCGGACATTAAGTCTAGTCACCAGGTTTTCGTCTTTACGAGGCTCCACTATGTTCGCAAGCCTTCACCTACGCATGCAAACTTGGAGTGATCCTTTGAACCAGTTGCACATCACTATGCGTAAAAAATTTTCACTTTTATAGACTTCTGTGTTGCACTGTGGAGAAGGTAAATATTCGATGAAGGCAGAAATTAGTTCATCTGTCGCGTCGACATTTGTGGACATTCCCAGCAATCCGAGTGGTGACTGAGCCTCATCGATTATCCAATCGGCAAGTCCGTTTAACGTGTACGGAACGATTTTAAACAGTTTATTCTCATATTTTATATTTCATTTTAGGTGGAAATAATAATAATGGTGGAGCGTAATTGCGTAGCGTGAAGCGTAATTCTTAAAAAATAACAGGACCAATCGTATATCCTAAGCAGAGAGTCGCCGTGTGGTCCCCGGCAGAGTAGAATAGGCCACCCTCACTCTTACCGAGGTGTCGTAAAAGGCGACTAAGGTAAAGCTGCTAGCATAATCATCAGCACCTAGAGAAGGAAAACTCTGCATTTATATCAAAACCCTCGCCAACCCGTCTGCCAAGCGTGGTGAGTATGGCAATTACCCCTCATGTGATTGAGGGAGGCCCGTGCCCCAGCTGTGGGGACTTAAATGGGCTGATGATGAAGCAGAGAGTCAACAGTTCGTGACAAAAATGACGATGCTGATAGAGTCAGAATTTTAATACTAATAAATAACACAATACGTAACAAAACAAAGCATAAAAGCTTCAACAATTGATGTTAATAGTGGATTAACAGAATCAGAATGTCTCATCATAATTATCAGCATATAATATATCTAATGCTGGACTTAGGCTTATTCTATATCTCATCCCGATCATAAAAATCCATACCTTGTTATTACACTCACAATATTTTGTGAATTGCCATATAGTTAGTGCAAATAATCACCACTCTGACATTCGGTTTCGCGTACACAGGACTTTTTTTGCGAATAATAACCAGACGAGCATTCGGGCCATCTGATGGTAAATAGTAACAGCCGCCGATAGTCATCAACAATGCCGAAGCACAGTCTTACCGCTGCCTACCGTAAAAGAAGAACTCTTTTCAAAACTCATTTAAAAAAGGACATATCGTAGCGATCAGGGAACACCGCGGCTAAAGGTTACAGCTTCTCTGCCGTTGCTACTGCTACCGATACCAGCCAGAGTCATCTACCATCATCAATGCCAGTCAGCAAGAATGCCTAATAAAAATAGCACACGACATCGCAACGACCAGTCGCATGTCCTATACGAAGGACCGTGGGCTTCACCAGATGTTGGCGCATCGGTAATGTGCTGTAATCATACCTACTTGTTATGTTCTGTAATCAAGTGGACGAAGGAATTTACGACAACTGTTCTCTGAATAGTATGTTTGTGTTTTTGTTGACCTACTTGGATGTAGAGATGTGAAAAAATTAAGAAGTTAATACAAATACACACACAATTAGATTTATTTTACAAAAAAATTTATACTCCACGTGTCGCGGGTGTCCATGGGCGGCGGCAATCGCTTATCATCAGTTGATTCACGGGTCTGCAACTTATGACATAAAAAAAATAAAAAAAGTACATAATGATGCATTACAGGGGATTGATTGATTGTATTATTCAAAATTTCGATTGACAAAAATGTATTATGATCTTTAAGATTTTTTCAGTTTGATTAGACTTTTTGAGTTTCAGACTAGAGGCTGTGTAGAGGAGGCAGTGGTAGGACCGTAAATTAAGCGGTCTTTTTATCAGAAGAATTTTTGACTAGTCACACCAGACTCATCATCATTTCAACCAATAAATGTCCACGGCTGGACATAGGCCCCCCAATTATCTACACACAGATCGGTCCCATGCCGGCCGCATCCAAGGGATTCCCGCGACTTTCACCAGATCGTCGGTCTACCTTGTGGGGAGCCTTCAACGGCTTCAACCTCCTATACGCGCCATCCACTCCAGGACCTTTCTGCCCCACGGGCCGTCTGATCTCACATAATAAGGTCGACAGGATTAGAAAGCTGAAGAGGCAGTGGGCTGGCCTTATCAGCCGCAGAACTGACAACCGCTGGGGTAAACAGGTTCAGGATAGGAGGCCTCGTAAATGTAATAAAGGATCCTGGGTGAAGGAGTGACGATTGCCAGGAGCTGGATAGCCAAATATAATAATAAAAGTGGCCAACATTAGGAGAGGCCTATGTCCAGAGTGGACTGTAATAGGCTGTACTCTCTTTATCTTTCAGGAGATGAGTAAGTTTCGTGGTGCGTTTAGTGGAAATGCCTACAGGCGGCTTCTTGTCGAAGAATCACTCAATCATCCCTTTCCAATGCCTTGTACTCGTATCCATGTCGTGGCATGTGTACCTATTGTATTAACTTGTAATACTGTAAACTTGTTCTCTGTTCTATCATGTTGCTCTCTGTGTTGTGAATAATAATAATAATGTCCTCCAAACCGATATTTCGGTTATGGAGGCCAATCTCAGAGATCAGCCATTGACGCAGGACATATAGTACACAAGTATTTGCGCAGACACACACATGTGTTGTGAATATTGTGATGGTCAATTAATGTTTTTTCTTTCTTTTTCTTATACTTCATATTTGACTACATCGTTATTCGTTTCGTCATCGTCAGTTAAATGAAATGGCATGTATGATAAATCTCTTAGACTAGTAGCCCGCCCTGACTTCATTCCGGGACCTTCGTTCCACTTCATACCAATAGATGCCGCTAGGTGTCGATTACATCGCGCAAGCGTATCGTGTTTTTGGATTACCTATAAGCGTTGCAGCTGTCTGTAGATCACCTCTTTATTAATATTATAGATTATAGATAGATTATTGAAATGATTTTGCATGAAAACTAAAACTGTCACAACTCTACATAAAGGATTTGATTATACCCTGCATTGAACAGGTGTTGAAGTTCCGGCGATATAAAAGTACCTTGTGAGTTATTAAAAATTCATATTGTAACTAAACAGTTGATCAACATCAATAAAGCAACTATTAAATTAGTATTTTAATTAATAAGAAGAGCAGTTTCTACTGCAGAATATGTGTCTTTCCTTTGTGAGGAAAGGGTTAATCAATCAATCAGTCATTTATTGCACAATTATTTTTTGTATATATTAAATGGGTTTGCAGTTGACCTCATCTCACCTGATGAAAAGTGACAATAGATGTTAGATGTCGCTACATCTACGACTTTATTGTCAGTACCTTACCCAGAAGAAGCCTATTCACTCTCGACTTAAAGACACCCAAATTGTAGCTCTCTTGGAATACAGAAGCCGGCAAGTTGTTCCATTCCTTAGCAGTTCGTTCCAAGAAAGAAGAAGCGAAACGCTTAGTACGAGCTGGTGGAACTTCCACAGTGTAAGGGTGGATTCCTGTCGTCTTCCGCAATTTCCAGAGGTGGAAAGGAGAAGGTGGTATCAGGTCGTGAAGCTCATTCGAACACTCTCCAAAATGTATCCTATAAACAACCGATAGACATGCCACTCTACGTCGGAGTGGTATTTACCCTCCACTCATTCTGCGTCACCAACTAACTTCATGGTACGACGTTCAATCGAGTCGAGGGCAGCCAGCTGATACTTGGCTGAGCCATCCCATAGGTGACAGCAATACTCCATGCACGAACGAACTTGAGTTTGATAGAGTTTGAGGACAATATGAGTAATACATAGATCTTAAAGTTAAACTTCACATTCAGACGTTTGACAGGCAAAATTCAGAAGAGCATTAATATATCTTGATTCTCGTCATAAACAGCGCCAGCATAAGCCAGTAATAATAAATAAACACACAAAATAGCATCTATCTGACATTGATATCAAAGAGTTCGTTAACTTTCGCGTTAGGCTATTTTATATTTTTTTCTGGGCTCGGTCAGGACTAGATTAAAGTCAGAAAAAAATTATGAATTAATATGACATCGTAGTAACGAAAGTTTAAGTCGCTAAATAAAGAACTCAACAATTATTTCGCTCTTATGCTTTTGCATTCGAATGAATTAATACACTTATATTGCACTCAATATACAGTACAATGCCATTGGAGCATCTCCGTTCTTCCACTACTCCACCAGGCAGACCCTCAATCGACACCGGTATATGGTAGAAATACCAAAAGTCCGCACAAAAAGGTTTGAATCCTGTTTCCTTATTCGTACTGCGAAACAGTGGAATCAGTTGCCTGAGGAGGTGTTCCCTAGAGGCTACAATTTGGGGGTTTTCAAAGCGCGAGTGAATAGGTAGGTAGGTATCTTCTAGGTAATCGTGCTACATCTTAGACCATATTATCACTTACCATCAGGTGAAATATGGTCAAACGCTTACCTATTTACAGTAAAAAAAAACAGTATAAAAACCTAAAACTAGGTATTTACAGGAAATTGCATTATTAGATATTCTGGTGGTAGGAGTCAAACACTCCGCGTGGGCTGATGCAATTCAAACGTTTTAAATTAGTATTTAGTGGTTTTTAGTAAACAAAATTTGGTGTTTATTTGTGCAGTGAAGTGCCGCGAAGTAATCCTGATAATAAGAATAGTTGTATCGTTTTTAACACTGCTATTGTGTGTCGAGTGAGTTGTCACGGACAACTTGCTCGGACCTAATAACTTCTAAGAGTCTTAAAACCCGCGATTATGTTTAGAGTGGTATCGGCAGAATCCGTTGGTCGATGAAACGTAGTAGTGACTGTGACTTTCACTGGCTTCGACTGTTGACTACACACTTATTCACAATAATTCACTTGACATTGGCAGGATGTCTTCGGGTAAAGCCATAATATAAAAAAAGAAATACATTAATACAATACATCAATGTGCTGGCAAACTTAAAGCCGAACGGCATTTTACGCGATGATGGCAAGAGACCAGACGGAATGTCTTTCATCCCTTGGAAGATGGGACTTGCTCTCGTGTGGGATGCTACCTGCGTCGACACTCTGGCACCGTCTCATCTTCCGGGGACTACGAGGAGTGCCGGAGCTGCGGCTGACGCGGCAGAGAGACTGAAAGCTGCAAAGTATAGGCATCTATCTGGTGCCTACCACTTTGTAGCTTTTGGTGTTGAAACACTGGGCCCGTGGGGTTCCGACGCTCTCTCATTCTTCCGTGACTTAGCTAAGCGTCTAGTCGAAGTCACAGGAGAGCCATTCCATGCGATCCAGCGGGGTAATGCTGCCTGCATTTTGGGGACACTGCCACGGGGACCTACTTTGTTATAACTTTCCTTTTTATTTACTTTTAGTTTAATTTTATTGCCTAGTTATTGTCTTCATTTTCTTGTGTTTTTGTTCTTTTGTTCAATAAATATCTTTTATGTTATGGCAGTAATAAACTTAAAAACATTTGCCATTAGTTTTCATAAAAGATTCCACACTTTCCTTAGTTAGGGAATCCTCAGCACGATAATAGAGTCGGTCCATGAATGCTCTGACGTGTAACATAAATCCATGCTGATTGAGCCCGTGTGAGCGTAGCCTTGAGAGGGGGGGACGCCATTGGGGAAATGCTAATGCTCTGAAACTAGGTCTAATTTAATTTCAATGGGAGACCTTGGGCTGAGATGTGGCGTTTGCGGGATCTTGTTACACTGGGAGACTGACACTCGTGGGTATGTGCTGAATCACTGACTGAATTATCGTAGGATGTAATTCCCAGTAGCGTCCAAAGCTGTCCACGATCAGTCTGGTAAGTACAATGAAGCGACTGAATGACCTTCGCAACCCTTAGACAGGGAAACCAGACCAACTGGATCACGGTTACATGTTTAGAATCATTAGGTAGTTTTTTAAATTTTCGCGTTGCATTATAACTATAATTAATCAAGACGGGATTTAACACGATATTCATTATGTGGTACAACATTGAGTCCGCTTGTGACCACGGCTGCTGTAACGTAGCCGAAACGTCGAGTAAAATATGTGAGTACACAATGTTGTATAATATAATAAATATCGTCTTAAATCCCGTCTTGATTAATTATAGAATCATTAGGTATCTCAAATTGTAGGTATCCATTATTATCGAGAAACTATCCGAGAAGTGTTTCCTCTCGATGATGTATTCCTTCAGCACCGAGCTTGTGGCAGAAACATGCACATAGATTTGAAAAAAGATGCGTTCGTATCTGAGCTACATCGCTAATGAATGAACGATAAAACCGAATATAAACACAAACACCAAATATCTTTCAGATTTATCATCTTTATTCCTCTTGGAGTTATTGCTTCGGAGTCCGGGGTTCGATGAACCAAATAAAAATATAACTTTAAAAACCTAACCATTTTTAAAGTTATACATTAAAAGTTGTCTGGAAGAAATCGCTACAAGCGATAACACCGCCTTATTGTACTGTCTGTAGTTGTTGTATCCTGCTTGTATTTAGTTTTTGTGCAATAAAGAATATCTATCTATCTATTAAACTCACATAAACGGGGGGCTCACCGAAAACCATTTCGCCACCTAGTGAGTGAGGATACCGGTGTCCCAATTCGGGAGTAGGCTGCTTTAAAAGTTGACAGCGCACTTGTGACTCCAATGGTGTTATGGGTGTCCAATGGCGGAGGTACTCGCTTACTATTTATTGATTCGTCTGCTCGTTTGCGTTCTCTCACATAAACACCGTGTTTATATTTGAAACTTATTTACAAAGCCGCTTTGAATCCGTTTGTATCCACAGACTGGGGCGGAGGTAAACGTTAACCATCAGGTGATCTGTCTGCTCATCTGCCAACTATCAAATAAAAAACATTGATAGACCACCGAGTCCCAGTGCATCAGAGACTGAGTCACCTGGCGCATCGTCATCACGATTGTTCTGATTATGTATGCGTACACGCAACGATAAGTTTTCCTTTAGCTTCTGTTTAGTATAAGATATACTATACGATGTATCATTTTTGCTGTGAACAATAGTAGTTCAGTTATGAACGTTTCGAGATCTTAGGCGTGGCGTTTGAGTATTTTCACTTGTAGCATTTCGGTGAAGAAAAATACCGTGAAGAGACTTGTACATTTCGGATCGGATAGTTTCTTAACCTGAATGATTCTGATTATTGAACCTCACTAAGTCTAATCAAATCTTATTTATCAGATAGGATTTAGAAGGTAAACGTCAATGGAACGAACTCTTCTGGCACCACTCTAACCATGGGTGTGCCCCAGGGCTCTATATTGGGGTCCTTGCTCTTTTTATCTATATAACTGACCTTCCTTACTATAACAAAGATCTATGTGAGATAGTGTTATTGGCTAACGATACATCCTTAATTTTTGAGGTTGATAGACAAAAAGAAAATGTTGACGAAATAACACACTCTCTCAAGTACTACAGTGGTTCACTTATAATAACTTGGTTCTTAATTCAAAGAAAACTAAATGTATTAAGTTCACAATGCCTAATGTCAAAATTAATATTTCCTTCCATCAGGTGAGATTGTGGTCACGTCGTTGGCCTATAGTTCTTTTTTTTTTTATATGAGAGGTTGCAGACGAGCAGACCGATCACCTGATGGTAACCAATTCCGCCGCCCATGGACCCCCGCAACAGTGGAGTCACAAGTGCGCTGCCAACCTTTTCCCCTTCCAATGGGGACAATGGGGACATTGGGCCTCCGGTAACCTCACTCACACGGCGAAACACAGCGCAGACGCTGCGTCACGCCGGTCTTCTGTGAGGCAGTGGTATCACTCCGGTCGAGCCGGCCCATTAATGCCTAAGCGTGGCTCTCCCACATAAAAAAATAAATAAAACTGGGATTTAAGATGAGGACCGGGAACCACATCAGCCGGCGGGTGTGCCCTAACTGTTGCTTGCTCCACGCGGCACAGACAGACACGTTAAAACTCCTCTATTGTATTGATTTTGTTCGACCTGAGACGCCGGCTTCGTGGATTCCTTCGCGAGCGCGGTGCCATGAGCAGGGTGATCACATCGGGAAGTTGAGCATTAAGAAAGAATCTAAAGAATCTTGGAAACATTTTTTTATGATATAGATAGATAGATAGATATTCTTCATTGCACAAAAATAAAATACAAGCATGATACAACAGCAACAGACAGTACAATAAGGCGGTCTTATCGCTTGTAGCGATTTCTTCCAGACAACCTTTGGGTAGAGGAAAGAAATATAAATTCTCACATCATCTCATACGTTGACCTGATTCCGTACTAAGTAGCTTAAGCACTTGTGTTACAGATATCAGACAACAGAGGAACACAAATATATACTTAAATACATATATTACACCCAGACACCGAATAAACACAAGTGTTCATCGCACGAATGTTTGTCCAGGGTGGGCATATCGTATTCGTAATAAGGGAAGGCAGTGCAAAGTAATTTAATAAATTAAATTGAGAATGGCAGAAATATACATTATTTTATAATGATATAGTGGGCAAAGAAGCAAACGTATCACACATCGCCAACCCGTCTGCCAAGCGTGGTGAGTATGGCAATTACCCCTCATGTGATTGAGGGAGGCCCGTGCCCCAGCAGTGGGGACTTAAATGGGCTGATGATGATGATGATGATCACACATCACAAAGGAGGAACTGTTGACAAACGGAACGATGACGGACTGAAGCAGCAGGAATCATTCCGAACAATTCCCGAGAACATTCCCTATAGTATGAAGCTATCTCGAAACCTTTGATATGGATATATTTAAGACTAAAGGCGGAGCTCAGTGGATATGAACGCGCCTTCCATATGGGATCAGTTTATGTTCCGTAAAAATTGACTCACGCCAAAAGCGGCCACTTTTGGCGTGAATCAATTTTTTGCGTACAAAAACGGACCTAAATTTTGTGCATGGTTATTTAATAAATAGTATAAGTGTTTGCCATGAGAGTGTTACCCCGAAATTGTTCAAAATAGATCCGGTTTAGTAGCTAACATTAAAATCGATTGGCGTCGCTAGTGTGCCTTACCCGTCACCTTAACGGGTAGCCCTAACCAGCGACACAAATCAATTTAAATTGATAGCTACTAAATCGGATCTATTTTAAACAATTTCGGAGCGGGAGTCTCTAAGCAAAAATTTATAATATTTATTTAATAATTGTGCACCACTTTTTAATCTGTTTTTGCTCTCGAAATTTGGATTAATGCCATAAGTGGCCGTTTTCACGGTAATTCAAATGCCAAGTACAAAGTCAGACCCAAAAGTTAATTATAAGTATTAAATAAATAGTATAAGTGATTTCCGAGAGGCAGGAGCTTCGAAATTGTTAAAAAGATATCCGGTTTAGTTGCTAAAAATTTAAATCAATTGGCGTCAATAGTGTGCCGTGTGGTCCCGGCAGAGTAGAATAGGCCACCCTTACTCTCACCGAGGTGTCGTAAAAGGCGACTAAGGTAAAGCTGCTGGCATGATCATCAGCACCCAGAGAAGGAAAACTCTGCATTTATATCAAAACCCTCGCCAACCCGTCTGCCAAACGTGGTGAGTATGGCAATTACCCCTCATGTGATTGAAGGAGGCCCGTGCCTCAGCAGTGGGGACTTAAATGGGCTGATGATGAATGATGATGAGTGTGCCCTACCCGTCACCTTTATGTACTATATCAACAACAAATCACAATATCAAGAATATCAACTGAGTGATTTTACGATTACATTACTATACAAATACCACACATGGTTCAAAAATACTGTTTCTCAATATAATCTTTATCTTACAACTACATTTACCAACCACTTTATCGGAAATGTTTTTGAGCGATTTAAACACCAGAGGAGAATAGAAAGAAAGAAAGAAAATATTTATTATTATAGACATCACAACACAGAATATATAGCAATTGTAAACAGAACACAATTTGGCACAAACAGAAAACAAAACATAAAACAATTAAAAATACATAAAAACAAAACAAAAGGAAAAAAAAACAAAACTATATTCAATCATGTCCAGACAGTGCCAAATGAATATTATGATGTGTTATGAGGTCTAGTATAAATGGCCCTCACTCAGCTTATGGCACAGCCCAGACAAAGGCAATGACGCTGGTTTTCAGTGAGACCAGCTGAATGAGTGCCACGGACGCTTGTCTAGCGTATTTTTCATAGTAACTACATATTCGTTATTGTACAGACAGCCACACGTCAATGTACACAAATCTGACAGATTCTTTAATCTACTTAATCTCAACTTCATCATCATTTCAGCCAATAGACGTCCACTGCTGGACATAGGCATCCCCAATGATCTCCACACAGATCGGTCCTGTGCCGCCCGCATCCAATGGATTTCCGCGATCTTCACCAGAGCGTCGGTCCACCTTGTGGGGGGCCTGCCACTTACTATATTAATAGTATCTATCAAAATTGACTGCCTCGTTGGCGCAATGGGTAGTGCGTCGCACTTTAAAGCGACGGCTGCGCTTGGGGCTGATTTGTATCTGAGCTTTTCTACAAAGAAATTCTTAGTGTCAACCCGGAGTCTGGAAGTTGCGGTCTTTTACCCCCGTGCCTCGGAAAACTTGTCAATCCGATCTGATTGGAGGATCTGTCAAAATTCTAAGATCTAGGATACAAAAAAAAACATTAAGTTCGTTACTTTCCGGATAGAATCTTTTCGATTCGATAGAGTCTTTTAAAAAAAACATTAAGTTCGTTACTTTCCGGATAGAATTCCTGACAATCAAGGTTTTTTTTACTTACAAACTATAACTAACATATTCGGTGCTTATTATCGCTTAAAGTAACGGGTAGGGCACACTAGTGACGCAAGTCGATTTTAATTTTAAGTTACTAATTGTAAACAATTTCGGGGTTACAACCTCTCTGCAAATATTTGTACTAATTTTTAAATAACCATGCACAAATGTTGGGTCCATTTTTGTACGCGAAAAATTGATTCACGCTAAAAGTGGCCGCTTTTGGCGGTAATCAATATTTCGCGTACGCGTTAGACCTAAGTTTGCTGAGAGGTTCATCATCATCATCATCATCATCAGCCCTCTTAAGTCCCCACTTCTGGGGCACGGGCCTCCCTCAATCACATGAGGGGTAATTGCAATACTCACCACGCTTGGCAGACGGGTTGGCGAGGGTTTTGATATAAATGCAGAGTTTTCCTTCTCTGGGTGCTGATGATCATGCCAGCAGTTTTACCTTAGTCGCCTTTTACGACACCTCGGTAAGAGTGAGGGTGGCCTATTCTACTCTGCCGGGGACCACACGGCACAACAATTTTTAGTTACTAATTGTAAACAATTTCGGGGTTACAACCTCTCTGCAAATATTTATACTATTTATTAAATAACCATGCACAAATGCTGGGTCCATTTTTGTACGCGAAAAATTGATTCACGCTAAAAGTGGCCGCTTTTGGCGGTAATCAATTTTTCGCGTACCCCAAAATTTGTACATGGTTATTTAATAAATAGTATAAGTGTTTGCCGAGAGGTTGTAACCCCGAAATTGTTTAAAATTGATCTGGTTTAATAGCTAAAAATTAAAATCGATTGACGTCGCTAGTGTGCCCTACTCGTCACCTTAAGCTGCAAATTAAAATAGGTCATCCTAAAAGTGTGCCATTTCGTCATAATGTATGAGAATGGTGAAATTCCATTACAACATTTAGGTACCTACAAGAAGCTTCCTATAACAAAACTGTGGAAATTTTTACCAAGTGCATTGTCTTGGCGGTGCCGTTTTAAAATGGGGGGTGGGCAAAAGTGGGGCGAACAAAATCAATAGGGAGGGGGGTGGGGTGAAACGGATCCGATGGATGTCGGCGGCCACTGGCTAGGGAAACGAGAAACGGGCGTCTTCCAGGGAGGTACTCGTTACGATATTCGTTGTTTTTGAGTTTTAAATTGAATTAAGATAGATAATACAGGGTACATCTGTGGACATTTACATCCCTTTAACCACGTGTTCTACCAACCATTCTGAGCATCATTACAACGCCTTCTCGTAAAAGTAAAGTAAAGTATCAGCCTATAAACTGTCCCACTGCAGGGCAAAGGCCTCCATCATAGAAATCAAGTCATCGCTACTATGATGGGATTAGGCTTAATCACCACGCTTGCCAAATGCGGATTGGTGATCACAAACCCGAGCTATGTTCGAAAAATTCGAAACATACTTTTCGCTCGACCCGGGAATCGAACCCAGGACCCCGAGATCACGGCCCGGTACTTAAACCACTAGACCAACAGGGCGGGCCTTCTCGTAATTCATGGTAAAAATATTTTCATGGTAAATTTTTTCGACTCTCCATACAAAATGACCAAGTCACATGAACGACTTTGTTAAAAATTTTTTTTTTATAAATGATAGAACAAATTTTGTTCATAATGGTTAGTAGAACACGTGGTTAAAAGGATGTATGATTTATTTTATTTATTTTTATTTATTTATTTATTCAGGAAAATAACAGCATCATTATAATACAAATAGAAAAATTTAAGTATATAACACATTTGTCTTAAATAATTTGCACCACTAGTTATCGCAGGCTACCTGTATGCATTCTGTTTTACTATATTTAAATTAAACAATACTATATAGTCCCAAAAATATAGCCCGACTAGAACGACAGCTGTGATTTGATCTCTATTTCTATAAACATACAGTTTATCATTCAAAATTTTTTTTAACTCATATTACTGTTGACATGAAGATTTTTTTTTTATGATGGGATGTTCACAGATATACTATGTATACAAAGTTACCTATCAGTGAATATTTACATAATTCTAAAGTTATATTCTACAAGTTTATTTAGAAAGTCTTTTGTTTCGACAAAAATATTAATAAAATCGACTTTTAATATAAAGTGACCGCGGAAGAGCCATACTTCGGCATGACTTGGCAGACTCGACCGGCATGAAGCAAAACTGTGCTGTGTTTCGCTGCGTGAGTGAGGGTACCGGAGGCCCAATCTGGGAGAACGGTGGGCTAAAGGTTAGCAGCGCACTTGTGACTCCACTAATGTTGCGGGTGTCCATGGGCGGCGGCAATCGCTTACCATCAGTTGATCCGTCTCCTCGTTTGCCACCTATCATTTAAAAAAAGGAAATAAGAAATCAATTCGACGACCCGTTTGGAACAGTGGTAGTGAACGCTGCCTTTGGTCCAAGGGTTGCGGGTTCGATCCCCGCACAGTACAAACATTTGTGTGTATGAACATGTCTGTTTGTATTGGTCTGGTTGTTTGTATGTATTATAAGTATGTATTTACAAAAGAAAAGTATTATATGTATATATTTGTAATTCCGCTGTTGATTCTGATATCTGTAACACAGGTGCTTGAGCTACCTATCTCGGAGTCAGATCAATGTATGTGATGTTGTGAAAAATATTTATAATAATTATTATTAATTAGCTGTTTCCTAACATCAGAATCCTTTAATCAAAAGTAAGCATAGGTATTTCCAACATTTTTTTAAAGAAATCTGTGGTTTTCGTAGCTGACAACATAATGACCTATTTTATTTAGGCTTCCTTTCTGTAAGAAGCACTGACATTGTGATGTTTGATAATCCAAATGAATGAACAAAACCCTGTATCACAGTCTCATCTTTATACGTGGATAAATCTATGGTATAACGTCAGATTTGTATATGTACAATGACAGCTCTATATCATAGATTTAGCATCGGATTAATATTGGTCGAATAGGTTCTTACTACATTAATTCTGATACCCGATAACACCAAATACCAATCTATGTAGGTACGGTCAGCATCAAAAGTAGCTTTACACTTTAGTACTATGTCAAAGTAACCGATCTGCCTATTATAGTCAGTTTCTAAGGGGTACGTACAAAATGTTACATGGTACTTATGTGTTAACCCTTAATTGGATATGAGTCAGTGAAAAATTTCATTGGTTTTCGCTCTTATGCCGTGACACATAAAGTTCAAAATGTGGTGGGATCTATTTTCCCACTGTCCAATTAAGGGTTAAGCTACTTTTGATGCCGACCGTACATTATGATCAGAAAATTGTAAATGATTGACTGCCTCGGTGGCGCAGTAGTTACTTGGTTAGTGGGTCGCACTTTAAAGCGACGGCTACTGCGCAAGAGGTCCCGGGTTCCATCCCCGGGTCGGGCCAAAAAATTGTACTTAAGTTTTCGGTACCTAAGAAATTCTTAGTATCAGCCCGGAGTTTGGAAGTTGGCGGTCTTGTACCCCCGTGCCTCAAAAACACGTTAAGCTTTTGGTCCTGCGCCCGATCGATGTCCCATTGAAATAAAAATGGCTTGTAATTGTTTACGCCCATCTAAAGATGTTACTGAAGGTTTTACCTGAAGGTTGTCTGGTAGAGATCGCTCCCAGCGATAAGACCGCCTAAATTGTACATAGTATCTCTGTATACCTAGCTTTTAAGTTTTGTATGTTGTGCAATAAAGAGTATCTATCTATCTATCTATCTGATGGTTTTTTGTTTATTATTTATAATTTTTTACAGTTTTTATGATCTAAGCTTCATCTTTGTGATAATAAAAAAAAATATTATTGGAATATGAGGGTAAGGAAATAGAGAGTGCACTTGTGTTTGCGCACACACTTGAGCACTATAATATATCCTGCGTATGTGACCGATCGTTTGGCCGCCGTAGCCGTAATGGGTTGGAGGATTATTGATTTCGTTGTAAGTGATGTTGTCTCATAAACATTTATTGGAAATATAGGCGTTTCCGAGCGGCACACAATTATTGGAGCATCAAAATTCCCGACTGCAGTCGAGATATTGTAGCAGTAACCTGCCTGAATCAACAAGTATGAATGCATCGCGCCGCATTCGTAGTCCGAGCCGAGAGTTGGCCAGCAACAATATTCTATACTAGCATTTCCCCGCGGCTTCTCCCGCGTTCGAAAAAAAAGTAGCCTATGTTACTTTCCATCCCTTCAACTCCTCGTCTTAGCGTGTATTTTTATATGTGATAGATGGCAAACGAGCAGACGGATCACCTGATGGAAAGCGATCGCCGCCGCCCAGGGACATCCGTTGACATCACTGAAGTCACAAGTGCGCTACTAACTTTAAAAACCCCCTTTCCCCCTCTCCTCCGGTACCCTCACTCACGCAGCAAAACACACCACAGTGAATGAATGTATGACACTTGTCTTGTACTAGTAATAGTTAATCTAGTATAATTAACAATAAATATGTTCTTAATAGGTCTGACCCAGTAGAAAATGCACCTAATCGTCACGGGTTTTTTTTTACATTATGGCAGACAAACAAGCAGACGGATCACCTGATGGTAAGTGAATTACCGCCGCCCATGGACATCAGCATCATCACGGATTTCTGCGACACAAGCAGTTTTGCTTAGTGCAGAAGTCGCAATATCTAAAGACCTGTATGTAAATACTTCTGGCAATATTATCTATTTTTTTTATTATTGAAACGGGGGAGAGTGCCATACGGAAGCTTGGGCTATAGCTCCGGCCCCCCATCCTTGGTTGCCCCGGCAGCGCACACAGGCGCACGCTCGCTATATTGGATTTTGTTTATGCAAAATGGCTTCCCTTTGAACCGATACGGTCTAAGCAGATTACTAATTAGTTCACTAGCAAACCACTGATTTTACTACACCCTGTACAGCGTAAACATTGGAATGTTTTGTTATACTGCCCTTTGTAGTTCGCAATCAAGAAGTTGACTTATACCTACACAGTGAAACATCGTCGAGGGCATTATACTAATGAAAAGTAGCATTTTTCCTCAAGGAATTTTTTTTATGACATAAGTGGCAGACGAGCAGACGGTGCACCTGATGGTAAGCGATTGCCGCCGCCTATGGACACCCGCAACACCAGTGGAGACACAAATGCGCTGTCAACATAGGCTCTTAGTCTAAAAAAAAAAAACTTAAGTATTCTTTATTTCTCTCCAGCTAAACGAATGGTGGAAATACTAATATATTAAATGATATACCGTGGGAGAGCCACGCTTCGGCATGAATGGGCCGGCCGGAGTGTTACCACAGCCTTACAGAAAACCGTCGTGAAGCAGAACAGTGCTGTGTTTCGCTGCGTAAGTGAGCGTACCGGAGGCCCAATCTGGGGAAAGGGGGATTTAAAGGTTGGCAGCGCACTTGCGACTCCACTGGTGTTCGTGGATGTTATAGGCGGCGACAATCGCTTACCATTAGGCCATCCGTCTGCTCGTCTAACATGTATCTAACTAACACAATAAATAGTTGATATTTTTATAGCAATCTTTTTCAATTTATTCTTAAGTAAATAACACACTTAAAAATCTCGTGTTCAGGCGGGATTCGAACCCACACCTCCACAATCCGGGTGAATGTTCTACCAATTAGACCACTGAACGCGTTACTAACCCGACGAAATTTGTAAGTGCTTGATTCGACATGAGCTGTCGATAGTCTCATCAATATTGTTGGTATATTTACAATATCCAGTGGAAATATCAGTTATTGATTTAGCAGTCTCATCTTACCTGGTTGTAAATATACCTACAATATTGATGAGACTATCGGCAGCTCATGTCGAATCAAACACTTACAAATTTCGTCGGGTTAGTAACGCGTTCAGTGGTCTAATTGGTAGAACATTTACCCGGATTGTGAATGGTGTGGGTTGGAATCCCGCCTGAACACGAGATTAAATTTTTAAATGTGTTATTTACTTAACACAATAAATGTTTTGATTAATCGATTGATTGAAATATTATGCTTCATGACGACCTTATAAAACCGAGAATAATGACCCATCTCATCAAACAATAACCTTTCTTTAAACTCTAGACATTAACATTTTCTAGCCATTTCACCGTGACGTCACATGACCTGAGGATGTAGTATAAAAACATCCATTATACCTAGGAACTTTTGAGCCGCCAAACAAAACTAGCCCATTCTCACGGGCCTTTAACAAAAGGTTCGTCATGTGACCTTCGTATAATAGAGAATGTTTGGAATACTTACCTAAGCATTGTGAAGGGACACGTGGATGAGGAAGTGCCTTTAATGGGCACATGCCACAGTATCGATTTAGCTATAGTTGGGGCAAAATAAAAGGCCACATTTACACTTCAACAAAATTATGCCCTCTTAACCGATATTTCGGCTATGGCGATCAATTTTAAGGGTCAGCCATCGACATAGGACATGTGCGCAAACAGAAGTAATCTTATATTTTCTTACCAACATATTTTAATTAAGACTTAATGTATAAGTTTGTCGATAACTTTGGTTCTCTGCCGGATCACCTCATTTCGGATTCGATCTCGGAGAGAGACGCCGAGCATTGCTCGTTCCATAGCCAGCTGAGCGACCTTTAAGTGGGAGGACGATCTGCGCAGGATGGCTGGCAAGAGCTGGATGCGAGAAGCCGTGGATAGATCACAGTGGCGAACAATTGGAGAGGCCTACGTCCAGCAGTGGACTGCGATAGGCTGATGATGATGATGATGTATAAGTTTGTCATGACGACATTACTGGCTTAACGTGTTTTCTGAGGCATGGGGGTAAATCTCATAGCTAAATGAGGAAATTGGAAAATCTTAATTTGGGACTCAGACAACCAAGTCCATATGTGATGTAGTCTCAATTTATTTATTATTTGTTCGCTACGAAAAAAACGTTACCTTGACTTTTTGCAACCGTTTCTCAATATCATGCACAGCCATAAGATTTGTCAACAAACAGCGGCCTTGACGAAATGCATTTCGTCTAGACGAATGGCAAATGGGAATGCATTACAGGCGGACCGACAGCCATCAATATTCGGCAGTCAACTGAACTTTTGTTGTGGGTAACAGCGGCAAGAACGAATTTGGGGAGGCTGGGAAATCAATTTCGGTAAAAAGATAATTAATTCAAACGGGGATTAACACGCAATCAGCGAAGCGGACTGTGACCACGGCTGCTGTAACGTAGCCGAAATGTCAAGCAAAAAATTATGTGAGTACATAATGTTGTTTCTGATGATAAATTTTTTCTTAATTAATAGTACCTAGTAATGCAACACGAAAATCTAAAAACTATCGAATCGTTACATCATCGAATTAAAACTTCGTTGATATGATGCATCGGTCAATTGAGTGTTCGATTAAGTTTTCGATGAAATGAAAATTGGTGAAATGGCTTTCGAAGTAACGCAGTAAACCCTTGGAAAGGAGGGATTCTTTTAAAATAGACATTATTATCTATCAAAACACAAAAATCTAACTAAAAACAAAATATTAGTGTCAGCGTTTGATTTAGTAAAAACCGTAAAGAAAATAATTTAATTATTTTTTTTATTAATTTTTCAGTATGCACATGAAAGGAACAACGAGTGTGTATCTTTTTTTTTGTGTAAATGAAGTACCTACTATAAAATTAACCTCATCACGGACCTCCAGACTCGGTCTTGCTCGTTTTTTCCAAAAAAAATAGCTTAAATGCCTAAGAAATAGGGTCCAAACAGAAAAAAATTGCAAAAAAAATGTTCTTTTTTTATTTACACTAAATCAAACGCTGACACTAATATTCTGTTTTTAGTTAGATTTTTGTGTTTTGATAGATAATAATGTCTATTTTAAAAGAATCCCTCCTTTCCAAGGGTTTTCTGCGTTACTTCGAAAGCCATTTCACCAATTTTGTTGTTTCTGGTTGATTCTGGTATCCGTAACACAGGTGCTTGAGCTACCTATCTCGGAGTCAGATCAATGTATGTGATGTTGTGAAATATTTATAAAAAAAAGACTGGAAGCACTAAAGGTATCTAGGAGTTTGATATCATGTGTGTGAATTCACGTAGATATTTGTGTATTTATGTACGAGTAAGTACTGTCCATAGTGTCAGACCAAATACAACATTTAACAAGGCAAATAACAAGATTACAGAGGTGAATGTATTTTTATCTCATGCGGACAACATTGTTAC
The DNA here is from genome assembly GCA_019059595.1 of Marasmia exigua. Lineage (NCBI taxonomy): Eukaryota > Metazoa > Arthropoda > Insecta > Lepidoptera > Crambidae > Marasmia > Marasmia exigua. Next base: position 19,011,786 of record CM032484.1, read on the forward strand.
TTTCCCGTTTATTGATTTGGCATCCGTTAAATACCTAGTTGATTCATCTCATTTGGCGTGCTGGGACTGCCTATGTACCAAAGTGGTGTTGATCACGGGAGAGCTCGTTTCGGCATGAATGGGCCGGCTCGATCGGAGTAATACCCCTCACAGAAAACCGGCGTGAAGCAGCACTGTGCTGTGTTACGTAAGTGAGGGTACCGGAGGCCCGATCCGGGAAAAAAGGGAGTTTAAAGGTTGGCAGTGCACTTGTGACACCACTGGTCTCGCGGGTGTACATGGGTGGCGGCAATCGCTTACCACCAGCTGATCTAACACACGTAAAAATAATGGTACAATATGGAGACTACGACCTTTGGATAGCGAAGTAAGTTCAGTATACCAAATATGTCTCAAGCCTGTCATACAAAGAGTCTGGGCAATTCGACTAGTCGGATCGGCCACTTCTCGTCGAGTAGTCTGATCGGCCACTTCTCGTCGACTAGTCTGGGCGGCCTCTGCTCGTCGACTAATCTGGGTGGCCAATATTCATCGACTAGTCTGGGCGGCCATTGCTCGTCGATTAGTCTGGGCGGCCACTGCTCTTCAACTAGTCTAGGTGGCCACTACTCATCGACTAATCTGGTCGGCCACTGCTCGTCGATTAGTCTGGGCGGCCACTGCTCTTCAACTAGTTTAGGCGGCCACTACTCAACGACTAATCTGGTCGGCCACTGTTTGTCGACTAGTCTGGGCGGCTACTACTCATCGACTAATCTGGTCGGCCACTACTCATCGACTAATCTGGTCGGCCACGGCTCGTCGACTAGTCTGGTCGACCACTGCTCGTCGACTAGTCTGGGCGGCCACTACTCATCGACTAATCTGGTCGGCCACTACTCATCGACTAATCTGGTCGGCCACGGCTCGTCGACTAGTCTGGTCGACCACTGCTCGTCGACTAGTCTGGGCGGCCACTACTCATCGACTAATCTGGTCGGCCACTGCTCGTCGACTAGTCTGGGCGGCCACTACTCGTCGACTAATCTGGTCGACCACTGCTCGTCGACTAGTCTGGGCAGCCACTACTCATCGACTTTGAAAAATACTTACCATTTTATACGAAATGTGGACCTAGGGTAAGTTGCAAAAAAATGGGATTGGAAGCCAAAATCCACTTGCAGTCGCTGAGCAAATAGTAAATGAGTAATGTTTACCTTATTATCAAGCGTGACGTAGAAACTGCTTACCTGTCAAAAATAAAAATAATAATGTAATTTAATATTCTAGTTTCGGAGGTAGGCGTTAATAACTGTAACACGCTTTATAACTATACCGGTTGTTGCACATTTGTACTCTACATGTATTTTGACGACGCGTTTGGAACAGTGGTAGTGAACGCTGCCTTTGGTCCAAGGGTTGCGGATTCGATCCCCGCACAGTACAAACATTTGTGTGCATGAACATGTCTGTTTGTATTGGTTTGGGTGTTTTCTATGTATAATAAGTATGTATTAACAAAAGAAAAAGTATTAAATGTATATATTTGTAATTCCGCTGTTGGTTCTGATATCCGTAACACAGGTGCTTGAGCTACCTATTTCGGAGTCAGATCAAAGTACCTATGTTGTGAAATATTTATTTATTATTTTATTACAGATACAGATCCAAACAGGCCGTCAAACTCTCTAGAGAGACTGTAGTAAAATATTTTAAAATTTTTGAGTTAACATAAGATGAGATAAAAACATTATTTGTTCAACATACACGACAAACAACATTACAAAAAATAGACTGTAGTTAAGTAACAAATGCTTTAATTCTAATCTAATTTGTTGCTTAATAAAAGTACACCCCCTCATCTTAGCGTCTGATTCCCAGTTGCGTCCAAATCTGTCGCCTCGGATCTCGGAGTACGCTTGGACCATGATCTAGGATTGTGGAAGTCTAGTAACATTGTACTTAATAAAAGTACACATTTACTCGTGTCTAAGACATAAGGGTAACTGGACGTGACTACGTGTGTACCTTACCTATCTCTACAAAAACATTCAACTCAATTAATAAAAGTTCATTGGCGTCGCTAGTGTGCAGACTTCATAAAATCGGTAATTCCTTTGTTGGCCTAAGTATTGAGATATTCAATAAGCTCTCACAAAATGTCATTAACCTATCATTGGATAAGTTTAAGTCTCATATTAAAACCTGCCTAATGAAGAAAGGTTACTATAGTGTACAAGAGTATTTAAATGATAAGGATTCTTGGTCAAGTTAATTGATTAGTCTTGTGAGTTGTAATTCATACTAGTCTGTTAACTTTACAATTGTATTTTTTTTTCTTCTCAATTAAAACTCTGTAACATCAACAATATTTGAAAAGAGTAACTACTGAGTTTCTTGCTGGTGTCTTCTCAGAAGAAATCAACATTCCGAACCAGCGGTAGATGATAATATGTGTACCTATATTGACATTCATTAGGGTACTGGTATAGGTATAGGTATGGACCTAAATTGAATAAAGATTTTTCAATCTTTTTATCTTTTACTGCCTTCTTCAGCTCAGTCAGTCTCGTCATCATCATATTGGTCTTTTTATCATTATGAACACACACGACAAAACGAAACAAATATTATGTTTTGCAAAAACAAATTATTCAAAATAACATCGAATAGTCTTCGCTTACAAATATCAAATTCGCTGACATGGACCGGGTATCGAATGTCGGTCCCGGTGACCCCGTGACACAGTAACCGGCTGAGCGAAGTCCAAACGCCTTGTCTGGGTGAATCATCGATTATAATCAATCACTTCAAATTTGAAAGGGTTTCTCCTAAAATAATAAACATGTAGGTTTATAGAGGAGAACAGACATCCGTTCGGGCGGAAAGGTGGAGGCCACGTCCAGGAAGTCGCAGCCGTGGCAGGCCCCAAGGTGGACGGACGATCTACGTAAGGTCGCAGGAATCCCTTGGATGCGGGTGGCACAGGACCGATCTGTGTGGAGAACATTGGGGGCTGCCTATGTCCAGCTGTGGACGTTTATCAACTGCAATGATGATATGATTACTTAAGTGGTAAGTAGGTACTTTTGCCAACTTTGCAAATAAAATATTCATGTAAACGTTGAGCCAACTTGACCTAATTATAGCTTACAACCACATATTTAATAATAGTACTTACAACCAAATAATTAGTTTATCAGCGATATCTTATTACATGCGAAATATTTCTGTCTCTCTTCTCACGGTTTTTGGCTAATCTAGAGAAATATGATATTATGCATCAACAACTTCTTCGTAAAAACGGAAGGATAGATTAAACATTAGTAAAATTGTACACATTAAAAACAACACTTAATAACAAATATTGTAGCTTAATAACTCATTCATCAAAATCGTCTGGGTAGTTTAGGCAGAATCTTGGAACATACAAACATACATACATACATAGACTGCTAAAATCGTAACCCTTCCTTTTTGGCTTTGCTGTGGTCGGGTAAAAAATATCTGATTTTGAACTATGCGTACTAAAGTGACAAATATACTTATGTGTGTCATTTCCATTTTTCCTCCCTTTGGCATATGCCATACATTTTGACATTTTGCATTTACAAAATGTCAAAATGTATGGGAAGTTGACATTTTCAACTTTCACTTCTCATAATTATCTATTAAAAATCAGGTAACTATTACTGAAATTGGCGGAATGCGTAGGTCGTAAATCGCAAAACACCGGCGTTTTATTGAGTGACTGTGACTTTGACTGACCTCGATTGACAACTACCCACTTATTTTCAATAAGTTGCTTGACACTGGCAAATTATTTTCTAGTAGAGCCTTATTTAAATTCTTTGAGAGCTGTGATATTGGGATAACACTAGTGGACGATAACTTGCGACTTTTAACGGGAGGTTGTAGATTCGAATAGAATGCACCTCTGATTTTTCAAATCTATGTGCGTATTTCTACCATTAACACGGCAGAGAAGTCGCAGCCGTGGCAGGCCCCCAAAAGGAGAACCGACGATATAGTGGTGAAGGTCGCGGGAATCCATTGGATGCGGTCGGCACAGGACCGATCTGTGTGGAGAACATTGGGGGAGGCCTATGTCCAGCAGTGGGCGTCTATTGGCTGATATGATGATGATGATGACGAACTAGGCGAAGAAGATTGACATCGTTAGAAAACCTACATGTTTCGGTTAGTTTCTGAAGGCGTACACATGATTGAGCTGGTCTGGTTTTCCTAACTAAGGGTTACGAAGATCAGACGGCAGTCGCTTCATTGTAATTACCAGGCTCACCAAATCCTAGATCATGGTCCAAGAGTACCCAAAGCGATGGCTTTGGACGCAACCGGGAAGAACATGATAAGATGATGACTTAAGGTGACGGGTAGGGCAAACTAAACCAGATCTATTTTGATCAATATCGGGGTTACAACCTCTCGGCAAACACTTATACTATTTATTAAATCATCATCAGCCCATTTAAGTCCCCACTGCTGGGGCACGGGCCTCCCTCAATCACATGAGAGGTAATTGCCATACTTACCACGCTTGGCAGACGGGTTGGCGAGGGTTTTGATATAAATGCAGATTTTTCCTTCTCTGGGTGCTGATGATCATGCCAGCAGCTTTACCTTAGTCGCCTTTTACGACACCTCGGTAAGAGTGAGGGTGGCCTATTCTACTCTGCCGGGGACCACACGGCTAAACAAATTGATTCACTCTAAAAGTGGCCGCTTTTGGCGGAATAAATTTTCCGCGTACAAAAACGCACCCAACATTTGTGCATGATTATTTAGAAAATAGTATAAGTGTTTGCCGAGAAGTTGAAATCCCGAAATTGTTTAAAATAGATCCTTTGTAGTAACTCAAAATTAAAATCGATTGGCGTCGCTAGTGTGCCCTACCCGTCACCTTAAATTATTATTACAGGGGACTCCCAAGACAATATGAATGCTTCAATAAGCCAATTTTTAACAAACAGGCTAGTATACAATTTTAAGATTTATTAGCAACTCAACACAAACTCTTTGACAGATAGAAATCTACTTTATCGCAATAACAATTAGGTTTCAATTGGAGTGATGGCGATCGTCAGGATAAATATTATAGTAGCACATTTGTTCGCTGAATCTATTTGACATAGAACGTCGGGTGTCCTTGCTAAAACAAAACATGATCTGGCAGGTTGGAATCAATTACAGAGACAAGGTTCTGTAGAGCATTTTATTATTCCAACTAGTGGGCCGTCCTCGCTTCGTTTGGGGACATTAGTTCCACTTCATACCAATAGATGGCGCTAAGTGTCGTTTACATCGCGCAAGCATTTCGTGTTTTCGGATGACTGACGTTGCCGCTGTCTGTATGAATTATCTCTTTATAAATATCAGAGATGATGAATCAATCCAAACTTCATATCAATTATAATTATACTTTAAGTAAAAAATAATGCACTTAAAAATTATTCGACAGTCTTCAGATCAAAGTCAAAGTCAAATAATTCTTTATTTGCACTTTTATTCTCTACTTGTCTGGAAGAAGTCGCTACAAGCGATAGGATCGCCTCGTTGTACTGTCTTTGTTATTGTATTTCATACAGCCTGTAGATATTCTGCTTTTGTGCAATATAGAACATCTATCTATCTATCGACCATCAGGTCGTCTGCTCATATGCTCTCTATAAAGAATATATATCCTACGGCCGATTCAGCTACGGTAGCTAGCTGACTAGTCTTAACAATCAACCCAGTATGAAGAATGTATGCGCAAACACAAGTGCACACTTCATTATATTATTTTGGTTTATTCCCGCTGTCCACCCTCTGCTTGTCCACCCCGGGTGGGCAGTGAAACATTTGATAAAAAAAATCCCGATGTCCACCCTCCCTTTCAACTAAGAAGGGGTGGACAGCGGGAATTTTTTTAACAATTGTTTCACTGTCCACCCGGGGTAGACAAGCAGAGGGTGGACAGCGGGAATAAACCTTTATTTTTAAGTGATAGGAGGCAGACGAGCATGACGCATCACCTGAAAGAAAGCGATTGCCAGCCGCCCATGAATATCCGTAACACCAGGGGCTACAACTCACATGAACACTTATTTTGTTTTTTTATGAGATAGGTGGCAGACGAAGCAGACGGATCGACTGATGGATAAGCGATTTCCGCCAGCCTATGTACACCCGCGACACCAAGTAGAGTCTCAAGTGCGGTGCCAACCTTTAAATCCCCCTTTCCCCCAGATTGGGCATTCCAGTACTCTCACCCACGCAGCGAAACACAGCACAACTGCTGCTTCACGCCGGTTTTCTATGAGGCCATGGTATCACTCCGGTCGTGCATTCCCATTCCTAAATGCCTGTGTACTTTAAGTCAATTTTTTGTAAGGCACTGGTATCACATCGGTCGAATCAGCATTAATCATACCGAAGCGTGGCTCTCCCACGGTTATTGCAGTAGGCTGCGATATACTGATGATGATGATAAAATAACATGACATTAAGCGATCATACTCCATACTCGCTTTCTATCAGGTGATCCGTCTGCTCATCTGCCACCTATCATATAAAAAAAATACTCGTCTACCCTCGAAGAAAAAGAGATCACGAAATATTTTTCACACTACTTATTTTGTGTCCTATTATTTCCTCCAAGGATCCCTAAAATGCACATAGATGCATAGACCCGAAGCCTACATATCAGTATCGGGCACAAGGCCACAGATCTAGGCTGTTACTGTGCCGATTTGGTACCTAACTCGTGTACGCACTATCTGGGTTACGTAATAGCTGACTGTACATTTTATTATTGGGTTTAGTGTGGAGTGTCGATAGTCTATCGATAAATATTGATATTTTTTGATCAGGTGTCAAGGTAAAGTTTCCCAGCAAACAATTCACAGTATCTACAGACTACCGGCAGACTATCGATACACTAGCGACAGACTATCGACAATCTGTGCGTTTCTCGCGGAACTTTTTAGCACGTACCTCAGTTCTGTGGAACGGTTTGGCTGCGGGAGTATTTCCTGACGGCTACGACGTAGGGACTTCAAGAGAAGAGCGTTCTTTTTTTTAAAAAGGCCGGCATCACGGATTTCGCGGATGTTCATGGGCGGCGTTAATTACTTTTCATATGGTGACTCGCTGGCTCGTTTGTCGCCTCTAGCTTAAAAAAAATCTACCGATAAAAAATCGATCTACGTTCAACAGTCGATGGACATGATAAGTGGCAGGCGAGCAGACGGCTCACCGGATGTTAAGCGATTGCCGCTGCCCTTGGCAACAACAGTGGAGTCACAAGTTTAATTTTCATGTGCTTTCAAATTATTACAAGTAGTAGGTACTATTAATACTCTATCTTAGCTGCGAATATTTTGTTCTTTGTAAATACTTTACACGTATTCTGATCTCAAAAATAATATAGGTTTCTAATTCTATTACACCCGATTTTTTTACCGTTTTGAAAATTTTTCGTCGGCATACACTGATGAATAAAATAGACTTCCCATACAAAATTTCTTAACCTTCGCACACCAAAAATGTTCAACTGATTGATGTAACTACCTAATTTATGTGGGCAGACGATTCGAGATTATTAAGTACCTATATCCATTGAGAAAATGATTGCTCTCATAAGTGTAATGCCCCCAAGTAATTTATATGACGGAATGTTTAAGCACGATATACACCATTATTTTTTTATCGTTTACATTACGAAAACCTTCAACTTCATGCACGATACCTATTATGAGGTTTTCGGGATGTAAACGATAAAATATAACGGTGTAGGTATATCGATAGAATTCAAAATTTCAACGATAGTTACACATCTCTATTTGGAACCGGGTCTGTTTTCATTGCTATGCATTTTCGGCTGTTATCCAACCTGTGGAATTTAGGTTGAGGATTTAATTGGTGTGGTTTTAATTGTTTATGTTAATAGCCTATTATTCTAGCCTTAGCCCGTGACTTTGTCTATTTAAGTTTCAGAATTGGTTCATCCACAGATTACGTCACATGATTTTTGTTTTTCTTTTGTGTAACAGTATGTTCCGAATTCTGAACGTGTTACATGATCCAGTTGATCTGGTTTCCTTGTCTGAGGGTTTTGGAAGTCAGACCATTCATTCATTGTTGTTGTACCATTCATTCATTCATTATTGTATCATTCATGCATTGGTCTCCAGGGTAACAAAGAAACATTGAATTAAAAATTTAACAAGGTATGTAAATTTTTCATTAAAATAGTATGCCGTAAATTTTTTCGTGCTTTGATTTTTATGTTATAGGTGGCAGACGAGCAGACGGTAGGTATGCGGTGATGGTAAGCGATTGCCACTGCCCATAGACACCCGCGACACCAGTGGAGTCCCCCCCCCCTTTCTCCCGGATTGAGCCTCCGGTACCCTAACTCTCGCAGCGAAACACAGCACCTTGCTACTTCACGCAGTTTTCTGTGAGGCCGTGGTATCACTGCGGTCGAGCCGGCCCATTCATGCCGAAGCGTGGCTCTCTTTGATATGTTATTTTGAAATGTGCAGTCGCAAATAGGTATCTTTACACCCACACACTATACCATAAACATTTCTTTTTTCTTTCTTTCTTATGGATCCTGAATCTGCAATAAAGATTATATTATTATTAAACCTTTGCTAACTAAAATAGTGTTATAAAACAGTTTCTTTTTTTTTCAAAAAATATTGAATGAAAATATTTTAAAACGTCAAATAGTTTAAAACGTCAAAACTACTCTATAACACCATTTTAGCTAACAAAAGTTTATTGTACGTTAATGAATTAAGCCCTAAAATCTTATCCATATTTTAAAATATGACAGCAAGGAATTTCAATGAAATCAGCTAGTTATGTAAAATAATTAATAGTGAAACCAGATTATAGAAACTCGACAAATAATTTATTTCTCAATTAAAATTTGGCTCCACAAAACGTAGAGCGACCGGCCATAATGTCTAGAATTCTAGAGTTTCTGTCACTTCAATATGTTTATGGTCATCGAATTGGAGCAAAATTTAACATTCATGAACTGAAATGTCAAGTTATTCTCAGAAGCCATTCAATGTTTGCCTTTTAAATTATTTTAACTGAACAAAGATCTTTTGGCCTTTCAGGTTCAAGAAGCTGAAATGACACAAATTAATTTTATTTATTCATCACATGTTTTATATAACCGTTAGCTGGTTGTTCAAAAACTGTGTAACTGTGGTATGAGTAAGTCTCGACTGTGAGAGAGCCACGCTTCGGCATGAATGGGCCGGCTCGACCGGAGTTATACCACGGCCTCACAGAAGACTGGCGTGAAGTAAAACTGTGCTGTTTTCCTGCGTGAGTGAGGGTACCGAGAGGCCCAATCCGGGGGAAAGGTGAGTTTAAAGGTTGCCAGCGCGAGACTCCACTGGTGTCGCGGGTGTCCATGGGCGGCGGTAATCACTTACCATCAGGTGATCCCTCTGCCCGTCTGCACCTATAAAATAGCTTATACCAAAACGACTCACCATTCTCACTAATGACAAAGAAGGACGAAGAGAAACGTCCACACTCGAATCGCGTTAAAACACTTGAGCTCAAATCAAAACCCCTCATGTAAACTCACTTCACGAAATGCATTACCAAAGAGAACTAAATCGACAAAGCGAGTAAAAAGTGAGGTATTCGAACATTTCGAACAAAGCAAGCAGGAGCGACCTCGACAGCATTTAGCTATTGCGCCGAAATATTCACTTTGGACATGAAAAACTCCCGCTAAGTGGGTAATGGTTACTGTGGACAGACATGCGACGGATCGCTGGGGAACTCCGAGGAAGAGAGAAGGGAATCATTGAGGTAGGTTCCGTATGTAGACAGATAAATAATGATATAACCAAGCTTAGGTTTCGTAACATGGATAGTCATCAAAAACATCTCGCACCGAGCCGAGGTTTTCGTCAACCGCTGTCTTCGCCGAATTCTTGGTGTGTACTGGCCGGAGAAAATCTCCAACGACCATCTGTTGGAACGCTGCAACGAAATCCCGATCGCCCAGCAGATCAAGCGATGCAGGTCGAACTGGATTGGCCACACTCTGATCATATCCCTTAACAGGCTCTGGATTGGAATCCTCAAGGGAAACGCAAACGTAGCCGTCCTAAACAAACTTGGCGATGTATTGCAGCAGGCGATGTGAAGAACATCGACATCGCGATGGAAGACCCTGTCATAAGACCAGATTAGGTTTTAAAGATTTTAGGACCAATTAAAGGAGAAGATGGGTGTTGGACGCCCGTGTCGATAGGTGTGTGAGCAATGGTAACTCAGTGGTTCGGACCGGAGAGGGATCGGGCGCAGGACCAACAGCTTAACGTGCTTTCGGAGGCACGGGGGTACAAGACCGCTAACTTCCAGACTCTGGGCTGCCACTAAGAATTTCTAACCGAAAACTTAGGTACAAATTTTTGCCCCGACTCGGGATTCGAACCCGGGACCTCATGCGCATGCGACCCACTAACCACAGCGCCACCGACGCCAATTTTGGCGATATTTGACCATTAGTTACTCTTTTAAATCGTTAGTTCATTATAACATCGGATCAAAAAATCTGCTCTAAGGACGCCCCATTTTCCCGCGGAACCCTAAAAATGTATCGAAAACAAAGCAGCGGCGAGCACAAGGTAAATCCACACGACACCAGCTCGTGCTCGTTTTTCGTCATTCCGGGCTTTTTCGTCTCTTTTCGCCGTTTTTCACCGTTTTCGTCGTTTTTCGCTGCGGCGGCCGGCGGCCTGTTTCGCGAATTTCACCCGGCTCTCAGTAGTCGGGTAGCGATTTGTGAAAAAAAATGCGAAGGAATTGAGCCGACTATGGAGTCGGCTTGAGTGTTTAAAAAAACACGCACACAGTGTTTTTTTTTTGGTGTCATATTTGTTTAATCTGCTTAGTTTTGATAGCCAAAGCCAACAATGGTAAAAGTTTATTGTTTGAAATTAAAAAAAATGCGCTCGTGCAAACTCTGGAATGAGCTTCCAGCCGTGGTGTTCCCTGATCGCTATGACATGTCCTTTTTTAAACGAGGTTTGAAAAGAGTTCTTCTCTCACGGTAGGCAGCGGCATGACTGTGCTCCGGCATTGTTGATGTCTATGAGCGGCGGTTACCGTTTACCATCAGATGGGCCGCAAGCTCGTCTACCTACTATAAGCAATAAAAAAAAATGCATCTGGCATAACAGAAATAAATGGACCATATAATTTGCTTTACTACAGTAAGTTACACTTTAGTTAGGGCCGCCAAGCCAGTTCTTACATATTTGAAGGGTATGAAAACTCTTGGTCTACATTATCATCAGCTACAATCTACTATCAACAGCCTAGTTTTTTCCAGTAGAATATATCGATGTGCACTACGTAACCAATCTAGTGGGTCGTAAATCAACAAGGTTCGCTTTCTGTGATGTGTGACTGGAGGTGTATGGCCTTCTTGCAAGCCCCAGTTGAAGCCATGTACTTGGCTTCCATGTTCAAAAGTGCATCGTTAAATCAAAGTTGGGCTATTAACACCATAAGAACAGCTGTAATGATTTCAATAATGACTTAAGTAATTGATTCTTCTTTACTTCCAATAGCAGAGTTTCTACTAGTAAATATCTGGTTGTAATGACATCGATTTAAGCAATACAGTGGAGGTTAATCGCTAATCCATATTACATAACGCAGGTAACGTCTTAAACACAGCAACAGTGTTTGAGCTACATACTTGTACATGCGTAGGTACTTATTTTTGGGTCTGGTAGATACGAGTATATGTTTTTATCTGATAAATTATATCTATTTTTACCGTGGGAGAGTCACACTTCGGCATGAATGGCCTGGCTCGACCGGAGTGATACCCCGGCCTCACAGAAAACCGGCGTGAAGTAGCACTGCGCTGTGTGAGTGAGGGTACCGGAGGCCCAATCCGGGGGGAAAGAGGGTTGAACGTTTGGCAGCGCCATTTGACTCCAATGGTGTCGCGTGTGTCCATGGGCGGCGGTCTGCCACCTATCACATAAAAAAAATACACACAAAACGACTCCAATCCTCCTCTTACCGTCTCTATTTCGGTTAACTAGTAATTACTGCGCGCGACAATGTCGCGTCGTGTTTGTCGCGTCGGTCGCACGTGTCGCGTGTCGTGAATTAGTGAAGTGTTAGTGTATCCGCGGATAAAGTATGTTGATTGACCTACGCGCTAGGCATTACATATAGTTAGACCTGGTAAGAAAGTAAGTAAAACATTTATTGACCACAAACACGAAACCAATACAGTATTTGACTATTTTTTTTATTTTCGTAATTAAAAGACCCCTCAATGATAGAAACATCGTTAAGAGAATTACTTGATTCTCATTTAAACTACCTGAGATATCCCAACTATAAAATCACATACATTATTTTGGGCAACCCCAAAACGCTCCATACAAATGGTTACTGAGATGTGACGTCACAAACTAGTATTTTGTATGCATTTCATTTGAATTTTGTAAGGTTATATCAAATGTATCGTTTATGTCAATGGTTATATTGTAATAGTTGGTGCAAATTGTATGGGTTATTCAATGGTGTATAATTTCATACTTTTAAAATGGACTTGCCCATGAATCTTTGAATGACCGTAAAACCGGCTAGACTTTACTTTACTTTGGCACACTTTCGATTGGCACATATTTACCTATATTTTGATAAAATATTTACATTTTGTAAGCTCGAGAGCTTAATCAAATACCCTATTACAAGAAGATGTTGTTAACAATAAGCCAGAAAGGAACGAATAATAAGTAGGTCTAGGCAAACGCGTTACATCCTAGAGCTCATCGTCACTTTTCATCAGGTGAGATTGTGCCTAGGTCACCAGGAGCCCAATTCTCGTGCTTGTGATATTTTGAAAACATGGCGGATATCACCTGAAAACCATACAAAAAAACTATGTTTTAGTGATATATGTCGTATGAAAATAAATATCACGAGCACCAGAATTGGGCTCATGTTGCATGAAAGATTACCAACAGGATCAAGTGGTCAAGGTCCAAACTCAGCATGTGCTGTAACTTTTTTTTTTATGCTAGAGGCGGACAAACGAGCAAGCGAGTTACTTGATGGAAAGTAATCATTCGCCGCCCATGAACATCCGCGAAATCAGAGAGATCGCTAATGTGTTGCCGGCCTTTTTAAAAAAGAGTACGCTCTTCTTTTGACTTGCAACTGCTTGAAACCTCTAAAAACGTGTAAAAATGTATCCTTTAACTGATTGAAACATTTGCATCTGGATCAAAGCAAAGATGCGGAACAGTGAAACTTTCCCAATTGATATCAAATGTGTAGAGTCGTTTGAAGAAATTTTGACAGTTTTGTATATTATGTGTTTTTTTTTATATATTAAATGGGTTTGCACTTGACCTCATTTCACCTGATGGAAAGTGACAATAAGGTCTAAGGTGAAGCGTGCACCCAGAAGAAGCCTATTCACTCTCGACTTAAAGACACCCAAATTGTAGCTCTCTGGGAATACAGAAGCCGGCAAGTTGTTCCATTCCTTAGCAGTTCGTACCAAGAAAGAGGAAGCGAAACGCTTAGTACGAGCTGGTGGAACTTGCACAGTGTAAGGGTGGATTCCTGTCGTCTTCCGTAATGTCCGGTGGTAGAAAGGAGAAGGTGGTATCAGGTCGTGAAGCTCATTCGAACACTCTCCAAAATGCATCCTATAAAAAACTTGAATATTATGGCTGATAATTCGTATATCGTTCGTTCGTTCGACGTGCCTTTGTATCCGTATCCGCAGATATACTTACCGGCATTGCCGACAGTTGACAGATGTCATCATCAAAATATTCCCACCGCCGCACTAGAAAACGAAGCCATTATAAAGAGTTTAGTACGTAACAAAGTTTTGTAGGTATACTGGCCATTTTTTGACCCAACCCTAGGTTCTAGCCAAACCTCCATATAATTTTGGACAACACCTTTAATTTACTACATTGAAGGGCCGTGTGGTCCCCGGCAGAGTAGAATAGGCCACCCTCACTCTTACCGAGGTGTCGTAAAAGGCGACTAAGGTAAAGCTGCTGGCATGATCATCAGCACCCAGAGAAGGAAAACTCTGCATTTATACCAAAACCCTCGCCAACCCGTCTGCCAAGCGTGGTGAGTATGGCAATTACCCCTCATGTGCTTGAGGGAGGCCCGTGCCCCAGCAGTGGGGACTTAAATGGGCTGACGATGACGATGATTAAAATAGTTGCGTCACCATTCCTCAATTCATTGCTGAGAATGGCTTTTCTTCGACTTTCACTGCTAATAATTGAATACTTCGCTTTCACTACAAAAAACTCACTCAGCTCGTTTAGTTATTTTGTTACTTGATAATAGTTATCTGATTGCGAGCGATGGTAGCTCAGTGGTTCAGAACGCGCCTTCCATACGAGAGGTCCAAGTTCGAATCCGAGCATGCATTTCTGGATTTTTCAAATCTATGTGCATATTTCTACCACTAGCTTTTCGGTGAATGAAAACGTCGTAAGGAAACTTGCACATTTTGAATAGTTTCTGAAACGTGTAAGAGTCAGTTGGTCTGGTTTCCCTGTTAAAGGGTTCCGAAGGCCAGACGGCAGTCGCTTAAGGTGACATGTAGGGCAAACTAACGACGCCAATCGATTTTAAGTTTTAGCTACTGAACCGACTAAACCGGATCTATTGTAAACAATTTCGGGGTTACAACCTCTCGGCAAACACTTATACTATTTATTAAATAACGTACGACGTACGCAGGATATATTATGTATACTGAGTGCTCAAGTGTGTGCGCAAACACAAGTGCACTCTCTATTCCCTTACCTTCATATTCCGATGGGACACCAGCGTGAAACTACGAGAGGGATTGGGCGCAGGGACCAACGCCTTAACGTGCTTTCCGAGGCACGAGGGTACAAGACCGCCAATTTCCAGACTCCGGGCTCCTGCCCCACCGATATCACAATATCTTCGGACCAAATGGGCATGTAGAATGCTTACAGGCCATCGACCTCTTCTTGACTGTCATCTGGTTAGTTAGATACCTACTCAACCTATACATATTTTTTAATGAATAATGCTCGTTAAATGATAGCTTATAATATGAAATGTCATCTAGCTTCGGCACTGATTGGCGCTCGGGTAGCGGTGCGTACGCGCAGGTTGGCTCTAATTTGCCGCTTCCGGTTGCGCGAAAGCAACTGTGCTGGTTGGTGTGCACTGCTTACGATGATCTTAGAAAATTATAAGCTGGTCTGTTTTAAAGACTATTTGCTTAAGATGATGAGATGGGCCGCAGTGTTGCAGCAGTTCAGCATCCGAGCTCAATCTGACTGCTTTCTTGTATCGTGTTAGCTCATACTTATTTTTTTATTCCTATTGCTTAACACGTTTAACTTTTCTGTTTACACATATTTTTGAATTGATAATTTTACTTTGGCCGTGTGGTCCCCGGCAGAGTAGAATAGGCCACCCTCACTCTTACCGAGGTGTCGTAAAAAGCGACTAAGGTAAAGCTGCTGGCATGATCATCAGCGCCCAGAGAAGGAAAACTCTGCATTTATATCAAAACCCTCGCCAACCCGTCTGCCAAGCGTGGTGAGTATGGCAATTACCCCTCATGTGATTGAGGGAGGCCCGTGCCCCAGCAGTGGGGACTTAAATGGGCTGATGATGATGATGATCAATCAAGCATTTTAACCAACCAAGAGAATCTTACAATTTATAAAAATAAAAAAATAAAGTATTTATTTATCTTTTTAAAACACGTAAATTTTTTTTAATTTTTTAAATTTACACGTTCCTAAGCCAATAGCAGCGGGTGCCTGGGCGGCGGCAATCGCTTGCCATCAGGCGATCCGTATGCCCGTCTGCCATCTGTCACATAGAAAAGCTACGCTATTGTCGGGCGCGCGTTATCAAGAGTAGCTTAACACCTTAGTACCACGTCAAAGTAACTATTCTCCCTATTATAGTCCGTTTCTTAAGGTTACGTAAAAATGTTACTTCGACATGGTACTAAAGTGAGAAGCTACTTTTGATGCTGACCTTACCTTCCTATTAAGTAATTTTTATAACGTTGGCAGCAGTGTACACTCACCTAAGCAGCCAAAGAAGTCAACATTTTCTAATAAGTAGCGAGTGGCAATCATAACTGCTTATTTGGAGTTTTAGCATTCGCTCAACTTTCATTCACTTTGCGATGAAATGCATGCTTTCTGCACTAAATTACTCTAACGGGGGTTTAATGTGTGTTAGCTACTGGTTTCTTTATTGTATTCAGTGTATTTTTCATAGTCACTTTTTAACGTCAAATGCTCATTTTTAGCATGCTTAAAAAGTATGCCAAATAGAGTATGCTTAATGAACTAGGAGCCTCGGTATTTTCGATATGAAAAAACATGGGGGATGTCGCATGAAATCCATATCTACATAAAAAAGTTTTTTAGATGTTCGAATTATTATTTGATAGAAATAGGGTGAGCCCTGTGTCTCAGTAGATGATCTATAATGGCAGCCCCGTAACCTATTACAGCAC
Source organism: Marasmia exigua (assembly GCA_019059595.1). NCBI lineage: Eukaryota > Metazoa > Arthropoda > Insecta > Lepidoptera > Crambidae > Marasmia > Marasmia exigua. The sequence continues at coordinate 19,028,344 of CM032484.1, forward strand.
CTCATATAGCTCCAGTTCCAGGATAAACCCGAGAATGGAGCTGATGGGGGAGCTCTTGATCTCGTCAGCTGAGATCATGTGTGCTCCCAGGTGCCGGCTTCTGAAGCGGTGCAGCGCTATGCACTCGCCGAGGACGTGGATAATCGTTTCCTCGTCCTCGCGACAGAACCTGCAGATTTTGGTATCTGTAAGGCCCATGTTGTGCAGGTGCTTGTTTAATTTGCAGTGCCTTGTGAGGGTCCGAGTGAGTGCCCTAACTGTCCTCTACTCAGTTTTATTATTTCTACAGCTCGTCTCTGATCCAACGCCTGTATCAACGCCTTAGACTGTTCTAGTCGACGCAGTCTTTTCCAGAATTCAGTGCTTTGCTTATGCTCCCACTCTTTTAACTTTTTAATTTTCGAATTGCATTATAACTAAAATTTATCAAGACGGGAATTAACACGATATTTAATATGTGATACAACATTGTGTACTCACATAATAAATCTACTCCATCTTCATCTTAGCGTGTAATTCCCAGTTGTGTCCAAAGCTGTCGCTTTAGATCCTAGGGTACGCTTAGACTTTGATTCAGGATTGGCGGGGTCTGGTAATGACAATGAAGCGACTGCCGTCTGAACTTCGCAACCCTTAACAGGGGAACCAGACCAACTGAATCATGGTTACACGTTTCAGAAACTTTTTCCGAAACGTGCAGGTTTCCTCACGATGTTTTCCCTCAACACCGAGCAGATGGTTATGGTAGAAATACGCACATAGATTTGAAAATACCATTGGTGCTCGGATTCGAACCTCGACCACCTGCGTGGAAGACGCGTTCGTATCCATTGAGCTACCATCGCTCAATGGATGCTCACATAATAAATATCGTGTTAATTCTTGTCTTGTTTAATTATATTTATGTCATCATCATCATCATCATCATCAGCCCATTTAAGTCCCCACTGCTGGGGCACGGGCCTCCCTCAATCACTTGAGGGGTAATTGCCATACTCACCACGCTTGGCAGACGGGTTGGCGAGGGTTTTGATATAAACGCAGAGTTTTCCTTCTCTGGGTGCTGATGATCATGCCAGCAGCTTAACCTTTATATTATTAGCTTTAGCTTTATATTTATGTCGTATGATGTTAAATGTCACTAGCTCTGTCCACACTTGCTAACAATAAGCGTGCTATTAGCCATCTATTAGCATGCTTAAAAATAAGCAAACCTGTTTACACGTGCTAAAGCACTCGGTCACACTCCCCCTTCCACCAGCACTGCAGGTAGCATGCTCAAAAATCGACCGGCGTGCGATTTTTGAGCATGCTACCTTATGTGCTGGGGCCGTGTGGTCCCCGGCAAAGTAGAATAGGCCACCCTCATTCTTACCGAGGTGTCGTAATAGGCGACTAAGGTAAAGCTGCTGGCATGCACCCAGAGAAGGAAAACTCTGCCTTTATATCAAAACCCTCGCCAACCCGTCTGCCAAGCGTGGTGAGTATGGCAATTACCCCTCATGTGATTGAGGGAGGCCCGTGCCCCAGCAGTGGGGACTTAAATGAGCTGATGATGATGATGTGGGATTTTTAAGTTTGCTCAAAATTGAAAAAAGCACGCTTATTAATAGCACATCTGTGAACACATGCTACTAAGTAGCAATAATAAGCAGTAGCAGACGAGCAGACGGAACCTGATGGTAGGCGATTGCATCCGCCCATGGACACCGGCGACACGAGTCACAAGTGCGCTGCCAACCTTAAATCCCCCCTTTTCCCAGATTAGACCTCCTGTACCCTCACACGGAGCGAAACACAGCACAGTCCTCCCTCACGCCGGTTTGCTGTGAGCGCGTGGGTCATTCCGGTCGAGCCAGCCCATTCATGCCGAAGCGTGGCTCTCCCACGGTCGCTTAATACAATGGACTCTCAAAAACCCGGCGAGAAGCAACACCTGCGCTGGTTTTTGCCTTTCCTCAAAAGGGCAGTTTAAAGGTTGGCAGCGTACTTGTGACTCCACTGGTGCTGCGAGTGGTAATCATAACTGTTATTTGGAGTTTTAGCATTCGCTCAAATTTCAATCTCTCTACGATAATTTATCACAGCACTTGAGGCCCGCACTCACTTCGTTTCGGAACCTAATTCTGCTATTAGTTCCAATCTTTACCAATAGATGGCACAGGTTGTTGATTACATCGCTCAAGTGCTATGTCTTTTCCATGCTTTCTACACTAACTTACCTTAACTTTATAAGCTACTGGTTTCTTTATTGTGTCAGTGTATTTTTACGATAGGAGAGCCATGCTTTGGCATGAGTGGCCAAAAAAACCGGGGTGATGCATATGGTCCTTGTAGGCGTCCATTTGATTACCATTTTTACAACGAGGATATGAGCTTTATTCAATTTGGACCATATTTTCAAACTAGCAATCACCAACACGTTTCCATTGTCACATGATAGCATGAATTAAATAACATCGAATTCCATCGGCCCATTGCAAGACACACAGACTGACAAAAACACAATTGCAATATAAAATAAATGAATCATTGTTGTCCAGTGGCGGCGGGAAATTAAAGATCCGACTTCGGTTCCGAGCTGAGCGAGCGTGGCAGGTGGATGGACCAAAGTGGGAGGGAAACTAGACTAAATAGGTGGATTAACAATTTTATCTGTAGGTTAAGACCGATGAGGTTATATTTACCAGTGACCATAGCATTAAGTTCTGTAAAATTTTGTGCAATAAAGAGTATCTATCTATCTAAATAATTCTACCAAATATATAAGGGCTGAGTTCGCCAACATTAATACAAAGATAATCACACTATAACTGGACGATTTTTCTTCTTCGCGTCTCAATTCGCTGGGCTCAAAAATATTGTTCAAATTAGAATTTAAATTGAAATAAGAACACGTAAAGATACCTACCCTTCTTTCAATTTAAACTTCTTCTGATATCAATATAAACTTCTAATTTGAACAATATTTTTGGGCCCACGGAATTGAGACGCGAAGAAACCGGAAGGTTAAGTTTCAGAGAATCACACAACTGTGGTTTAACCACATATTAGTATTCTTGAAGCATGGTTAAAGTGTGATTAGAGTTGTTCGAAATAAGTACTTAAATACACATATTACACCCAGATACTATACAAATACAAGTGTTCATCGCACGAATGTTTGTCCAGGGTGCGGATCAAGCCAACGTCCTTTGGCGTATGAGGCAGGGTACCAAATGCGCCATCGGGCAGTCACGGGACAGCTTGTTTGACGTTATTATAAAATAAAAAAATTATGGTCAAATCCGTTGTTTATCTTTTTTTTACTATAGGTTAATGCTTGATCACAATCGCACCTGAAGGAAAGTGACGATGAGGTCTAGGATGATACGCCTTAGAGCGCGCCTTAGATTATAAATATGTGGTCAGGAACAACTAGGGTTGCCAGATAGTAACTTATCAAATCCGGGACAGTTCTAGAAAAACAATGTCAAAAGTTTTTTCAAAGGATTCATTCAAAAGAAAAATGCCATTTATTTTCAAATACAAACTTTTATTAGAAGGATGTATGTATGTAATTAGAAGGTTATAATTCATCTTACAATTATTGTAATTAGAAGGTTATAATTCATCTTACAATTATTGTAAGATGAATTATAACCTTCTAATTACATACATACATCCTTCTAATAAAAGTTTGTATTTGAAAATAAATGGCATTTTTCTTTTGAATGAATCCTTTGAAAAAACTTTTGACATTGTTTATTTACTATAAACAAAATATAATAAATACAAATTTACTATAAATAAATTTGTATTTGAAGCGCTGTGGTAGTAAATCACACGTTAAACTATTATAGATTTGAGCAAATTTAAATTTTCGTGGACAATGAAACCTAAATAACAAATTAAATAGTAATAAACTGAAGATAAAAGCAGTAATAATAAGATACTACCATAAAAAATTTAAACATGAAAGAGTCAGACAGTTTATTTTGTTCAAAATAATAAGTTTTCAGAATCCGGGACAATAAGCGCTAAATACTGGACACGGGACAAGAGGCAAGATTCCGGGACAATCCCGGATTTCCCGGCGGTCTGGCAAGCCTAGGAACAACAGATCTCGGCAGGGAGTTCCATTCCTTAGCTGACCACATTATAAATGTGGACGCAAATCGCTTCGTGCGCATAAGGAGCAATTGTACCACGTCAGGATGAAAGCCTGCGCCGCGCCTTGTAGATAAAATTTGGTGGGGGGGGATCAAATTATGCAGAACCTCCGCACACTCCCCGAAATGAATCCGGTAGAAGACCTAGATGATAAACACCTCCTTTGAAGTCGATAAACTACACCAATAGTGATTGTTTGTTGTATCTTACAATTAATAGTCAGCCATCTTATGTCTAAGGCCCGATTCGACCAATCTTTATCCGTGGATAAACCTATGGTATAACGTCAGATGAGCCGTGTGGTCCCCGGCAGAGTAGAATAGGCCACCCTCACTCTTACCGAGGTGTCGTAAAAGGCGACTAAGGTAAAGCTGCTGGCATGATCATCAGCACCCAGAGAAGGAAAACTCTGCATTTATATCAAAACCCTCGCCAATCCGTCTGCCAAGCGTGGTGAGTATGGCAATTACCCCTCATATGATTGAGGGAGGCCCGTGCCCCAGCAGTGGGAACTTAAATGGGCTGATGATGATGATAACGTCAGATTTGTATAGAATCACAGCGCTATACCGTAGATTTAGGTTCGCAGTAACATTGGTCGGATGGGCCTCGAACGGCTTTAAACCCGAAACAAACAGTTCCCGATGTGAAATCAAACCGGGAATGAACACACCGCGGTATCATCGGACTGTTTCCAAAACGAGACGGTACAGTCGGCGCGAAGTTGCGCGAACTGCGAGGAAACCGGAAGTTGGGACAGTTGGCAAAAAAATGTAAATAAATCAATGATTCTGAATTACAAATTTGATATTGATTTCAATACATGCGTGAAATCAGTTTTGATAGCAAAGTCGGAAATACAGAGTTCATAGTCATCTTCGGAAAAGTGACACCTTTTTGATATTCCTCTGGGAGAAAATAGCAGTAGATGCAATGACCCCCGTCTAATTGAAGGGGCTACTAAAGTAAGATTCAACATCATCATCGCATAGATTGCAAGTATAAGTGTTTGCCGTGAGGTTGTAACCCCGATATTGTTTAAAATAGATCCGGTTTAGTTTGCCCTACCCGTCACCTTAAGTCATCATCTTATCATGTTCTTCCCGGTTGCGTCCAAAGCCATCGCTTTGGGTACTCTTGGACCATCATCTAGGATTTGGTGAGCCTGGTAATTACAATGAAGCGACTGCCGTCTGATCTTCGTAACCCTTAGTTAGGACCAGACCAGCTCAATCATGGGTACGCCTTCAGAAACTAACCGAAACATGTAGGTTTTCTAACGATGTCAATCTTCTTCGCCTAGTTCGTCATCATCATCATCATTTCAGCCAATAGACGCCCACTGCTGGACATAGTCCTCCCCCAATGTTCTCCACACAGATCGGTCCTGCGCCGCCCGCATCCAATGGATTCCCGCGACCTTCACCAGATCGTTCGTCCAACTTGTGAGCTACCTGCCACGGCTAAAGTAAAATTAATTAAATATAATAATCATCTTTGTCACAAAATGCGATCTAAGAAAAGTTCCAGAACCAAGTACTACGTTTAGTACTAACTACTCACGCTCTAGACCCTTGATTTAGATCTTCTCCATTTGCTCTTGGATAGCTATCAGCTCGATCAATCTCCGGCGAAGAACGGAGCCATTCAAGTTCGTCTATTTCTATGAAAATAGAGTGGTGTTTTTGATCATGTTACTTTGATAAGGTGAGGATAAATTAATCGCCAAAAAAAATAATCCCTATATGAAGTATTTTAAATAAAATTGCCAATTTAGCCTGCAGTCGGTACCGTTTATCCAACTGGCGTCTGTCAGCAAATCGGTGATATTACACGGAACCGAAACTAAGCCGCTCGCTCCGCTCGCCTCGCTCAAATCGCAGGATCGCTCGCTCGCCGCAGATTGCGCCGTGTTCTTTACCGATACAGGCGTCCTATTTGAATTGATACGTCTTTTACTAAATCGTGACATTTGGTACGAACAATGTTTTATTGTTTACGATGGGTTTAATTGTTGGCAGCGCACTTGTGACTCCACTGGTGTCGCGGGTGTCTATGGGCGGCGGCCATGGCTTGCCATCAGGCGATCCGTCTGCTCGTTCACCAAATATCACATAAAAAAAAAGATCTTAGTCTATGGTACTAGGCGGGCATATGCACTAGATTTAAAAAACTCAGTTACAGCAATGAATTTCTATTTCACTCAACTTTTTCCCTAAACGTAAGAATAAAGGGAAACCTCGCATTGTTCCCCGGGTTCGCTCGTTTCGGCAACTACACCGTTTAGGCGTCCTTCGCTCGGAAAATTGTACTATCCATAATTAGAGTCGGTTGCAGAATGTGGAGTTTAGTTACGTATTTGTGTATATGTCGAGTAAATAATCGCGTGGAAGTTTTGAGGGATTTTTTGGTCTAGTGAAGGAAATAAATGAAATGGAAATTGGTTAAACTGCATTCTTAACTAGATAGATAGACCACGTCCTCGAGGATATCGTCGTGGAGTACTTGAGCAGTGATTGAGTACATTACGAATACATTTTTTTGTTTGAATGTCATAAATTCATTTTAAAAAATTGAATATCGGTGCCAGTAGACCGATTGATATTCAATAACAGGTCTTATAATAAAGTGCTTAAGAACACATTTAGCATTGACAAGACGTGTCCTACGATCTTATTTCTAAACTCAAGTAACTCGAAATTCGAACACGCCAGTGACGTATTTCACAGCGTGTTTATAAGGTGGCAAAGTTTAACCCGTTCGAAATTCAATTTGGTGAACGACAAAAGTTGAGTGGTGGTGGTTCGGCGAATCGTTCTGAATTCAAACAATGCTCGAGTGTCCTTCCCCGGAATTGGCGCGGAAATTTTTGTTATCTTTTCGTGTTCCCCGAACGGATTTTAAATTGAGAACGCAAAGTTGGGCCGCTAAAAAGCCGCTTGGTGTCTAGACTTTTCTTAACGTTTTTTGGAGTCTTGGTATACTTTCTTCATGAGACGATCTTCTTCTAACCTCTCGAGGTAGCCAAACCAGCGTAGCTACTTTTGCGTCTGTATTTAGTTATTTGCACGGGTTCTTCAGCCTCCGTCTTCTGCATTTACTTATTTATGTGATTTGGTGGTACACGAGCATTTGGATCATTCAGTGGTAAGCGATTGCCACCCCCAGTGGAGCCACAAGTGCATTGCCAACTTTTTAACTGTCCTTTCCGACTGATTAGACCTCGTAACTTCTTTCAGTCGACGGAAAAAGCGCAGGCGCAGGTGATATTACTCTGAGATAGCCAGCCCATTCATGATGGAAAGAAGTACGTAAGTAAGTAGCGAGGCCCTTAAACGGTCTATGTCGGTATATGCGTAGATTCACGGTTTTGTGCCTTTAGAGAGCGATGGTAGATCAGTGGTTCAGAACAGCGCCTTCCATACGGGGGTCCGGGTTCGGACCCCCGTATCTCAGAGCATACACCTTTTATGGATGGATCTTTCAAATCTATGCGCGTATTTCTACCATTACCTTGGCAGTGAGGGAAAATATCGTGAGGAAAGCATGCAGTTTTGGATAATTTCTCAAACGTGTTACCATGATTCAGTTAGTCTGGTTTCCCTTTTAAAGAGTTGCAAAGGTAAGACGGCAGTCACATCTTTGTAATTACCAGACATAGCGATAGCTTTAGACGCAGGGGTGGCTCTAGCCTAAGAAGCATATCTATAATCTGGAGCCCTCTTGTTTCATAGTAAAAAAAAAATAAAAATAACATGTGTCGACTACCTATGGGCAATCGCTTCATTGTAATTTTTAGACATCCCGAAACCTGTGCCATGGTGGTCTAAGCGTACCCCGGGCTTTGAAGCGACATCATTGGACGCAGCTGGGATTCACACGCTAAGATGAGGAGAAATATCAGTCCCCGCGCCCGTTCCTTGGGTAGCGTTACAGTGGAGGCTCTATGTGTAGCGAGCGGTTCTCGGTGCCCTAACTTCCGGCGCCTGGGTGCACAGCACCCCTTGCACTATAGGTAAATACGCCACTGTTTGGACGGAACTGGGAATTGCGCGATAAGATGAGAGAGAGAGAAGTTTTGTGCCTTACTTTTTATATATTTTACCTATAAACTAGAAACTACTTACTTAATAATGTATAATTCTGCCATTCTCAATTTCATTTGTTAAACTAGGAATTGGCGCGATAAGATGAGAGAGATATAGAGGTTTTGTGCCTTACTTTTTATATATTTTACCTATAAACTAGAAACTACTTACTTCTCAAGCTTGTGAAGCAGCATTTTAGTGCGTCGTGTCGCGTCGCGGCCATAATCCGCGCGATAAGAGCGCATTGTCCGCGGTTCCAATCGCCAGCCATTCACTCACGGATTTTCGTACAATCACTCACTCACTCTCGAGTTACAAACAATCTCATTAACTGTGACGTCGCTTATTAGTAAGATTATTAACTAACTCATTAACGGAACCTTTTAGATGAAAAAATTGCCTGAGCTCTCTTCGGTTATGTCACATTGTGACTGGATTCCGCCGAACGCTAATATGTTTCCATAGAAATTTGTACCTGAGATTTTCTGTTAAGAAATAGGTACGGTATTTGACTATTTTTTTCATTTTTGAAATCAAAAGACCTCTCAATGATAGAAACATCGTTGAAAGAATTACTTGATTCTCATTTAAACTATCTGATATATCACAACTTTAAAAATCACATTATTTTGGGCAAATCCAAAACGCTCCTTACAAATGGCTACTTAGATGTGACGTCACTCGTAAGTATTTTGTATGCATTTTATTTGAATTTTGTACGGTAGCTATATCAAATGTTACGTTTATGTTAATGGTTCTATTATAATAGTTTGGTGCAAATTGTATGGGTTATTCAATGGCATAATTATTTTTAATTTCATACTTTTAAATCTTTGAGTGACCATAAAACCGGCTAAATGTTATATTTTTAATTGAGAATTTATGCTATTGGCACTTATTTACCTATATTTTGATAAAATATTTATATTTAGCAAAATCCCGAGCTTAGTCAAATACCCTATTCTAAGTTTCAGCCCGGATACCCGTGCTTCGGAAAGCACATTTAGCCGTTGGTCCTGCGCCCGATCCCTCTCCGGTCGTGTCACGCTGGTGTCCCATCGAATTATGAGAACAAGGAAATAGAGAGTGCACTTGTGTTTGCTCACACACTTGAGCACTATAATATAACCTGCGTGAGTGGCTGATCGTTGAGATTGGCCGCCTTAGCCGAAATCGGTTGGAGTTATATTATGTTTCCAGGATTGGGAGTCGAACCCGTACAACTTTTGCAGGTCACTGCACTACTAAATGAGCCATTGAGGCAATCGCTTAGCTATGTCATGTTCAAACACAAGTTGAAACATGAATAAAATTCATTAAGCATAAAATAGGTAGCCAATAAATTTTCAAAACTCCCATGTCCAGTACTTCTAAAAATAAAACCCGTTCAAGCTGCGTATGCGAGTGCAACAACCTGCAGTGGAAAAAACTCCCCCCCCCCCCCCCCCCCCCCTCACTAACCCCCTCGCAACGAACACTAGCCCCTTATTAAAAAGCAATAATAGCAAAAGAACGGGTCCGTGAGAACCGCGCATGCGCGAAACTCATAGTTAAATAATACTGACATCGGCTGCGGATTCAATGTAAAGATCAAGACCTCTTATTACGAGTACATCGTAAGAAAATGACAACCGTCTACGCGCCTTTTAAGTACCAACCACAATACCAAGACCCCTAGATCACTCCAAAGTAGACCTTAAAGCCCTTCCTATTGAAGCTGTAACACGAAAAGGCAGTTACAGTTTAAGTTTAGAACGGTTGGAAATGTCAAACCTTAACCTCAAAACCGTGACGCGCCGCGGCCATATTAGATCCGTTCGGGAATATTCGGAGCAATTCGGAACGACCTCGTTGACCAAATTACTAAGACCCCTCTTACCCCGCACGCATTAGAACTATCCTAGACCAAGTAGACGTAATTCAGTAAATTTTAGAGGTCTTGCTATAACAGCTACGCTTGCGCAGTAGGTGCCATTGAACAGATAAGGACACCTTGTATCGTGAAATATAAGATACAGCGAGCAAGATGTTCTATTTAGTTTTCGTTGCAATAAAAGGTAATTGTAGTTGGCCGAAAGATGAAATGGTGGTTTTTATGGAAATACGTACAAATGGAAATTAAGCTGCCATTTCAATTCCCTCCATTCTTTCGTACAGGTGACAGTAATGTTTTGGCCGGAAAATTACACTGACAGGGAAGCGTTGTGCTGTTTTCTTTAAAGAACTTTCAAAGGCTTGTCACTAATTTGACACTTCCTAGAAAGACATAATTAGTTCTAATTTTTGCAGCCGCGCCAAAATACACTTAAACCACTGTAGATGCAATCATCGTGCAAATTCAATTTATTTTTTTAATTGCCTTCTTTATTATAGCTTCTATCGTGTGTTAGACAATTAAATTTGCCAATGTCAAGTCGATATTGCGAAACTTCGCGCTTTAGTGAATTTATTTTTAAGTAAATAGTGCACGAGTGGGATTCGAACCCACGGCGTATTGTAAACCGACAACAGAGCTATTAAGGACTTACGCAAGTATCGATTTAACCGACGAAATTAGTTCGTGAATTTATTTTGACAGTGATTTAAGTAACTTTTGTTTATTATTTTAAAGACTATCAAACAACAAATAAACACGTAAATTTTGCTGGAACAATTGTTAAAAATAACAATTTGCAAAGCCGATGTACAAAAAAGCAAAAATAACCTATTCACACAGTTAGTAGATATTTCTTGTAGCAGAGGAAACAAAATATTCATCTTTCTTAACAACACGCAACTTAACAACACGATCTCATAGCCTAGGCACTTAATAAAACCATCCAAGATACAGTCATTACGTTCCTTCCTTTTTTCAACACAACTTTGCAAATTGCGGACGAAAAATGTCAACCTAACAGTTCCACGAAGTTTCTAGTGCGTAGTTTAAAAAATTATCCCCAGATAGAGCATACTTTCGCCGATGTCACTGCACTAGGTAGGGGAATGTGACTGCGCCGACGAAAAATTTCATTTCTATACAACCTGCCTATTACAACTACAAAGAGACGGCAATCAATAATGTATTTTATAGCAGCAAACAATAAAGTTCAGTTTGGCATTGCGGGTTGTGGAGATAAGACAGTATTCCGAATTCAAAAATGACTTGGCGAGCCTAATGACAAGGTTAGTGTATGAAACGCATAAGAAACAGGCTTTAAACGTACTGGCCGTTAGCAATAGACAAAAAATACGGTCGCCATCTTGTCGTATGATGACTTTTCTTGCGTTTAAAATTACGAGCGTTCCTTTGGAACGGCGCGATTTGAGTTTTCAAATTGCTTTCTTGCTTCTAACTTTTTAGACGGATTGCATGTAGAAGTCGTATGACTGTAAATAGATTTTATTGATTTGGAACTAGGAACGTTGGACGTTAATTGAGGTAGCCTAACAGTTTAGGCTGCAATTTGGAGTGGTGTTTTAGGCTTCTGTATGATTATTAACTTTTATAGCTATTGATGTGCAGGTCCCTTTTTAATTTGGTACTTTGAATGTTTATTTAATACATGAATTATTATGTAAAAGCTCCTACATTAAAGCATTATTATTGTATCTTTAAGTGCGATACTTTAATAAATCAATAAATATTTGACCGTGGGAGAGCCACGCTTCGGCATGAATGAGCCGGATCGACCGGAGTGATACTACTTACGGCCTAACAGAAAATCGACATGAAGCAGGACTGGGGTACAGGGCTGTGAGAGTGAGGGTACCGGAGGCCCAATCCGGCAATAAGGGGGTTTAAAGGTTGGCAGCGCACTTGCAACCCACTGGTGTCGCGGGTGTCTATGGGCGGCAGCAATCGCTCAGCATCAGGTGATCCGTCCATCAACTCATCAAATTATTACCTTTAAAAAACAATTATGTATGTGGATGTACAGACGACCACACGTCGCATTACTAAAATCTGTCAAATTCCCTCAATCCCTATTTGTCTATAAGGTAAGAATCGAATAAAAAATACAGGTTTTAGAAACCATTTGTATCTGTAAAAACTTCACCTAATTTGTATAATCAGTCAAAGTCAGTACAAAGTCATCGAGGTAAATATGCCATTTTATATTTCAACCCAAGTTAGGCCTATTAAGTTTCTTTCCGATTACCAGGCGTGAAGGTTAGGCCACTCCTGTTACCGATAAGTATTGGCCATGTATATAAAATCATTATTTTCCCGTGGTTATATGAAATTTTGTGATAGATTAAGTTGTAGGAGAGCAATTTTCTTAAATGTTACAAGTAGAATAATCTGTGTAGGTATAACAGTGTTAGCAAAGTGGGTCAAAGACTGTTATGATAGGAATGGTTTGATCAAGTTTATTTTATCACAGTATAACCAGTGGACAGTCAGCTACATGCTAAAGTATGTACAGATCTGTCGAATCTTTCAAGAGGCTCTCTACCATCCCATTCTTTTTGAGTTGGTTCGCGGAACTGGTTCGCGGAAATAATGGTAAGAATAGACGTATGTAACTCTTTACTGAAACGACTCAGTGATACGACCCGGCCAAATGATCCTACACTGTTCCGAATCTCTAATGTTCGCTCCGAATTTATCATTCGACTCAAATGGATCTTGAGTTCGAGTGAACCAAATGATCTGAATGATCCGATGAGCTGAATGATCCGAATGAGCTGAATGATCCGAGTGGACCGAATGAGCTGAATGATCCGAGTGAGCCAAATGATCAGTATAACAGGGATAAATCACGAATCTATCTGAGAGTCGATGTTTCAAATGAAGCGTTTCATTGTTCCGCATCTCTGCACTGCAAATGTTCCAATCTTTTGAAAGATACGTTTTTTCCAGGAAAGATATTCTTTATTGTATTTAGTTACATGACCGAAAAATAAACTTGAGTTACAAAATAAGTAGGTACGGCAAATTGAAAAAAAGCACGGCAGTGCAAGTTATTTAGGACAACCTAAACGGGTGAAAAGATATAGGATCTTATCTTCAAGATTCGCACGTAATTTGTTAATATTTCCAACGAGTCCACTAAACCGTTTCCCCAACTTAATTTCCCATTGTCCTACTTAACATAACAACTCGTATATATCATTGCCTTGCGTTTTAGTGTGACAAAAACGCCACCTGACCATTATCGCCCCGATTTCGGCGCCATGCTGCATTTTGTTCTTTTTTTCGCCCAACATTAGGTTTTGTCACGGAACCTGGATATTTTGCGACTATTAGCAAACCCAGGTATAGGTATACCTGGGTATTAAGGTATTGGGTGCATGAAAAATTAATTTTCACGCTATGCTTTTAGGTTTTAGGAAGTTAATGCAATTTCGTAAATGGTTGCAAGTTTCGTTCGTGATACCATGTCTTAGTACTAAGATTTGATAGGTCATTGAATAAGAACCAATATTTATTATTTCTTAAAAGTTTCGACAAACTATTTCTAAAAAATCATGAGGCGTCAATCATAACGTATAGATGTCTATTCGATTGATCGACGTCGAATCTGCGTCGAATCCCATTCGATTGTTAGACGCGAAGATTGCGTTCCATTGAACATCGCCGAGCAATTTGCAGTAATTGCCATCTACTTCTATTCATCGATTTTGTACTACAATAAACTATTAACTGTTTAACCTGTGTCTTCTCTTGTCCCTTGTTATGCTATTTACAACCTAAGCAATTTGACTTGATTAGAATACACATACAATAAACTGCAGTAGGACAGTTTATAGGCTGATACACTTTAAGTATCAGCCTATAAACTGTCCCATTGCAGGGCAAAGGCCTCCATCATAGAAATAAAGTTATCACTACTATGATGGGATTATGCTTAATCACCACGCTTGCCAAATGCGGATTGGTGCTCACAAACCCGAGCTGTGTTCGAAAAATTTGAAACGTACTTTTCGCTCGACCCGGAAATCGAACCCAGGACCCCGAGATCACGGCCCGGTACTTAACCCACTAGACCACTATTACACTTTTACACTATTACACTTACCTCACTTTTAAAAGTTGATAGTAAATAAATAGGTACGCATTAATTAAGTATTTAGATTTTGTATTTTTTTACAATCGTTCTACGAGAAATGCTACGGCTCGTAGCTACGGATTTTGAGAAGATGTAGATTAAATTTTTAATTTCATTCGAGTTTCTTTACGAGGTACTAGCAAACAATCAGATGCGGTCAAAGCAATCGGTCTTTGTCCAGCAGTGGTACAAGTCATCTAAAACTTATACTCGCGTATCAATACAATAGCAATCTCAAATTTACCAAAAATTTTATATTTCTTTATTCTAACTCTCAACTACGCCAAATAAATCCGTATAGCGCTAATTAGGCTTACACACGACATAGGTACAGTACCTTAGTAGATACTTCGGCAATGGAGAATACGACAAAAAAACATTTTCCGAAATAAAAAATACTATTTCCAGATCAACACGCAATTTAAGAAAAATAATTTAAGAAGTTTTAAACAGACCTGGAGAAGTTTTACATACTTTTTCCTATTGCTTGTATATAGAAGCAGCAATATACATACCTACAGATAGATTTATTTAAAAACAACATTCGGACTCTGAAAGGGTAAGTAGCATGGTTTAGCACTAAGCCCACTGTGCATTCTATCGATTCAGGATTGCGATTGAAACATTTTGGCGGGTCCAGTTATTCATTACATTAAATATTGTCATTTAAACTATCAAAAAACTATACTAGTAATTTTTAACCCCTCACTTGCACTAATTCAACTTGTATAGAACTTATCAACGTCCAATCTTGTTAGTATCGATTGCCATTCACAAATTAGGCTTGTAATATGAATTGCTCTAATCAGCCTTGTTTGGCACTAATCCTGCCGTCGAATCCAGCTGGTATCGATTCAGAAGGGCGTAGACATCCAAATTATACGAAGTTTTATGCCTTTAGATAACCAACTTGGCTAGTGCGGCCATGTTTTTTGTATGTGATAGGTGGCGGACGATCAGACGGATCACCTGGTGGTAACCGATTGCCGCCGCCCATGGACACCTGCGACACCAGTGGACACTTACAACCGGATTGGGCCTCCGGTACCCTCATTTACACAGCGAATTTCGTTTACACTTGAAATAATAGGTTTACCTATGAAATTGCCGTTATCTTTCGAGGCACAATAAGATGTATAAATCCTTAAATAAGCGAAAAGTCACCTATACTATAAATTAATTTTGATTTAAGACTATATTTTAAGGTTTATTTTAAATAGAGATCAGATATTATTGTATTTGTAATGGAAAAAAAAATCTTAAAAATTACCCTTTTTTACTTAGCAGAATTAACTATTTTATCAATAATAACTTTTTGATTAAATAGTTTTTTTTTCTGAAAAACTATCCAACACTTTTCTAAACGTTGTCCATTAAATCACAGCTAATCATGGAGTAGTGGCGTTAATTTACAAATTAAAAAAAGTTAGTATAGAAAATACAACTTCTAAGAAAATCGCCATACAAAACGGCAATTTCATAGGTAAAGAATCTTATTCTTAAAAATCACATAATGGGTGGTTCAAGTTGGGTATTTTATTAATTTATTGTCAACTTTAAGCTAACACAAAAATACTATTGATTTTAATCCCTCACTTTCATTAAATATTTGACACTAATCAACGTCCAATCTAGTAAGTATCGATTGCCATTTGGTAATGGTACAAAATATATAAATACGGTTTCAAATTTTAATAATAGTTTTGTTAAACTATTATGCAAATTTGGAACCTTATTTAATATGGATTGTCATTTACAAGTAATATTCGAATTTGGAACATTCTCGGCGTTCGATTACACTAATTCACTATTTTAAGCACTAACCGATTCTACCTTATTTAGCACTACTTAACGTTCAATAAGCTAATATCAGTTCTGAATACAAATATTATTTAAATTAGGAATATTTTCGGCGTTCGTTTGGCACTAATCAGCCGTTTTAGCACTAACCCTACGTCCAGTCCTGTTAGTATCGATTCAGAATTACGCTTGAAATATTAAAAGTAACATTTTGGCGGGTCGATATAGCGTGTCGTGTCTGCGGCTAATGTGATTGCATTCTTTGTTTAGGGAAATGGCCGTTTGTTTGGGGACAAATACTTTGTTGCAGCGGGAGGGTTAAATGGCTTTAAACGTTAAAATGCATCGTAATTTGTAAGAGACAATTTTGATAAGTAAGTTTTCACATATAATCTACACCACATAGGTGGATTTTATTCCACCACAGTGCGCTTCTCACGCCATCACTTCCTACCGCGCGTAGTAAAACTATGGAATCAGCTACCAACGATGGTGTTGGCGAACAGATACGATCTGGTGATCTTAAAGAAAAGAGCTTATTCCTCCCTTAAGAGCCGGCAACGCATCTGTGATGCCCCGTGTGTCACAGATGTCTTTGGGCGGCGGTAATCACTTACCATCAGGTGAGCCGTCTGTTCGTTTGTCTTCTATAATGCAAAAAAAAAAACATCATCAGTCTGCGCCGGTCCACAGCTGGACATAGGCCTCTACTAATATTCGACTCCGATCGATCTTCGGCTACCTGCATCCAGCTCCAGCCAGCCAGCCATTTTGCGTAAATCGTCACTCCATCTGGGCTGGGAGCGTCCTACTTTACGTTTACCGACGAGACGTGACGTATCGTGGGAGAGCCACGCTTCGGCATGAATAGGCCGGCTCGACCGGATTGATACCACGGCCTCACAGAATCAAAATTGTGCTGTATTTCGCTGCGTGAGTCCTCACTCCCGCAGGTACCCTCGTACCGGAGGCTTAATCCGGGGGAAAGGGGTGATTAAAGGTTGGCAGCGCGTCTGCTCGTCTGAAAAAAGACATTGACTTGATTCCTGCTTAAACTATGGTAGCTCAGTGAGAGAAGAGCGTACTCCTTTTTAAAAAGGCCGGCAACGCATTAGCGATCTCTTTGATTTCGCGGATGTTAATGGGCGGCGATGATTGCTTTCCATCAGGTGACTCGCTTGCTCGTTTGTCGCCTCTAGCATAAAAAAAAAAGTGTTTGCCGATAGGTTGTTACACCGAAATTGTTTAAAATAGATCCGGTTTAGTAGCTAACGATTAAAAACTATTGGTGTCGCTAGTTATGAAGAAGCTGTATGAAGAAGAGCGGCAACAGATGCTGAATGACTGGAACAGAAACGAGATAGGACCAGTATACCATCAAGAGATGGTCAACTCTGCAGAAGGTTTTCGACGGTTGCGTGCGTTTGCACATCATCATCAGCAACCCACACTCGTCCACTGCTGGACATAGGTCTCCCCTAATGCACGCCACTGCTCCCGATTTTCGGCCACTCTCATCCAGCCCACACCAGCCAGCCTTCGAATGTCATCATCCCATCTTGTCGCAGGGCGTCCTACACTACGCTTACCGAGTCGCGGTCTCCACTCAAGGACTTTACGGCTCCAACGGCTGTCAGTTCTGCGGCTAATATGACCAGCCCACTGCCACTTCAGTTTGCTAATTCGGTGGGCTATGTCGGTGACTCTGGTTCTCTGTCGGATTACATCATTTCTGATGCGATCCTTCAGAGATACTCCGTTTGCACACAAAAGGCTTAACAATAGGAAGGAGATTGATTGATGTGGAACTGCCCGAGCGCGAGTCGCTTGAATGTGGTGTTTCACGCCCCATTTGGGGAGAAGTGACATTGAGATGGGACACAGACACAGACTTTGTAGGGAGTGAAGAAACGCACCGGGGAAAGAGCCCTTAGCAAGTACCTGGTGAGCGTCTCCCAAGATTCGGTCCGTATGCCGAGACGGTAGGAAGGACTATGGGCTGGTGGAGGGACTGTGGTGTCGCTAGTTAGGGCTCCCCGCACCTTAAGGAGGAAAAGCGCGCTCAGTGAAGTATTTTTCGTGTTAATAATTGCGTCATATTTAGGCAAAATATAAGGAAATAGCCGAAATATTAGGGAATTATGAACAAACATTCATATTGCTCATCTTATATGTGCTTTGGTATATTTGTTTCATTAATTTTGGGCGTTTATCATTTTCCTCAATTAATCCTATACTTCACTAAAATTTAATGTTTACGTAGTTAATATTGTAACATCCTCATGACGGGGTGCCAAAAATTTTGTTATGATTTATAGTTGGTACCTACCTACAACTCCAATCAGGAAATCACAATCCCTTCCTATATTCAAGTCCCGTGTCAAATCTCACTTCCTATCTCTATAAATAGGTACACTGTTTTTTCCTTGTCTCTTCTTCCCTTTTTTATGTGGTCTGCTCTCTGGTCATTTATACCTATCTATAAGAAATATTTTTATTGAATTTATGTTATAAATTATCTATGTATATATTATTGGGTATGTATGTAATGTTTATTATTATTTATGTAATGTTGTTAAATTACTTTGCACTGCCTTCCCTTATTACGAATACGATATTTCTTTCCTCTACCCAAAGATTGTCTGGAAGAAATCGCTACAAGCGATAAGACCGCCTTATTGTACTGTCTGTTGCTGTTGTATCATGCTTGTATTTTATTTTTGTGCAATAAAGAATATCTATCTATCTACAACAATGCCCAGTTTGTTGTAACTTTTAAGGGACTTTTAACCGTGGGTTAGCCACGCTTCGGCATGAATGGGCCGGCTCATAATTTTTATTTGCTAAAAACACGGTATAAAGTTGATACATAATATTTTTTTATTTTTATTTTTTTAGTTATTTTTAAGGGAAACAAACAATCTTTAGTAAACTTATAAATAACACAAATACTAATAGAACATGTAACAAGTTTTTTTTTTTGTATTTTTTTTGTGGCTGACAAAATACTTTTCGAATAATATACTAGCTAATTTTCGACTAGTATATGGGTACATAAATAGCAATGAAAGATGTTTAATATTACCAAATTCTAAATCGCGTTTACAACGTCCCTTCGGAACCGGGAAGGAGAACTAGAAAATATATCGATGTGAGAACTATTGGTTACTTATATAATGCGCATGTTTTTCCAATACTTCTAGCATGCATATATTTATTTCCATAAAGGTAATTTTGAGATTTATTTCATTAATTATACGAGATATTGTAGCTATACATATAAATTCAACAATACCCATTTAAGATTAACAATAAAATCATTAATAACCAACCGGAGTAATACCACGGCCTCACAGAAAACCGGCGTGAAGTAGCACTGTGCTGTTTCGTTGCGTGAGTGAGGGTACCGGAGGCCCAAATCCGGGGGGAAGGGAGGTTTAAAGGTTGGTAGCGCGCTTGTGACTCCAATGGTGTCGCGGGTATAACACGATTTTAAATATAAATGTTTATTGATCGTTTATGAATAAATATTTAAACCTATGTTACGGATATCAGAACCAACAGCGGAATTACAAATCTTTTCCATCTTCTTCTTAGCGTGTAGTTCCCGGTTGCGTCCAAAGCTGTCGCTTTGGAGCCCAAGGTACGGGGGACCATGATTCAGGAATGGGGGGGGGGGGGGGGGGGGGTGTCTGGTAATTACAATGAAGCGACTTCCGTCTGACCTTCGCAACCCTTTAACAGGGGAACCAGACCAACTGATCATAGTTACACGTTTCAAAAACTACTAAATATAGTACTTTTCTTTTGTAACTATATCTAAGTATAAAATACATATAAAATACCAAGACCAATAAAAACAGACATGTTCATTCACACAAATATTTGTACTGTGTGAATAAAGCTCTATAAATGTTCAACTATTTAATATAAATACCTAAATAATAATAAATAAATTCATACAACAGATCATACATTGACCTGTTTCCGTACTAAGTAGTTTAACACTGAACAAACACGTCAAATGTTCATCACAAAATTATTTGTCCAGGTTGGGAATCGAACCCATTCGATTGTCCTTGGCTCACTACCAAATGCGCCATCAGGCCAGTCTAATGAAAATATTCCTAAGAAATGCCTAGCAAAGTTTCGACGTGAATGGAGCCAAGGCTACGTAACAAGCACTAGGTTAGCTTAGCGGCGCACGCGCATACAGGTGCTTAGAACCTGTTTGAGCTTGGCGGCCAGGGCCAGCCGTTCGCGTGCAAGCCATAAACGCAAGTGGCATTATCAAAAATTTAATAAATATTAAATTGATGTATTTAAAAGAGATATACTAAGGCGATAGGCGTTCCTGATACCTAATACTTATCTTATATGATAGACTAGTGACCCGCCCTCACTTCAAGTATCAACCTATATCAGTATATAGGCTGATACTTGAAGTCAGGGCCTTTACCCTGCAGTGGGATAGTTCCCACTACAGGGTAAAGGCCTCCATCATAGAAATCAAGTCCTCGCTACTATGATGGGATTAGACTCAATCACCACGCTTGCCAAATGCGGATTGGTGAGTTCGGCCCCATATGGAATACTGCCCCCATCTCTGGGCTGGTGCACCTCAGTACCAACTTCTTCTGTTTAACCGCGTACAACGTAGGGCTGCTCGAATTGCCGGTGACTTCACTCTCTCTAGTCGACTTGAGCACTGCGACGAGATATAACTTCCCTCAGCATTCTATACCGCATCTATCATGGGGAGTGCTCTGAGGAACTGTTTGAACTACTACCTGCAGCTGAATTCTTACATCGATCCACACGCAATCGATTGTCATTCCATCCCCATCATCTCGACGGATAGCGGTCTAATACTGTGCGTTTCTCGCGGAACTTTCTTACAAGTACCTCATTTCTGTGCAACGGTTTGGCTGCGGGAGTATTTCCCGATGGCTACGACTTAGGGACCTTCAAAAGAAGAGCGTACTCTTTTTTAAAAACGCTGGCAACTAATTAGCGATCTCTCTGATTTCGCGGATGTTCATGGACAGCGTTGATTACTTTCAATCAGATGACTCGCTTGTTTGTCGCCTCTAATATAAAAAAATGTAGTTTATGTGACTGTCACATCTCATCTCACCTCATCTCAGCCCACCTTCTACCATCTTGGTATTGATATTGTTTTTAACTTTCATGGTCACTGACATTAGACCAACAACAGTGACGAAATATCGGAAACTAAAACATAACGTACATGGTAGAAATCTCGTAAACAACTATTCTAACAGCTTGGTATAGGCCTCCTTCAATTTTCGCCACTCAGATCTGTTTTGAGCAACCTGGATCCAGTTTGTGCCCACATCGTCCTATCTCCGCATCTGTGGTCTTCGCGCGGGTCTTTTCGGACCCCATGGTCTCCATTCTAGGAGCGCTCTGCTCCAAGTGTCCTGCTTTCTGGCTATATGTCTTGCACACTGCCACTTCAGCTTGGCTACGCAATGCGTTACATCCGAAACTTAGCTGCATTTCCTCTGTTTGTTTTTCTATCTCACAGTGTCACCCCCACCAGTCGCCTCATCATTGCCATCTGTGTTACCTCCAGTTTGTGGATGATAGCCTTGGTCATTACCCATGTCTCAGCTCCATATATAAGTACTGGTAGGACGCATTGGTTGAAAAACCGCGGTTTTGTTTTTGGCTCTTATTCATTTGTAAAGGCTGCCCAGCCCAGAGACGTTCACATATTTTTTTAAATGAGCAAGATTTAAAAAACGTGCCTTGGCTAGTTTTTTAATAGTATTCGCGGGTGTTTTAATACCAAGTTATGTACAGTCTCATACACTAACTTTATCTAAATTCATGTTTTAATCTTCAAAGTAAGAAATCATCTCTCTCAAATTTAAGAGAGACACTCTTTTCGGTGGAGTTCGGTGGAGTGACGAGAATGGACATGATAAGGAATGAATATATTAGAGGAAGTATGAAAGTGGCCCCCATCATTGATAAATTAAAGGCAAATCGTCTTTCCTGGTATGGCCATGTAAGGAGAAGAGGGGAAGAACATGTTGCCAAAAAAGTGATGAGTTTAAACGTAAGTGGGTGGAGGAACAGGGGACGGCCGAAAACGAGATGGTGATTGTGTGAAGAATGACATGATGGAAAAAGAGGTGGATGATTTAATGACGAATGACAGGGACGTATGGAAAAGGAAAACATACTGCGCCGACCCCAGATAACCTGGGAAAAGGGCAGGAGGATGATGACTCTTTTCGGTGGAGTAGTCTCCATTCCTCTTTCGTCTCTGATAGCACCTTCAGTTCCTTGTACGACATGACATTTGCTTTTTTCTTAAGTTGTTGGACATAATTTGTTCTTGGTCTTCCTCTTCCTTTCTTTCCTTCCACTTTACCTTCCATTATAATTTTTAAGCAGAAATCGTACGGAAACTATTTTAACTTTTTATTCACTATATTGATAACAATGTCCTAATATTGTCATTTTAGAGATTTGGCTGTTGCCCAATTTCATAAGTTGCACTGTAGGTATAAAGTGCAAACAAAGATCATTATGCATCACCCTAACTTTTTAATTTTCTTTAATTAAATCTGTCTAAATGTGTTTGATATAAATGCAGAGTTTTCCTTCTCTGGGTGCTGATGATCATGCCAGCAGCTTTACCATAGTCGCCTTTTACGACACCTCGGTAAGAGTGAGTTGAGTCAAAACCCTCCCCAACCCGTCTGCCAAGCGTGGTGAGTATGGCAATTAATTACCCCTCATGTGATTGAGGGAGGCCCGTGCCCCAGCAGGGGGGACTTAAATGGGCTGATGATGATGATGAAATGTGTTTACTTTTGATTTCTTGATTTGAAGATTATGACATGACTCACATAAATAAATATACCCACGTTTGCACTCTGACGAATAGCACATTATTAGCATCGCAGGCAAGTATTATGGATTCAAATGGCAATTAATTAAATCCACATAGCTATACATATTACACATACTTGTTAGATCACCATTTAGAAGCTGTTTTTCTTACCTGCCTACATAGCAACTTTGTTATTATGCATTTATAAGTGTATCTAAACGGGCTGTTTTACACGGTTCAAATAAATTATGCTTCTATAGTTACTATATAGAAGTCTTCTTCATCTTTACACACACAAACAAACATTAGTGTGCATGAACTGTTTGTATTGGCCTGGGTGTTTTCTATGTACTATAAGTATGTATTTACAAAATAAAAGTATTAAATGTATATATTTGTAATTCCACTATTTTACCATTACCATCTGCTCGGCGGTGAAGGAAAACATCGTGAGGAAACTTGCACGTTTCAGAAAAAGTTTCTGAAACGTGTAACCATGATTCAGTTGGTCTGGTTCCCCTGTTAAAGGATTGCGAAGGTCAGACGGCAGACGCTTCATTGTAATTACCAGATCCCCCCAATCCTGAATCATGGTCTAAGCGTACCCTGGGCTCCAAAGCGACAGCTTTGGACGCAACCGGGAATTACACGCTAAGATGAAGAAGAAGAAGATTTGTAATTCCGCTGTTGGTTCTGATATCCGTAACACAGGTGCTTGAGGTACCTATCTTTGAGTCAGATCAATCTATGTGATGTTTGCTTTTTGTCCCGGTAGCGTCCGAAGCTGCCGCTCTGGAGCCCGGGGTTCGCTTAAAGCCACTAGATTAAAGAAGTAATTGACTAAGCGAATCTGTCTTTTAACCGTGAAAAAGCCACGCTTAACCCTTGTGATAGTACCATGGCACCTGGCATGAAACCGTGAATCAAAATTTACGCTCGTTGACCGCGCACTTGTGACTCCACTGGTGTTGAAAGCGTTGCTTTCCGCAGGTCGAATCGGCTCATTCATGCTGAAGCGTGGCTCTCACAAGCAAAGAAGGTGAGGTCTGTTAGGGATTTTCTTATGGTAAAGGAAGGCAAACGAAAAAGTGGGTAACCTGAGTTTACTTGATTACTACCTATTACCAGAAGGAATGCAAATATTATGTTACGAACCTTTTAGGAAGATGTGAACTCATGTGATGTGAAGGCAAATCAAGAGTGTCTTTAAGGCAAGAGTGAAGGAAAGCATGGCCCTCATTGGACCTCATCTTCACTTAACATCGGTGAGATTGAGGTCAAATGCTTGTCTGTAGTATCATAAAAAAATTGTTCCATTGAAAATTGGAGGGGAGGAGACGCCTTGACGAGGAAAAAGCATTCTTGACACAATCCATCCATCTCTTTTCCTTCCTTCCTCTGTTCTTCCACTGACATACTCATCTCTTTTGGATCTCTCCTCATTACATAATGAATAGTGTGTATGTAGGTCATCATCATCATCATCAGCCTATCGCAGTCCACTGCTGGACGTAGGCCTCTCCAATTGTTCGCCACTGTGATCTATCCATGGCTTCTCGCATCCAGCTCTTGCCAGCCATCCTGCGCAGATCGTCCCCCCATCTAGCCAGAGGGCGCCCTACATTACGTTTGCCAAGACGCGGTCTCCACTCTAGAACTCGTTTACCCCATCGGTTGTCGGTTCTGCGGCTAATATGGCCAGCCCACTGCCACTTAAGCTTGCTAATCCGGTGAGCAATGTCGATGATTTTGGTTCTCTGCCGGATCTCCTCATTTCGGATTCGATCTCGGAGAGAGACGCCGAGCATTGCTCGTTCCATAGCCCGCTGAGCGAACCTGTAACTTGTGGACCAGCCGTACCGTAAGTGTCCACGTTTCGGCTCCGTATGTCATGACGGGTAGGACGCACTGATTGAAGACTTTTGTCTTTAGGCACTGTGGTATCGACGATACGAAGACACGACGTAGTTTTCCAAATGCTGCCCAACCTAACTGGATTCTCCTATTCACCTCATCCTCGAAGTTGTTTTTACCCAATTGCAAAGTGTATGTAGGTATATAGTACTTACCTATAATTCTCGTATAAGTACCTACCTTGTTACATGTATGTGGGTGTATGTGTAGGTATAATTGACTGCCTCGGTGTGGCGCAGTGGTTAGTGGGTCGCACTTTAATGCGACGGCTGCGCAAGAGGTCCCAGGGTTCGATCCCCGGGTCGGGCCAAAAATTTGTACCTAAGTTATCAGTAAGACATTCTTAGTGTCAGCCCGGAGTCTGAAAGTCGGTGGTCATGTACCCCCGTGTCTCGCTGTTGGCCCTGCGCCCATTCTCTCTCCGGTCGTGTCACGCTGGTGTCCCATCAGAATATGAGTGTAGGGGAATAGAGAGTGCACTTGTGTTTGCACAAACACTTGAGCACTATAATATATCCTGCGTACTTACATGGGTGATCGTTGAGATTGTCCGCCGTAATTGGTTAGAGGATCATCATCATCACCATCAGCCCATTTAAGTCCCCACTGCTGGGGCACGGGCCTCCCTCAATCACATGAGGGGTAATTGCCATACTCACCACGCTTGGCAGACGGGTTGGCGAGGGTTTTGATATAAATGCAGAGTTTTCCTTCTCTGGGTGCTGATGATCATACCAGCAGCTTTACCTTAGTCGCCTTTTACGACACCTCGGTAAGAGTGAGGGTGGCCTATTCTACTCTGCCGGGGACCACACGGCTATAAGTAAGTAATCCGCAGCAAATACTGAGCTTGGGCCTTGTTGGCTAAAGAATTTGTCCTTTTTGTGTATTTATGTCAATCGTGTTTAAATTTGTTGTCTGTGGCCAATAACGAAATCTTTATTTTCTTTTTTATCTATTTGAAATGTGGATTTCTACTGAGAAAAAAGAAACTTATTAGATTCAAATACTTAGCTAGTGATCTTATAACAGAGTTTAACATCTAGTTGTATAAGTAACATCTGACAATGGCAGAAAGACTTCTCACAAAGGATAGTGCCATTGTGAAAACATCATGTCTAAAATACAAGTTACCTAGGTCACAATAAATTGCTTGCATTGTTCTAGCCAAGAGCGACAATAACAAAATTCATTTAACTACCGATGTGACCTAAACACTATCAGCCTAGCTGTAAACCTAGGTAGGTTAGTACCTAACCTACTGTGATAGCACGAAGGCCATTGGACTACGGTGCAAGGAAAAACCGCGCAAAACTACCAATGTGCGTTTAAATTACAAAAATATCCCAACCAGTTCGTCAACCCAAAAAAATAAATACATACCACTTTCAACTCTAACAAAACCAATTTTACCAACGCAAGGACCAAAGTCGCGTGCATCCACATGCAACGCGAAGTTCCCGATAGACACATTCGCGGCATTGAAGGCGCACTCGCTATGCAACTCACTAGCAGCTAACTTCACAGCGTTCAATCAAGTTCATAGATTAAGATTGTCGTTCGTCGTCTGACGATAACTATCATGACTTATCGAATTAAATACATAGCGAAATAGTGGCACTTACCTAGCGAAGTCTACGCAGCTTTTGTCCATATGCACACAAAATAGTTCCAACAGTTTTACGAAAATAGTTTGCGTTTTTAACACTTTACTAAATATTAACCTAGTCTAACTTTGCACTTTGACATCACAAAATTCGGTTTGTACGGAGAAGGCACTATGTCTACATCACAAAATTGAGCAGTGAAAAAAAAAAATAGTTTCACTTTATGAGGTCATCGAACGCGCGGGCGACTATTCGGCCGCGTTCGAAAATGGAACGATTCGCACACATTCACTGCAAGTTCGAAATTCGAAAATAGTTTGGGCAGTTTCGGCGGGCTCTGGCGGCTGTCGGGGTCCATTCGGTGCTTTTTCGTGTTTCCTCGTGTGAGCGCGGCGCGCGTGCGGTCACAGCTCGCGCGCAACTGAAGATTGTCGTAGGTTAAGTTTGGAAAAAAAATACCGCTAGCTCAATTTTCCGCGTTGCGGTCCAAGCACTGTTTCGCGGCGCCAAAAGCGCAACATTTCACCCCGAATCCTTTTGTTGACACTTGTTCACTGACAGCTGCAAAGTTGATAGAGGGCGCCACGAGTGTCCGAGGTAATAACAAAATAAACTAGCAACGCGCGTAAACACGTCGAATTTACTGAATGCCACTTTTCATTATATTATTTCACTATGCAGTCGACGTCACCGAAATAGCTGACGCGGGGCGGGTGTGTTTGTCTCTTTCCCGCGCGCGGTGTGCATTTCATCTTTCGTGCACCGGGAATGGAAGTTGGGACTGTCATCTTTTAATTTCGCGTGGTTGAGTCGTGGTGACCGCGAGCCGCGTCCCGCGCTGGCCGGCCACTGAGCGAGCCGCGCCACGCTGCGAGGCCAGGCCTCGCTGACACTCACTGGAGTGCCCTATTTTTAACTACTTCTATTTAATCCTTGCTGATTTTGGTTGCATACCATAGACATCAACCCTTTACATGGTTGCCTTGAATTTAAATCGTGGGCACATCACAATCATTTATTGAAAACAAATACTTGAAATAGAACCCTTTAAATACATGGCATTACAGAGCTAAATCTTCTCATGTCTGAATATGCATATCTTTATTGACTATTTTCTAATGAAATAAGTAGACAATGCAATGACATACTTATGTGAGGTTTTAATTTTCATCAATCAACATACTTAATACACTGGTTAGGATATAATATTTTTGACAACAGCATTATTGAATTGGCCAACATGCTGAAGAAAAATATTATGTAAAAAAATACCTCCCATATTAAATGGACAAGGAGACTTCACTTTCGTAATCATAATCATATTTATTTACAAGAAACAGTTTAAATGGTACATGGTAAGGTGTTACATTTAAAAAGTATTTAATGTGCGAACATGTTTCGCTATCTTGTAGCATACAAATATAAAATTACATTAAATTTGATTATAAAAGATGTCAGATTGCATGAAATAAAATAAATTAATTAGGATTAAGTAGAATTACAATGGAACAAAATCGGTAGGTTAGGTTTTGTATGAAAATACTTGTAATGTGTAAGTTATGATTTTTATCGCATTTTCAGATTGTCAGAATTCTTACTGGTTAGCTGCAATTTTTATTATTAGAATTTAAATCTTCTACTATTTAGACGACTTGGGGGAGCCTTTACTTATGATCCGGCAAATGTTGCTCAATTATAATGACAGATATTTGGTGTCAGACAAATGATCTTTAGGTCCATAGTAATTAAATAAATAATCCCCTAAAAAAATATCGACACTCTTTGGGTAGGATTCGAATCCACGATCTTTTGCTAACCTTAGAATGGCGACGAATTTTTGTAAGTGCTTTTTGCTTCGCCGTGAGCCGACGATATATGATACCATCGTGAGTTCGAGTCCCACCCGAAAACTGTCGAAAAACATAAGTGCATTAAAAATAAATTGCAAAAAAATGATATGGAATGAAACTTGGTTAAAATGATAAACCTTATGTTTATTGAAATAAAGGTCAAGTGACAGCTGTCATTCTAATGAAACTATATTTTACGGAGAATAGTATTAGGATTTAAACACTTGACATTGGCGGAATCATTGCGTCGCTTGACGTGTGATCGAGTCCACAAAAAAATAGGATTCAATAAATTGAATAAATAAATAAACTATTTACGTGAAATGTGTGATACACGTGAAAGTTTTTTTTTTACTATAATGACAATAGCAGTTTTCATGTCTCTAATCTTTCTGTGAAAACCGTTTGTCTATTAACCATAATTAGATAATGAAGTTAAAAAGAGACAGCTATCTGTCGCTCCATCGCGTTGACTCAACGTTTGTTTTTACTAAAACACCTAGAGATTGAGGAAACAATGGCCAGAGTCATTGTTTATTATACTAGCTCTATTTATACATCTAATAGAGTATTAGACGTAATTAATGCGCTGCATTTTCAAGTTATATTTGAAGTCTATATTTTTTATTAAGGTTGCTCTAGGTGGATTAAGTATGTGCCCTGTGGCTAGGGACGTTTAAGAATACTGCCAAGGTGTTCCCGGCCTTTTTTAGGGTTCCGTAGCCAAAATGGCAAAAACGGAACCCTTATAGTTTCGTCATGTCCGTCTGTCCGTCTGTCCGTCTGTCACAGCCGATTTACTCGGAAACTATAAGTACTACAGTGATGAAATTTGATGGGAATATGTGTTGTATGAACCGCTACAAAAATATGACACTAAATAGTAAAAAAAAGAATTGGGGGTGGGGCCCCCCATACATGTAACTGAGGGATGAAATTTTTTTTTTCGATGTACATACCCGTGTGGGGTATCAATGGAAAGGTCTTTTAAAATGATATAAAGTTTTCTAAAAAACATTTTTCTTAAAGTGAACGGTTTTTGAGATATCAGCTCTCAAAGTCGTAAAAAGTATGTCCCCCCCCCCTCTATTTTTATAACTACGGGGTATAAAATTCTAAAAAAAATAGAGGTGATGCATGCTAATTAACTCTTTCAACGATTTTTGGTTTGATCAAAGTATCTCTTATAGTTTTTGAGATAGGTTGATTTAACTGTAATTTTGGACTTTGCTGCTACGGAACCCTTTGTGCGCGAGCCCGACTCGCACTTGGCCGGTTTTTTTTTGTTTTTTTTGGTTTCGCAGGGGGAATGCCGCCGGCTCAAGAGATGAGCCGACTACCTTATGCATACCAAACCACCGGGGGGTGGCCGGGTTATGTGGGGCTCTCCTTTGGCGGGGGGCTTCTCCCAAGGAGAAGCCAGGCAAAGGCATACCCACTAAACCCCCTGCGGTTCTCCCTCATCGCCAATATTGGGGAGTATCATGGTGATACAGCCAAAGCCTCCCTTCACGATATTCCCCAGGCGGATGTCCGCCTATACGGCGGACTAGGCGGTTCCTCCCCCGGACGTGCCGGAAGAGGGGATAGGGACAGCCGGGAGAACTGAGCCGTCCCTATCGGGAAGGTGTTCCCGGCCTGTCGTAAGAGGCGACTAAACGGGCCTTCGGAGTACGTGAGCGTATCCACTGCTGGGGAGTGGCTGGCTCAGCATACGACTCCGTTGGATGACATTACCGTGTGTCCTGATAGGTCGTATAGCAATGAATGGCTGCATTGCGCCAGGTAGGGGTGAAGCGGCGAGCGCGATCAGCGGTACGGTCTAGTCCCAGCTAGGTTTCCGACCGCTATTGCGTGGAGATGGACACACCAGGGGTTTCGGTTAGGGTTGGATGGAATCCCACACACCACCTTGTTCCTTACATGTAGCAAGGTGACGGCCATGATGGTTTCCCCTGGGAAAAATTGTGATTTAAGGTGGATTAGCTCTTTATCAGTGAATACTTAGCTCTACATCTCGATGGAGCGATGGGGGTTTTTTCCTGAGGGACGGGATTTTTTTTCCTATTCCTGAGTGGACAAGAACGCACCTTCCGTAATCTGAGCATGCACCTCTGAATTTCTCAAATCTATGTTTATATTGGTACCATTAGCCGGCAACACATTAGCATATTTTTTTCTTTGATTTTTCATGGCCGGCGTTGATTACTTTCCATCAGGTGACCGGCTTTCTCATTTGTCGTCTCTAGCATAAAAATTTTTTTCTCGGCATCTGAGTTTAAGAGTTGCCGGTGTCCAACGCTTACCATCTGGTAATCCGACTGCTAGTCTGCCTATCACATAAAAAGTGTATCCCTTAAAGTAACGATATGGTACCCACTTTTTCGCTTTTGAATAATTATCGACTTCTTAAAAATATTAGTTTATCGGATTTAGGTGCATGCCATGACAGGGTATCGGAAAAAATTGGCGAACTTCCAAGCTATGGATAAGGAGAATATCTATTTCCACAACAACAATGCTAGACATTGTTGTGTTCCTACAAGTGGTTGTGGAAACATCGACCACTTCGATCCGAAGGACAGCCTTAAGTTGCATAAGCATTATTGGAATGAATGATACTTATACTTATCATAATCATAATATCCTCCGACTGACCAGGCTACGGCGGCCAATCTCAACGATCAGCCACGTACGCAGGTAATATTATAGTGCTCAAGTGTGTGCGCAAACACAAGTGCACTCTCTATTCCCTTACGCTCATATTCCGATGGGACACCACTGCGACACAACCGGAGAGGGATTGGGTGCAGGACCGACGGCTTAACGTGCTTTCCGAGGCACGGGGTACAAGACCGCCAACTTCCAGACTCCGGGCTGCCACTAAGAATTTCTTACCGAAAACTTAGGTACAAATTTTCGGCCCGACCCGGGGATCGAACCCGGGACCTCTTACGAAGCCGTCGCTTTAAAGTGCGAACCACTGCGCCATCGAGGCAGTCTAAGTCGAGACCCACGCTTCGGCATGAATGAGCCGGCTCGACCAGAGTGATACCAAGTCCTCACAGAAAACCGGCGTGAAGCAGCACTGTGCTGTGTTTCGCTGCGTGAGTGAAGGTACGCGGTGGCCTAATCCAGGGGTAAGGGGGGTTTAAAGGTTGGC
Organism: Marasmia exigua; assembly: GCA_019059595.1. Lineage (NCBI taxonomy): Eukaryota > Metazoa > Arthropoda > Insecta > Lepidoptera > Crambidae > Marasmia > Marasmia exigua. The sequence goes on from CM032484.1 coordinate 19,059,821, forward strand.
AGCGCATTTGTGACTCCACTGGTGTTGCAGATGTCCATGGGTGGCGGCAATAGCTTAACATCAGGTGATCAGTCTGCTCGTCTGCCACGTATGATATAAAAAAATCTATATTATTCATATTGGTACAACCTGTGCGTATAAAGATGGGATCAGAAATGGCGGCGCATCTATTCACTTCTCGCTCGCACACTCACGAGTGCGAGTATTGACGCAAATAGTGTGCGAGCGAGAAGTGAATAGATGCGCCGCCATTTCTGATCCCATTCTTTATCCACACAGGTTGTACATTGTAATACAGATCTTAAATATAATAAAGCTCGCAATATGAACTCTTTAAATACTTACTTTTGTTACTTCGGTACTTTCTTGCTCATAACAAGTACATTAAATAAAAACTACAGATAACAACAATAATGTACAAATAAGGCGGCGTTATTGCTATGAGAAATCTCTTCCAGGCAACCGTTGGCACAGACTCAATCTAAAGAGTTATCGGCTCCTTCAATATTGCGAAAGCCAACTCGAGGTATGAGTCAGTTCTATACATGTAACGAATCCAGAACATTTTGATACGTCGTACTCTACAAAAATACGTACAAAAAACTAAGCTTCAAAATACACAAATATTACTATGAATAAGTCGTATGGTTTATGTTGAAAATCCGTAACAAAACGAAATGCGATCAAAGTCCAACTTCTATTTTTGGTAGAGTCAGATGCATCTATGTAGGTCGAGATTTTGCATACTGTACTTTCTTTTGTAATGTTGTAATCGAATTATTTGAGCAATGTTCGCAATTAACATTTTCAATTAGAAAAAAAATGTTGATTCTGTGTCTAAATAATTAGGTCGTGGTAGAGACGAAATCTACATACAAGCAGTTTTCAACATCATTCATATGTCTTTTATAAAACTAAATAGGTCTAAGAACGGACCTATGGTCTAAGCACTCATTATTTATTTCCATCTACATTTGTACTCACCCTATTTATGATGAATAATTGATTTTGTATTTGTTTGTATTCAGACATTAACTATTTTTTTCTACAAAGTTCAGATCGTTTAATATTAGTGTAAATAGAAGTCTAGATCTATATATTTTAATTTACAACCCAAATATCGAAAATAAAACGTTCATGATTCAACAAATCAACCTTTAGCCACCTTAAAAACTTTTCAAAATGCATAACACTTCCTCGTAGTACCTATCTCTTATTGTAAAATCTGATATCCGTTAAACACATTTCCATTTTTAAACACTCGAATCCGCGTTCGAAAATCAAATTCGGAATCCTGCCGTTCATTTTCATTCAGCGAAAGTGATCTCTTTGTTTTTTTAAACGAGTCCTGCCGAATGCGTCGGCCTCGGGGTGCCAGCGGTCACCGACCCCTGTTTCGGCGGCCATTCTGTTGGGAAAGGTCAGGTCTGCCCGCGCCTGTGTGAGTGAGCTTTTACTTTCGGCCAGTACATACATACACACGATTGTTATACGCAGGCTTATGTCATTTTGTTTTGGGACCTTTTTGGTTCGCACAAAAGGTTTGGAACGTCAAACGGAATGCGTTTGATTTTAAAATGCGAATTCCTTTGTTTCCTTTTGGTAGGTGGTGTCGGTTGTTAAGTTTTTCGTTTTGTTGGTAAATAAACCTGTATAATGATAAAGTGAGTGTTGGAAGCTCAGTGGAAAAGATGCGTGCACCTTCAAAATAATATGTTTAAGATTCGAGTCCACAGAATTAATTTCATGAACAGTTAGAATTTTTACTACTAGCTGAGCGGTGAGTGTGGTGAGAGTATGAGGCGTGGCAGACAATCTGGTGATCAATCAATCAAAAAAATCTTTATTTGCATAGGTTTTTACACAGCACTTACAAATCATCATACATTGATGATTGAAATTATGATATTTTTATTGCTGTACCCCGAGCTATTACTTCTGTACCACGGATTTCGAATGTAAAACCTACTGGATGCGATTAATTAAGAATTATTATTTGCTTAACCTACATTACATTTCAAATGCCGTACCACTTTTAACATTTCGACTTTCATTATTGACACAGATGTTCGCTAGAATAAACAAATTGATGACTTTGTATTTCAATTTAGTAGTCTTCGATCGTTGCTCTGCTTGTGTTGATTTGACTAAACTTTTTGTACTCACTCTAAGCTGATTGTCATAAGCCTGTATATCCTAAGCTGCTAATAAAACTATGGTAGCTCAGTGGTTCAGAACGCACCTTCCATACCTACGGAGGGTCGTGGATCGAATCCGAGCATGCACCCCTGGATTTTCAAAATCTATGTGCATAGTTATACCATTAGCTCGGCGATGAGGGAAAACATCGTGAGGAAACCACGATGTTTTCCGATCTTAAGGAGATGAAAAAGTTTAGGAACTGGAGACGGACAGCCAGGGATCGTCGCGCTTGGCAGTCTAGAAGAGGCCAGGACCCAATAGTTGTCATCATCATCATCGTCATCGTCAGCCCATTTAAGTCCCCACTGCTGGGGCACGGGCCTCCCTCAATCACATGAGGGGTAATTGCCATACTCACCACGCTTGGCAGACGGGTTGGCGAGGGTTTTGATATAAACGCAGAGTTTTCCTTCTCTGGGTGCTGATGATCATGCCAGCAGCGTTACCTTAGTCGCATTTAACGACACCTCGGTAAGAGTGAGGGTGGCCTATTCTACTCGAAAATAGAAAAATACTTCAATTTTGATTCATAGAGACGTATTTTTTACTTCCGCCTGAACCGAGACCAGACCACATAAATACAGACATTAAAAAAAATCCAGAGGCGGATGCTCAGATTTGAAGCTACGACCTCTCATTAAGAGGCACGCAATCTTAATCTATATATTCTTTATTGCTTCTAAATACGAGGAAATTATAGAAAAATTATGAAAAAAAATCTTGATCTTTCTCAGGCATTTTTTTTAAACTTCTTTTCATTAAAAAAGTCTTTCCAATTTAGGTTCGCTATTTCACTTCCAAGTTGACAAAACACTCTTTCACTCAACTCAACTGATAAAAACCGCACATTGACTCTACAGCCAAATTTCTTGATAGCTTATCGTGTCACTGACCTCAATTTCACCAAACATTGTCTGAGGTCATGGTTCTGCCCTCTCTCTCACACTTGCACATTATCGCTGTCTCCATCCTGCTTCTGTGCAGAAATGAGATATAGAAACAGGTGGTTTGGTACAATACGATGTATTTATCGTCATGAGTTATGTTTTGAGCATATTAATGGTCACAAATTGAAGGTTACTTTCGGTAAATAAGTATAGAGTCAATGAAACTGTCGTGAAAACTATGATGAGTTACTAGTTGATTCAAGTGCAACAAGTCTCTATTGGCCGATCTCGAATTAGAGTTTATAATATTCTCCAATCGATTACGGCTACGGCGGCCAATCGATCAGCTACGTACGCAGAATTTATGGTGCTTAAGTGTGAACGCAAGCAAAAGTGCACTCTCTATTCCCAAACCCTCATATTCCGATGGGACACCAGTGTGACACGACCGTAAAGGGCACAGGACCAACGGCTCTCCTAGGCACGTGGGAACAAGATGGCCAACTTCCAGACTCCGGCCCGACACTAATAATTTCTTACCGAAATCTTAGGTACAAATTTTTGGCCCAACCCGGGGATCGAACCCGGGACCTCTTGCGCAGCCGTCGCTTTTAATTCATCGTCATCGTCAGCCTATTTAAGTCCCCACTGCTGGGGCACGGGCCTCCCTCAATCACATGAGGGGTAATTGCCATACTCACCACGCTTGGCAGACGGGTTGGCGAGGGTTTTGATATAAATGCAGAGTTTTCCTTCTCTGGGTGCTGATGATCATGCCAGCAGCTTTACCTTAGTCGCCTTTTACGACACCTCGTTAAGAGTGAGGGTGGCCTATTCTACGCTGCCGGGGACCACACGGCAAACACGCTTTTAATTGTGACCCAATAATCACAACGTCACCGAGGCGGTCAATTGATTGGAATTAATGTTGTCTTCTAGGGGTATTTCGCATCAGTTCGCTGAACTACAAAGTAGAGACGGAGATAGAAACCTAACTTAAAAAGTTCTGCAGCAAGATGGACTGAAGTTTTGAAAAGAATAACAGAGAGCATACAATTTTTTTTTTTCGAAACCAACACGCAACGAACGAGGTCATACTTGACTCACAATGCGTGTGAAACATTTTATGTAATTAGATACTGTTGATTTGTATCCTCGATCTTTTTTTTATGAGAAAGGGAGGCAAACCAGCAAGCGAGTCATTGATGGTAAGGAATCACCGCCGCCCATGGACGTCAGGCACACCAGGAGTGGAGATGCATTGCCGGCCTTTTAGGAAGGTGTAGGCTCATTTCTTGAGGATCTCAAAGTTCGTACCGCTTCGGAGATATCGCTGCTTTTTTGTTTCTTTTGCTGTTATTCGTTTTTTTTGTCTTTTGTTATTATGTCACATTCTTTTTTAGTCACATTCAAAATTTATGTCGTCACTCAAGGTCCAAACTGAAAACCAGCGCGGCTGCAAACCGCTGCAGCACATGCTGAGCTTGGACCATGTTGACCACTTCATTGTGTTACTTTTTTTTTCCTTGGTCACTAGTTTATTTACTAAATTATTTACTTTGTTTTTGTTTACAATTTCTTTCCTGTGTATTACAGTACAATATTAATTCTTGTATATAGTCAATAAATGTTTACTTACTTACTTAAACAGAGGGTAGTAAAGATTCGGTCGTGAACTCAGTATCGCTGTAGGCCCTTAAGACCTGGTTTATTGGCGTTCTACAATCAGCTGTATTTGTGAATGACTGAAGATTTTTTTTATTTCGCGTTCAATAACAATATTACTTTTACGTTTTTTTAGTTATCATTTTGACCTACACAGGTCAGAGGAAAAATTAGTACATTGTAATTAAATATCATTTTCTTCAACGAATATACAGGTCATATACAAAAAAGAATAGGTAAATAATAGCAACACAATATTTGACATTCATACATTGTAATTAATAAGTTTTAATGTCGATTCGGCGGGTAGGGCTAAAACAAGCCGCATTAGCTAATGCAATTCAAAGGTTTTAAATTAGTGTCTAGTGGTTTTTAGTGTACAAATGTGGAGTTTATTTGTGCAGTGAAGTGCCGCAAAGCGATCCTAATAATAAGAATCGTTGGATTGTATCGTGTTTAACACTGCTATTGTGTGTCAAGTGCGTTGTCTCGTGACAACTTGCTTGGACCTAATAGAGTCTTAAAACCCGCGATTGTTTTTAGAGTGATATCTGCTGAATCCGTAGGTCGATAAAACGTAAAACACCGGCGTTTTATTGAGTGACTGTGACTTTGACTGACTTCGACTGTTGACTGCCTACTTATTCTCAATAAGTTACTTGACATTGGCGAATTATCTTCGGGTAGAACCATAATAAAAAAAGGGATTATAAATGTCAAGTTTAATAGAAATTCAGTATATAATAATTAAATGTCAAGTTACATTAAAATTTTAACTTACTCTGTAAATTCGGTTTTCGTATCACAACCTTGACTTTAATCGGTCAATGTAACAGGTAGGTAGTCGGTCAGTCATACAAATGTCCTCTTTCCTCAATAAGTTTTGAACTTTATTCACATGCAATACGGTTGAATAGTACTTTTGAAAATTGGCAAATTCGCGTGCAATAGCGTGCTGTAGTATTTTTTATGATTATTTTGCTATCTCAGGTTTTCGACCGATTGCAGACAAACTGCATCAGGTTAAAAGCATGTTTAGATAACAAAAAGTGAAATTATATTCGCTTATATTTTAGCTAGTCACTTATGATCAGGATTACCTCTTGTTTTGGAACTCGTCAGTGAGGGAAATTTTTATTATTATTCAAAAAATCAAAATCAAATCAAAAAAGTTTACCTATTTGTTAACAAACTCTATCGTTCACAAAGTTTGTGGCGACATACCTTTTAAGTAAACCAGGCAGTCCCCGCCCAATCCGACAGTCTTAATGTAAGGCAAGATTAACAAATACCATAATGTAATTATTGTTTAATAAAAATAGTATATTCGCTCTCTCTCTCTCTCTCTCTCTCTCTCTCTCTCTCTCTCTCTCTCTGTGCATGTATGTGTGTGTATGTGTGTACGTGTGTGTGCGTGTGTTGGGTACATTGGGGTCCTGGTAATTAAAATGAAAAGACTGTCGTTTGACCCTTTAGGTAATTCATACCAATTGAGCCATGGTTACGTTTTAGAAACTATCCGACACGTGCAGGTTTCTATGATTTTTTTTGGTTAAAGCAATTTATTCTTAAGTAAATAATGCACTTAAAGAGTCTTCGGGTGGGACTCGAACCCACGATCTTTTGCTAACCAGGCAACTGCTTTACCGACTAAGCTCGGAGTCTCCTTGCGTGATCGTATCAGAAATGATGAGATCCGCAGGAGAACTAAGGTCACAGACATAGCCCAACGGATTGCATGCCTCAACTGGCTACGGGCAGGTCAACCGCCTAGTCCGCCGAATAGGCGGACATCCGCCCGGGGAATATCGTGGAGGGAGGCTTTGGCTGTATCACCATGATACTCCCCAATATGGGCGATGAGGGAGAACCGCAGGGGGTTTAGTGGGTATGCCTTTGCCTGGCTTCTCCTTGGGAGAAGCCCCCCGCCAAAGGAGAGCCCCACATAACCCGGCCACCCCCCGGTGGTCTGGTATGCATAAGGTAGTCGGCTCATCTCTTGAGCCGGCGGCATTCCCCCTGCGAAACCAAAAAAAAAAAAAAAAGGGCACATAGCGAGGAGAACAGACGGCCGTTGGGGTGGAAAAGTACTTATTCGAGTGGAGGCCACGTGCAAGAAGTCGCAGCCGTGGCAGACCCCCCACAAGGTGGACCGACGATCTGGTGAAGGTTGCGAGCATCCATTGGATGCGGGCGGCGCAGGACCGCTCTGCGTGGAGATTATTGGGGGAGCCCTATGTCCAGCAGTGGACGTCTATTGGCTGAAATGATGAGCTCGGCGAATGCCTTATGATAGGCGCGTTCTATCCACTGAGTTACCATCGCTCCGTGTTAATATTGGACCCGTTATCGTATGATAAGAGACATCATTAAATTTTGTTATTTGTTGTTATTGAGCGGAATCAATAGCGGCCGTGTTGACCCAGATGGTGGGGTGAATAATCCCTTGACTCTTTCGTACTTGCAATTTCAAATGCAATGTTTGGTTTCTGCTATTTATGAGATGTGCGATTTCTGTTGTTTGTGAAACTGGACAAATGTTACACGTGGATATCGTCAGCAGCTATAGTCCAAATCACAGTCTCAATGCTTCTGCAGTTATTAGCAGAGCGAGTAGCCCAGTGGATAAAAACTCACCTTCCATACGGAGTCAGGGTTTCGACCGTGGGAGAGCCAGGATTAGCCATGAATGGGCCGGGTCGACCGAATTGACACACCTCACGGAAAACCGGCGTGGAACAGAACTGTGCTGTGCTTCGCTGCGTGATTGAGGGTACTGGAGGCACAATCAGGAGAAAGGGGGGTTTAAAGGTTGGCAGCGCACTTGTGACTTCACTTGGGGTCGCGGGTGTCTATGGGCGGCGGCAATCGCTTACCATCAGGCGATCCGTCTGGATTCTATGTGCATATTTCTAATATTAGCTCAGCGGTAAGGGAAAACATCGAGAGGAAACCTGCACGTCTCAGATGGTTTTGCAGAATTGTGGATACCAACAATATTTGAGATAATGATTCTGAACTTGTACCTACCTAAACGTGATCCAGTTAGTCTGGTTCCCCTGTCTCAGGATTGAGAAGACCAAACGGCAGTCGCTTTATTGGTTACTAGAGATGCGCCGAATATTGTGTTCGTATTCGGTATCCAGCATATTCGGCATAATTTCCACTATTCGTATTCGGCCGAATTATTCGGTATTATGGCCGAATAATTCGGTTTGAGTATCATTATTTTCTTTTCGTTTCTGCCTAAGATACAGGTAATTCCAAGTTTAGACAGTGAACTAAAAATGGTTCCCTTAGTTTAAGTAGATTATAAGTATTTTATGTTTTTAAGATTTTTCAATAAATTGTATTTATTTTCCTAGCTACATGACTTCGATTAGATCTAAAAGACATGTTTTAAAAGCAATAAAATGCAGCAAAATACTTCAAATCAATTTTATTTTGAATCCTTTGGTCGGCATATTTATTTCTTAAGCTGTCTATCGGTTATTAGGTATATTCAAAATTTATTTGAAACCTTAAAAGAGTGATTGACGTTAAATTCTGTCAATATTTCTGTTATGATAACCTCATTATCATAACATTATTACCTAACTGTAAGATGTTTTTCAAAAGTGTTGTGATGTAGCATATATTATTGGAACCTGTTTTGGAAAATTAAATGAAATCGTGAACCGAATAATTTGGCCGAATATTCGGTTCGGTAAAAGTTAAACCGAATATTACTTATTTGTTATTCGGTTATTCGTTACCCACTATTCGGCGCATCACTAATAATTACCAGTCTTCCCAAATTTGGGATCATGGTCCAAGCGACAGCTTTGGACGCAACTGGGCGTTAAGACGAGAATTCTAGGTATTTTGAATAAATATTTCACAGTTAAAATACTAAGTAGTAAATAGTTATTTCACGACCATTCATTCAGTTTTTTAAAACAAAATAAATGAGTGACTCATGTTGTGATAACAACTAACAGTATGCATTGTTGGTGTCGTAGATACTACAAAAATAACTACAGTTGATTGCTAATTACTAATTTTATTTTCCTCTACATGAGGTTAATTTTAAAAATTTGGTGGTTTGGGGTTTCCCCAAATAAATTAAGTATTAATTCATTTGAGCGATTTATTAATCACTTTTAGGCAAGATAATTACAGTATAGTTTTAGACGTAGAGTGCTTTAGACTACAGAGAATAGAATATAATAGAATGAATTTAATTGTCATTTATACATCTGTTATCAAAATAAGCCTTGACTAGGTATTCAAACGGGCCTTTGGAGTACGTGAGAGTACCCACTGCTGGGGAGTAGTTAGCTCAGCTTTATATTTTTTTATTAAGATTGCTCTATGTGTATTAAGTATGTGCTCTGTGGCTAGGGGCATTTAAGAATACTGCCAAGGTGTTCCCTGTCCCTGTTCTGTGACTAAACGGGCCTTCGGAGTACGTGAGCGTACCCACTGATGGGGAGTGGCTAGCTCAGCATACGACTCCACGGGGGACGACGTTACCAGGTGTGCTGATAGGTCGTACAGCTTTAAAGAGCTGCATTGCTCCAGGTAGGGGTGAAGCGACGAGCGCGATCAGCGGTGCGCTCTAGTCCCGGCTGTGGAGTTTCCGACCGTAATTGCGCAAAGATGGACACCCCAGGGGTCTTGGTTAGGGTTAGAATCCCACACACCACCTTATTCCCTACACGTAGCAAGGTGACGGCCATGATGCTTTCCCCTGGGAAAAAGGTATATAGCTTTAGATTAAAATATTTTTTTATAGTGACACAGTATATAGGCTTGCCTCAGCCTGATGGTAAGCAAGAGAAAAGCCCACGTTGCAATTACAACGGAAGCGATGCTTACATCGCGGAGGTGCCTTAGCACCTCCGTTGGCACCGCCATACTGGCCCGCGAGATGCTTCTTCACGCTTCGTTTGAAGGAATCCATATTTTACTTAAAAGATATAAGGGTTTTTAACAATAAAGTTTTAAGGCTTATTTTTCTAATACGAGTAACTACTCGCCACATATCAGGATGATGATTGATATTGTCATAAATGTTCATAGTTGATACTGAACCTTTCGGGTTTGATTTTAAGGTAAGAATCGATTACGAAGCTCATTTGTACCTCCAAATCTAGAAGAGATTACGAGAAAGCCTAAAGACCTTACTCACCATCAAGTGACCCGCTTCGTTTGCCTCCTTTAGCTTTAGAAAAAAAACTTATTTCAGCAATATTTTAAATTGTATTATTCTTATCTGGTGGTTCAATAACTCTAGTGCTAGCTAGAATTTTAAACTAGAGTTCATAGAACGGGATCTTATCGGACGAACCAGCTATGACCAACCAAACTCAGGCCACTGACTGAAGCTTGTGAGGCCAATGACTTAAATGCTTCTTGGGAATCATTGCACCCCCTCTAGTATTGTGCAATAAAGATTTTTTTTTATGTGATAGGTGGCTGAAGAGCAGACGGATCGCCTGATGGTAAGCGATTACCGCCGCCCATAGACACCCGCGACACCAGTAGAGTCACAAGTGCGCTGTCTTTCCTTTAAACCCACCTTTCCCCCGGGTTAGGTCTCCGGTACCCTCACTCACGCCGCGAGGCCGTGGTATAACTATCACCGGTCGAGCCGGCCAATTCATGCCGAAGCGTGGCTCTCCCACGGTCTCATTTGTCTAAGATATAGGTATAGGATGAGTCAAACCACTGAATGGATCTGGTGAAGGTCGCGGGAATCCCTTGGATGCGGGAGTTACAGGACCGATCTGTGTGGAGAACATTGGGGGAGGCCTATGTCCAGCAGTGGACGGTTATTGGCTGAAATGAAGACGAGTCAGATTGCTACGAATCGGATGATATCACACATCAACTGTGGGAGAGCCTCTATTCGGCAGGAACGGGCTGACTGGACCAAAGTGATACCACGACTTCACAGATCATTGGCGTGAATCAATCATGCGAGCCTGCATGATTGATTCACGCCAATGTGTAACCAAGACAACGACAAACCGGCAAGGTTATGACGATTAAATCGAAATTTTATGTTATTATTTTTGAGTCAGAGGAAGTAGTAAGGGGATTCCAAATGGTACAGCCTACATACAAAACAACTGCTTGCGAGTGTCAAAATTAAATCAAATTCAAATTTTCAAATTAAAAAATTTAAATCATTCTTTATTTGCATAGGCTTGTACATCTTCGCACAGCACTTACAAATCGTCATACATCACAAGATCGGCTTATGAGCAGGTCTGTTCATGAAACTTATTACCTACATAAAAAAAAAACCTTTACAAATAAAAAACATGTAAGTTTAGAGTCGTCATTAAACAATTACGACAAGAAGAGTGAGTGAAAAGAATTGTGAAGTGAACTATTACAATAGAACTACTTACTTACTCACTCCGGAACTACACAACTCTATTGTAAGGTACCACTGCGTCACGTCGAGTTACCCTTGTTGGACTTTTTTTATATGATAGATGGCAGACGAGCAGACTGATCACCTGATGGTAAGTGATAGCCACCACCCATGGACACACGCAACACCAGTGGAGACACAAATGTGGGCTCGGACTGGGCTTCCGGACTTTGGACCGTCTGATTTATAAGACACAAGTGTTATTTCTGCTCTTAGGTGGGGGGCCGGGGGGATAACTTAACCTGCCACCGTCTGTTCTTTTGGGGTCATTAGTACTCATCCTGTACAGACAAGCCCACATTTACTCACACGTGTAGATAAAAAAACGTAAATATTTTTTGACATTGAGCAAATGTCTGGATCATCGACAATCTACTTTTACAATCTACTTTTTTTATCTTGGCTGATGCATTCGAGGCACACTGATAATTCGGTTATCAGATAGAGTGCAACGACCGACCGATATTTCAATGCAGACACTTAGGTAAATGCACTGTTGTTACATTCCTGGGTTTGCATTACATTGATAAAAATTGCAAATTATCTTCATCAGTTATTGTCGTAACTGCACGATTTCTAATTGGCTCTACGACATGTAGAGTATCTGTGCGTATACATCATGAGGCCGAAAGTCCAAACGCCAACGTTCAAAAGACCGAAAATCATCATACCGAAAATACAAAATACCGCCGATTGGAATGCCGATGTTCGAATGACGGCCATTCAGTCATTCGAACATCAGCATTCCAATCTTCGGTATTTTGTCCATACAAAATCCCGAAATTTTAAATGTCGAATATCTAAGTTACCTATGAGTGTTAATCACCTGGCTGGCATCGAAGTTTCTTCTGGCACGTGGCTCGCGTACTGTGTGGTCCAGTTCTGCTAAGGTAGATTTGGTTACTTAAAAATAGCTTAGGTAAGCCTAAGCTATTTTTGAGCAAACAAAAAAATGGATAATTTACTGCAACCTATTTTCGTTATGCCAGGATTTTGGGTTTCGATATTTCGTGCTTTCGGTTAAGTGTTCTTTCGGGATTATATAGTTTTTAAGTGCGTAGTTTAATTTTGCATGACCCTCATGCGGATCATGTTAACTAACTAACTAGGTTGGCGCAGCGATCATAGTGAGTCTTGGCCTCCGACAATAAGAGCCTTAAACTCGGTCGGTCTTGCGCCACTTCCCGCCAGTCATCCACCAAAAGTCCGCGCAGATCCTTATCGACCTCATTTTTCCAGCGGTATCTTGGACGGCCGACTGGCCTTCGCGCATTAGGACGTCCCAGGTACGCTCTCTTTACAGCACGATCTTCTCCCATTCTCTCGAGGTCGCCAAGCCAAGGAAGTCAGTGCGCTTTAGTCTCGCCAATGATGTTAGGCTCGCTAACCTGGTTTTCCAGCTCCCTGTTTTTGAGGCACCATCCGGTGTTTGTACAGGTACCAGTATCCTCCTCCAGTTCTTTCGTTTTGGAACTAAAAAAACTGGTCTCTTCTTTAAGTGTCAGCGTCCAGGCCTCACAGCCGTACATCAAGATTGAACGTATTACTGTCTTGTATATTTCTTGCTCCCTGGTATTAGTATCCGTTATCATCATCATGTTAGGTAACATAAAAATATTGAATACGAAATGTTTTACTTTTGAATTTTGCGAGCATTGAAAGAGAACTTATAAAAAGCCGGAATATCTTGAGAATGTTTCAATATGTTGAGTATTAAATGCATTTGATGTTGTCTATACTAATTTATGGTCGACATGGCTCTTTTAACCATTAACTAATTTATGGTTTCCTGTTTCTTTTATCTATACAGCCTTTTTCTCGTAATAAGAAGTCGCAATTAATCCTTAGCCAGTTGATTTGCTATTCAATTGGACAGATGCCACGCATATTTATTTTGACCTTCAAGGCTTAGTGGAGTAATCTGATTGCAAAACATGTTTGAGCTATGACCTATTAGATATTGAGCTACGAGCTAGGTATCTACGTACCTACCTACGTAATCATGTCATACGATTGGAAGTTTTTTTATTCTGTGATAGGTCTAAGATGAGCATACAGATCACATGATGGTAAGCATTCACCCGCGACACCTGTGGAGTCACAAGTACGCTACCAACCTTTAAACAACCCCCCCCCCCCCCTTTCCCCATATTGGGCCTCCGGTACCCTCACTCACGCAGTGAAAGTTTTTTTTTTATGTGATAGGTGGCAGACGAGCAGACGGATCGCCTGATGGTAAGCGATTACCGCCGCCCATAGACACCCGCGACACTAGTAGAGTCACAAGTGTGCTGTCTATCCTTTCCCCCGGATTGGGTCTCCGGTAACCTCACTCACACAGCACAGTGCTGCTTCATGCCAGTTTACTGTGAGGCCGTGGTATCACTCCGGTCGACCCTGCCCATAGATGCCGAAGCGTGGCTCTCCCATGGCTAAAACGTTCAGAATCATTATCTCAAATATTGTTTATACACAATTATGAGAAACTATCCGAGACGTGAAGGTTTCCTTACGATGTTTTCCCTCAACGCCGAGCTAATGGTAGAAATATGCACATAGATTTGAAAAGTCCAGAGGTGAGAATGGAAAGTGTGTTCTTATCCACTGAGCTACAATCGCTCTGCAAATAGCTGCCAAAGCACTAAGACTGTGATTTGGACTGGCTGGTGACGATATCCATGTGTTACACTATTTTTTTAAATATATTTAAATGGGTTTGCACTTGACCTCATCTCACCTGATGGAAAGTGACAATAAGGTCTAAGATGTAGCGTGCTTACCCAGAAGAAGCCTATTCACTCTCGACTTAAAGACACCCAAATTATAGTTTACTGGGAATACAGAAGCCGGCAAGTTGTTCCATTCCTTAGCAGTTCGTACCAAGATAGAAGAAGCGAAACGCTTAGTACGAGCTGGTGGAACTTCCACAGTGTAAAGGTGGATTCCTGCCGTTTGTCCATCTTCATAAACAAGATTTCTGTTGTTCAGTTGTTCAGCTCATCTTAAAAATAGCAGAAAACCAAACATTGCAAACGTTACCATTACAGTATACCATTTAAATGTGGGAGAGCCACGCTTAGGCATGAATGGGCCGGCACGACCGGAGATACTACTGCCTCACATAAGACCGGCGTGAAGCAGCGCCTGCGCTGTGTTTCGCCGTGTGAGTGAGGTTACTTGAGGCCCAATGGGGGGAAGGGGAAAAGGTTGGCGGCGCACTTGTGACTCCACTGGTGTTGCGGGTGTCCATGGGCGGCGGAATTTTTTACCATCAGGTGATCCGTCTGCTCGTCTGCCACCTCTCATATATAAAAATATATATAAAAAAAAACATTGCATATTTACTTTCAAATATAAAAGTAATTTCAGTAGGTTAGACGGCAGTCGCTTCATTATAATTACTAGATAGATAGATAGATATTCTTTATTGCACAAAAATAAAATACAAGCATGAGCAACAGACAGTACAATAAGTCGGTCTTATCGCTTGTAGCGATTTCTTCCAGACAACCTTTGGGTAGAGGAAAGAAATATCGTATTCGTAATAATAAGGGAAGGCAGTGCAAAGTAGTTTAACAAATAAAATTGAGAATGGCAGAAATATACATTATTTTATATATTAATATTATTACTAGGTTACCTAAATCCTGAATCCAGAATGAATGTAGGTAGTGGTTAGTGGGTCGCACTCTAAAGCGACGGCTGCGCAAGAGGTCTCGTATCCCATCCCCGGCCGCCCGGGTCAAAAATTATGTACTTAAGTTAGGTGTCAGCCCGGAGTCTACAAGTTGGCGGTCATGTACCCCCGTGCCTCGGAATGCACGTTAAGCCGTTGCTCCTGCGCTCAATCCCTCTCCGATCGTGTCACGCTGGAGTCCCATCAGAATATGAGGGTAAGGGAATAGAGAGTGCACTTGTTTTTGTGCACACATAATATATCCTGCGTACGTGGCTGATCATTGAGATTGGCCGCCGTAGCCGTAATCGGTTGGAGGATTATTATTAAATCCTGAATCATGGTCCAAGCGTAGTAGGCTCCAAAGCGACAGTTTTGGATGCAACCGGGAATCATACATTGAGTTGAGAGTGAGAGATAAAAGTGATTTCATATATATATATAGCATGTAATTGCTAATATTAATGCCTAGCATAGTGTTGATGCGTTTTTTTTTCATCTTTTTATTTTTTGTAATTGTATTTTTTTTTTTTGTATAATCGGCCTGTCCCCGTATTGCGCATCTTTGCAGTTAACCTATCTATTCCTTTTTTTTTCAATTTTGCATGGATATGGAACAGATGCTCAATAATGTTATGGTAGTCGCTGAAAACCAGCGTCGGGGTTGGTCTCTTGGATCAGCACCAACTATTGCTGAGCGGCCGCCTGTTTGGCGCATACAGGGATAATGTTGTCCTACTTATCGTTATGATTAATGTCCAGTAATGTTTCTAATTAAGTTTCCTTGTTTTGTATTGTGCCAAATAAAGTTATCATTCATTCATTATTTCTCAGCAGTTGTTATTTCCAAATGTCTAGATAACAACTGTAGGTACGAGTAGATGAGTCGAAATATAACTAGTTATTTCTAGATAACTATGTAATAATTCGACTCACACTTCCGTAATTCAATGACAACCAATGACAACGTTATCGCCAGACAAATTCTAAACACGATTCGACAACACCGATAAGATTAAGGCAACGATGCAATGAATAATGATAAAATATAAATGAATGAAATAAATGAATGATGATAAAATATGAATAGAATAGATTAAATAAATAAATGTAATAATTTCTTATAATCCAATGGAGATTCCTTCAAACAAAGCGTAAAGAAGTATCTCGCGGGCCAATATGGCAGTGCCAACGAAGGTGATTATTTTATGTAATAAGTGGCAGACGAGCAGATGGATCTTATTCTTTCTTAGACCTATTTTAAACCCTAACTATAATATAGATGTCACTAGTATTCAAATGCATAGATAATATTGAAGAAATAATATTTGAAAACCATTATGTACCTATTTATAAGTTTTGTTAATTACATTATACTTAATTCTACTTAATCTATTTGCGCGCCTGCTGGCACGCTGGATACCGTGTCCATGATACTTTTTATAACATCTTTGTATCAAATTGTGTATTAAGCAAATAAATTCTGTTTCTGTTTCTGTTTTTGTTTCTTAAATGATAGCTGTTATCTACATGGAAATATTTCAACGATAACTTTTTTACTTACACTAAAAATTCATAAGAAAATCACCAAGTCGTCTGGAAGAGACCGCTACTCGAAATAGGACTGTCATTTTAGGTTGTGACTTGTTTATGGCCTATTTATCCTTATTTGGGGCCCACCAACATAGCTTTTACTGTACTTTTGGTTTAAATTATAAAACTTAAAATAATGTTATGTAAATGTAACTGATGTGTGTTCAATAAATAATTGTTATTTTATTATTTATTTATTTTTATTTTGTACAGAAATCAGTAAGTAATCTAGGTGTCATAAATTGATAAGCTTTCATCGATATTTTACAAGTCTCAATAAATTTATCGATATTTAATCGATAATAAAATGTGCATCCCGTAAGATTAATTAGGTACCTACATATTTCTTTTCTACCAAGAAGTACTCGTAAGTTCTGTGTGGGAGGGAGAGGGCGCCGATAACTCGCGTGCGACAGGGACACAATGTCAAATTCCAAATGAATGTGATTCAGAGGTGGTTGACCCGCGTTTTGATGATGCATGGTATATTCGCGAGTACGGTGCGCAGGAGCATCGATGCATGAGAGGGAAAGAAAGAATGACCTGGACCGAGTATTTTGTGGGTGACCTCATTTTGGGAGTTGGTCATGGGTGAACCACTAAATATTAAGTAGGTCACCCATGACTCACTAAATATAAAAATAAGTTTTTTTTTAACACGCAAGCGATTGTCATTCCATCCTTACCATCTCGATGGATAGCGTTCTAGTCTGTGTGTTTCTCACTGAACTTTATACCACATACCTCATTTCTGTGGCACGGTTTGGCTGCACTAGTATTTCCCGACGGCTACTGCTTAAGAACCTTCAAGAGAAGAGATTACTCCTTTTTAAAAGGCCAACAACGCAATAGCGATCTCTCTGATTTTGCAGATGTTCATGAGCGGCGTTGATTACTTATCATCAGGTGGCCTGCTTGCTCATTTGTCGCCTCTAGCATTAAAAAACTAGGATCGGTGTAAATAAAAAAATATTGCCGTGTGGTCCCAGCAGAGTAGAATAGACCACCCTCACTCTTACCGAGGTGTCGTGTGTCTCTTAAAGAGAGGTCGTAGCTTCAAATCTGAGCATCCGCATCTGGATTTTTTTTTAATGTCTGGACTTATCTAGTCTGGTCGCGGTTCAGGCGGAAGTAAAGTAAAAAATACGCCTCTACGAATTAGGATTGAAGTATTTTTCTATTTTCGCCGTGTGGTCCCCGGCAGAGTAGAATAGGCCACCCTCACTCTTACCGAGGTGTCGTAAAATGCGACTAAGGTAAAGCTGCTGGCATGATCATCAGCACCCAGAGAAGGAAAACTCTGCATTTACATCAAAACCCTCGCCAACCCGTCTGCCAAGTGTGGTGAGTATGGCAATTACCCCTCATGTGATTGAGGGAGGCCCGTGCCCCAGCAGTGGGGACTTAAATGGGCTGATGATGATAATGAAAATAATATTGGCAAATTTTGGACAGGTATTTGGTTTAGTCCATTGTTGTCGGCAAAAATGACCTACAGCTTAGGTACTTTGATATTTTTCGTCGTGGATCAGACTGATCCCCGCTATGGGCGATGAGGCTGAAGGTCAGGGGTGTGGTGGTACCTGCTTATGCATCTGCGCATCAGGAAAGCCATTCCAGATTGAAAGCCAAACACAACCGTTTTGGGTTGTTTTTGGCTGAGTGTGAATAAGATAACCCCCTTTGGCTGAGTGTGAATAAGGTAGGTACTCGTCCCATTTCACCACATTTATCATCATACGACATTATATCACTAAAACACAATTTTTTTATATGGATTTCAGGTGACATCCGTCATGTTTTTTCACATCGAAAATCCCGTGAATTGGGCTCCAGGACCCCAATTCTCGTGCTTGTGACATTTATTTTCATACGACATATATCACTAAAACATAATTATTTCTTTTTGGTTTTCAAGTGATATCCGCCATGTGTTCAGAATATCACGAGCACGAGAATTGGGCTCCAGATCGGTAACGTTTCTTTTGTAAAAACAAAAAAAATCCTTATTATTAAAACTAGAATTTTAAAATAATTAGATTTGGTTTAATTAGCTTTAAATTTTAAAAAAATCAAAGGAGCGCACGCAGAAATGGCAGATGAAGCAAAAGATTTCTACTTGTAGATATCGATGTTCCCACTGTAGATATGTGTTACCGACTACTTCCGGGGGACCACCAATACCAACACGCCCCTCGAACGGAAGTTCCGCTAATAATTATAAATAATTAAGTTATGGTCTAAAACTAGACTTAGCTTCATAAAACCTGTTTAAAATATTAAAATATAATTTACACACACTTAGATTAGTACAATATATTAAAATTAGATTAATTATAAATAAATAGTTGTTTTTAAAATTCAATGTGATGAGTCGTAGCGGGGGTATATTTTTTCGTCTGTATAAAATGGAGTGTAACGATGATTTGGACACATTTCTCTGTTGACTTTGTTAAGGGGTGATTCTGCCCGAATAAATATCGATAAAATAAGTACCGAGCTGCGTGATTATTTAGCCACCCTGACCCACTTCTGTTTCATATGTAAATATCTACAGCGCGAACACGATCAGAAGGCACTTCAGTCGCATTGACAGGGGGAGCGTTGTACAACATTTCTTCTATGGGAAAATGTTTATACAGCATTAGTTCCTGAATTTAGCCACGTGCCAAATAACCTTAGGGCGACTATACAGATTAGAATGACAGATGTCATTTGACCTTTAAGTATTTTTAGATGATTTCTGTCTGTGACATTAATAGCGGATTCGGCGGGTAGGGCTAAAACAAGCCGCATGGGCTGATGCAATTCAAAGGTTTTAAATTAGTGTCTAGTGGTTTTTAGTGTTCAAATTTGGTGTTTATTTGTGCAGTGAAGTGCCGCAAAGTGATCCTAATAATAAGAATCGTTGGATTGTATCGTTCATAACACTGTTATTGTGTGTCGAGTGAGTTGTCTCGTGACAACTTGCTTGGACCTAATAGAGTCTTAAAACCTACGATTGCTTTTAGAATGATATCCGCTGAATCCGTAGGTCGAACGATAAAACGTAAAACACCGGCGTTTTATACTCAATGAAGTGACTGTGACTTTGACTGACTTCGACTGTTGACTACCTACTTATTCTCAATAAGTTACTTGACATTGGCGAATTATCTTCGGGTAGAGCCATAATAAAAAAAATGACATTAATAGCTGTAATTTTAATCAAGCTATATTTTACGGCCTAGAAGTGAAGGACACTACTCGTCTGGTAATTGTAACGCCGCAACAGCCGTCTGACCTTCGCCATCCTTCGCGACGGATATGTATTAGTTACATTTACCCCGTGTAATATTTTTGTTTGATTCTTCTTAGACGCATTTGCGTCCAGTACCGACCCAAATACGCGTCCACGAAACGCCGATCGCGCGTTATCGCGGCACTGACCCGCACAATAGCACGCACACACACAACACATACAACACACAAAACACGCGGTTGTTTTGTTCTGTTTTTAAGTTTCGGATGTAATGGCGACTTTATTGACGCATCTGTCTGGGAGTGGGCTCGGAATATTCGCAAGTAAAAGAGAATTTTGATGTGAATGTTTTGTCCAAGATATCATTAGGAACATCTGTCTGGCTCAATGGCGCATTTGGTAGTGAACCTGCGTCATACGCCAAAGGTTGTGGGTTCGTTCCTCACCCTGGACAAACATTCACGTCATAAACATTTACCACTACCGTACTACAGCTCTTTTCATCCCGTTCTAACACTCAATGTCAAAAGGGACTGGCACGAGTTTTGTTCCACGACTATCCTTAGTTCGCGATTTGTACTAAGGGGGTTAGTATTTGTTCAGGTTATAAAATAGAAATCATTATTTTATTTTTTTAATGATTTAAGACTCCATTCTTTTTTTCTGAATTTCACTTGTCTTGACCGGGAATCAAACCTAAAAAAATCTAATCATTAAGATTGGCTTCTTTATTCTACTAATTTATACAGTCAATATAAAAGACAAGATTTCTCGAAGAAACATTAGGTCTTACATAGGTACATACCTACTTAGGTAGGTAGGTACCTACACTAATCTGTCGTTAGGTCGTTAATCGACTTTAGATTGCACAACAATCCAGCTACCACGACACCAAAACAGCCTTTTACTTTCCTGATCTAACCGGGATTCGAACCTGGCCTACAGAAACGTTTAAGAAAATTTTCTAAAAAGTTAACTTTTCAACCGTCAAAAGAGTGTAAGTAAGATGGCGTCTTGACAAAATGGCGGTCGTTTTAAGGTATTTATCAGCAAGGGCCACCTGAATCTTTATCGGAGCGCGAGGTCGGTGCCCGCGTCTCATATTCGTTTTGTGACGAGAAATATTTTTACTGACTTTAAGTGGGTAGTCGTAAGATGTTTTAAAACGAGATAAAAATCAGATTTAATAGATAGGAAAGATAAGCTAATCGTGTGGGTAAGTCACACATTTGACGACCCGTTTGGAACAGTGGTAGTGAACTCTGCCTTTGGTCCAAAGGTTGCGGGTTCGATCCCCGCACAGTATAAACATTTGTGTGCATGAACATGTCTGTTTGTATTGGTCTGGGTGTTTCTATGTATTATATGTATGTATTTACAAAAAAAAAGTATTATATGTAAGTTGTAATCCCACTATTGATTCTGATATCCGTAACACAGGTGCATGAGCTACCTATCTCGGAGTCAGATCAATGTATGTGATGTTGTGAAATATGTATTATTTAACAAAAAAAAACACATCTACTCATTTTAGGATACCTAGGTACTTTGTCTTGGTCTAAACTAAGGTTTTCCTACTAAGATAACCAGAAATACTTAACGTAAGTAAGTCTTAAAAACATCTAGACAAAGATGCCTTGTTTCAAGTCAACAAATATTTGCGTCGGTGCCGAAATGGAATCCCTGACCTAAGGGTCCCAAAGCTTCAAACGTCAAGTGCTACGTGGGTCGTCAAAAGTTAATTAATGAAAAATGTTATTGAAAGTGTTATAAACATAGTACTTAGATTAAAATAAGAAAAAGCATTTGAGTTGTAACCGCCTCCGTTTTAGGGCTCCAAGTCCAAAGTAAGTTGTCCACGTGACAACTCACTCGACATAATTACCTACCAATAGTTAAAAACTCCTCAAACATCCAAATAACGAACTAGCTCAGCGTACTAAAAAGGCCCGATGAACCAACCGCCTGAATCACCACGAAACAAAAAGAATACGACTCAATGAGTCCGTTCCAAATTTAAACGCTCCCTCCAAATTAACGATCCCCGAAAATCGCGAGTACTTACTCGATGAGGGGGACGGACGCGATTCAAGGTCGCCGTGAGGCAGGTCGCTGTGACGTCACTGTCGCCCTCCAAAACCGGGGGTCGTTGACCGCGCCGCCATTGCGGAAACTGTGCTGTGCGCGTTCGGAATTCGAATTGGGGCCCATTGTGTGTGTGCGTGTCGCGTTGTAGTAAACGAGTTTCTTTGTAAGTGTGGGAGCAATTTGGGGTTTCTTATTTTTTACGACTTCTCTCGTTGTGGAATTATGATATTGACCCTGTTTGCGTCGAAATTTTAAAGTTACGTTTCCGTGTTCTTTCGCCTTGGGACTCGCAGCTGGTGTGATTTCGGAAAATGTTTCACGTTGTTTTCGGCGACAAATTCACGTCTTTTCTTTTGTGTTTTGCAACTTTTGTTCTTTGAGTCATTTTGGTAAAATATGTTACAAAACATTTTATTATTCTTTACATAAGTACTTATTATCAAGGCTAGGTATTCTCAGTATGATACTTCTACCTGCCTATTGTATTCAATGGCAGTTAGAAACGCGTCTGCAAGTTTTTGTGATGCATTTTTATTGCAATATTATTGGTTTCGAAGACCAGTAGGTATTATATAGATTGGCCAATGAGTACATTAGCCATTCTATATTTAGGTATTGACCATATCTAGACACTAAACTTAAATATTTATATAAACATTATTCCATTGTCTTAATAATTACCTACTTATAGGAAATCTCGGTTTTCAGAAGAAATAGTTCTTGAAACCGAGACAAATACAAATAAAAAATAGATAGATTTAAGAGGCGCTACGCACGGCTTTCAGAATTTTATATACCTACCTAAATAGTGCAAAAAAATAATTTTAAACAAGACCATTACAATTTATGTTATATTTGGAAGGCATTCCCCAGAACACCCACACCTGAGACAAATAACAACAAGAAAGTAAAAAAAAATCATAACAATATTATTAAACTAAGTTAATGACAACTATTTTTTTATAAACCAACACCGAAACCCCTCAACTATTCGCCGTTAAAGCCCAGCCCATTAGATTCTACCCCACCTATTAGAAAAAATCAACATGGTGGCCAAACGTCATTGTGGAACCGGTCCCGCGAGACCCAAGCGCAGCCAATCCTCTAACGCCGTTCAAATTTCGGCTGCGCGGGAGTGGGGGACGTTAGATGCGTGTTATACACAAACACACAATGGTGCGTGTGCCTGTATGTGTTAAAGAGATTATACAATGAGAATGGGGTGTTTAGGGTTTAGTTTTTATTTTATTTAAAAATAATCTACATCTAATAAATACATAATAAATAAGTCATTATTTATTTACAATCCATTGTTTTATTAACAGATTTATAATTTTGCAAAAAGCAATTTAAACAAAATGATTTTGTTTTTATTAATACCTACAAAGTACCTAAGTTATTTTTCTTTGATTGGGTAAATAGTAAAAGAGTTGAAAAATAACTAAGATTTAAACTATTCTTTGATAACTTTTATTGTAGGTAGAATGTCAAAAATCAAAAAAAACTTAATACTTGAGGTATAAGGAAACCCATAAGGAAAATGTCCATTATAATAAAATAAAAAACTACCTAAAAAAACTATCATCTTTATGTACTAAAGATAAAATCACCATCTATCATTGTAACGCATCGCCATTGGTAGCTCATACCTACCACCTAATTTTTTCTAACGCCGAACGGGCCAATAGCAACGCGCCGAATTCGTGATGCGCCAGAGTGGCCGAATTTCTAATGGAGTTAGACGCACACATGCGCAAAGCGGAGGCACAGTGTAAATGTTTGCAGTATAAGAAATGTAGAGTTGGCGAATTTATTTGCTAGGTGTGAAATTTACACTTGATTTTTTAGGTCTCTCCCTTTTACGCGCGACAACTTTTTGTTTGGATGCTACAGGTCATATTATTCTTGTTCGTGACGGGACAGTTTCGTTGACGGTCTCCTGTTGGTCTGTAGTGAGAGTGACAAAGCGTGATTATCAGGTCGGACCTTATCAAATAATTGAAATCAATGGTTTCTAATTTAGGTATATTTTTTATTTTAATATAATTTATAAATATACCTAAGAGGTTCTCTACTTAATAAATAACCTCTGTAAAACTACAAATCAAATATGTTGGTGAGATTGCATTGCGTGTTTTTATTGCTTACCGATATTGTTGAAAATGTAACATCTGATGTCCTAAATTACAAAGTTTGCTATTATATGAGGGTCATGTAGGTGCAACTTGATATTGAATGTTGTAAGTGTTTATCTTTGGTCCCGCGTTGACCTCCTCTTAATCTGTTAGGGTGTTATTCAGAGATGTTAGTTAAACCTTTGTGAACCAAAAAAAAACTGTGAAAAATAAAGTTACTATAATGTCAGAGTCTGATTTTTTTTCAAACGTCAAAACTGCTCTATAACACCGTTTCACTTAGCTAACAAAGGCTTATTGAACGTTCATGAATAAAGCTCTTTTAGTGCGTCAAATTTTGTACCATGTCTAGCAACAACACGCTTCCAATTTAAACCTAAAATTAAGTTGTCACACTTTTTCTTTTTTCTACTGTGTCAGAGTCATGTACACACTGTGTATGTGTTTGCAGGGCTGCCATTTTGGGAGTTTGTAGTTATACATTTTTTATGTAACTAATACATTCCTGTTGGTGTTGTTATACTTACCTTTTCTTTTTGTTGAATATCTACTTTTTATGTGGTGTGGACCACCTGATGGACTGCTATTAACTAAGTAGTTGTCTGATTAAGCATTAAAATTCCTCTTAATCAAATTGTGTAGGTACCTTTATAATAGGTATGCATAGGTATCTATATACTTTTTTTGAAGTGTGATGGATGGCAGACGAGCAGACATAGGTATCACCTGATGGTAAGCAATTGCCGCTGCCCATGGACACCCGTGACACTAGTGGAATCACAACTGCGTTACCAACCTTTTAACCCCCCTTTCCCCGGATTGGGCCTCCGGTTTTAATTAAAAATCTCTAACTTTTTTCAATTATCAAATAAGTAGTTACCTAAACCTATGAAAATATTACGACTTTTTGTCGGAATTGCTACCATTATTGTCTAGGCGTCTCAATATTCACTGATCATACAAAATTATTTAAGCCGCTATTTCATTCTTCTCTCATGGTCTAAATAATTATATCATCATCAGCAACCCACACTCGTCCACTGCTGGACATAGGTCTCCCCTAATGCACGCCACTTCTCCCGATTTTCCGCCACTCTCATCCAGCCCACACCAGCCAGCCTTCGAATGTCATCATCCCATCTTGTCGCAGGGCGTCCTACACTACGCTTACCGAGTCGCGGTCTCCACTCAAGGACTTTACGGCCCCAACGGCTGTCAGTTCTGCGGCTAATATGACCAGCCCACTGCCACTTCAGTTTGCTAATTCGGTGGGCTATGTCGGTGACTCTGGTTCTCTGTCGGATTACATCATTTCTGATGCGGTCCTTCAGAGATACTCCGAGCATAGCCCTTTCCATAGCTCTTTGAGCGACTTTGAACCGGTGGACTAGTCCAGCCGTGAGTGTCCACGTCTCGGCACCGTAAGTCATGACCGGAAGGACGCACTGGTCGAAGACTTTCGACTTAAGACTTTGAGGGATGGGTGACGAGAAGACTTGACGAAGTTTACCAAATGCTGCCCAGCCTAGCTGAATTCTTCTATTGGCTTCTCTCTCGAAGTTGTTTCTGCCTAATTGGAGCGCTTGTCCTAGATAGACATATTCCTGAACAACTTCGAGAGGTACTCCATTAACAGCGACCGGTCCCGGATCAACGAGCTCGTTGAACATGACCTTGGTTTTATCCAAGTTCATCCGAAGACCGATGTGTTTGGAAGATTCAGCCAGGCTGCTCACCATCTCCTGTAGGTCTTGTAGGGTTTCCGCCAAGATGACGATGTCGTCTGCGAATCGTAGGTGTGACATGTACTCGCCATTAATATTGATTCCGCGCTCCTTCCAGTTTAGTGTTCCAAACATGTCCTGCAGCGCAGCGGAGAAAAGTTTCGGAGATATAACATCTCCTTGTCTCACACCACGTCGCAGCAGGACAGGCTCAGTTTGGCCATTTTGGATTACTACGGACATATTAGCAGCGTCATACAGACACCTCAACACCTCGATATATCGCCAATCGACTTGGCACCTTTGCAAGGCCTCTAGAACAGCCCAGGTCTCGACGGAGTCAAAAGCTTTTTCATAGTCCACAAACGCCATGCACAGGGGCTGGTTATACTCTTTGGTCTTCTGTATAACCTGCCTCACTGTGTGAATATGGTCTATGGTGCTATAACTCCGTCGGAATCCGGCCTGCTCTGCAGGTTGAGCTTCGTCAAGTCTTCGTGTAAGGCGATTCGAAATGACTCTTGAGAACAGCTTATAGACGTGACTCAGGAGAGAAATTGGTCGATAGTTCTTCAGTAAAGTTTTGTCGCCTTTCTTGAAGAACAATACGACCAAGCTCCGCTGCCACGCCCTAGGAGTTCTCCCGGAGAAAAGAACTGAGTTAAATATACGCCGAAGTTCCTTCAGCACCGGCTTGCCGGCTGCTTTCAGAAGCTCGGTTGTAACTCCGTCTTCTCCCGGGGCTTTTCCATTTTTAAGTTGCCCAAGAGCTGCTTCGATCTCCTCCAGGCTGATGTCGGGAAGATCCTCCGTCGCATGGCGGGTTAATGTGGCTCTTAAATCCTTCTCATCCGGCGTAGGGTGAGGTGAGTGCGACGCGTATAACTGGCTGTAGAAGGTGTAAACTTCCGAAAGAATCTCAGGCTTTGAAGTGACGACTTCTCCGTTTGTTTTGGTCACCTTCGACAGGTGGCTCCTTCCAAGCTGTTGTACGAAGACTTTGGACCCCCGGTTCTGCTCAATTGCTCTCTGTATTGAGAGTGTATTGGAACTTCGGAGGTCACGTCTTATCAGCTTGGAGATGGACTTATTCAGAGCCCGTTGTTCTGCCGAAGTGACTGATGGATCGTTCCGCCTCTTGTCCATTAGGTCCAGAGTCTCTTTCGAAAGTTTAGACCGCTTGCCCATACGTCGCAACTCACAAAATTTTGCACCCTCGTCCCGAAGGATTTCCACCACTTGGTCGAGTTCTTCGTCGATATCCACGTCAATTGTGGTTTCCAAAGCAGCGAACCGATTTTCCAATTTTAGTTGGAAGGCGTCGGCACCAGCGAGCGATTGGAGCAGATTTGGCCGGAGCGTGGACTTCATCAACCGAGAACGTTCAAGCTTAAAATCGATATTCAGAGTGCCTCTGAGAAGTCGGTGATCACTTCCGGTTTTAAACCTATTGATCACTGAGACATCTCTGAATATTCGCTTTTTGTCCGATATGATGAAGTCGATCTCATTTTTAGTCATAGTATCGGGGCTCTGCCACGTCCATTTCCTCTGGGGCTGTTTCTTAAAGAACGAGTTCATTAAGAAAAGCCCCTCGCGCTCTAAGAAATTGACGAGCATTTGCCCCCTATGATTTCTACTCCCAAAGCCGCATGATCCCAACATCGATTCGCTGCAAGTCTGTACACCCACTTTGGCGTTGAAGTCCCCCATGACAACGTTATAGTGAGCCTTGGTGGTGGTGTGTAAGGCTCGAGAGATGTCCTCATACATCTCTTCCACGACATCGTCCGGGTATGTCGACGTTGGAGCGTACACTTGAATAACCTTTAGGCTATACCTGTTGGTTAATTTAATTACGAGGTACGCAACCCTCGCCGACACACTGGAGATTTCAATAACGTTGTCAGTGAGGACTTTGTTGACTAGGAACCCGACGCCGCCCTGTGACGGATTATCTCCTTCCCTGAAGTACATAAGATGGCCAGACTCTAGGGTCAGCGTGTCCTCGCCCTCTCTACGGACTTCGCACAGCCCGAGAACATGCCATCTCATGTGCTTCAGCTCCTCCTCGAGTTGGGCCAAATGTGAGTCGAGTCGTAGCGTGCGTCCGTTAAACGTCGCCAAGGTCAGTGTGGTATGGCGGCCTTCCGTATACCGGAGATTCTTAGCACCCCCTGCCCTGCCGTTACCGAGACCGCCGCCTTGGCCCGGAATAGCAGGGCTGCCGGGAACTGGGGGCCGGGGCAATACAGTGTCTTTCATTAGGGGGAATGGACCATAACCCACCACGCTGGTCCAGTGCGGGTTGGTGGGTGGTTCGCCAGGGCCTCTTTTGTTGGTTAGCAGGACGCGCCACGGGCAGGAGAGGTTGACTTGGAACCCGAAAGATGTTGTGTGGGCCCCCTTACGTCCCCAATATAATTATATACTTAAAAGATATTGTGTGCAAACCATAAACAAACTCCAAGATCTGATATAATGGACAGTCGGGAACCCTAGCGAGCCCTGCCTAAACGCCACCAAAGTCTCTACGTAGAGCCTCTCTGTGTGTGTGTGGACATTAGCATTTAGTCAATAGGTGTCAAGAGTATGCGCGATGAATTATTTATTCGGGCGTTTTCGGCTCTCCGACACTCACGGAGTCATGGTAGAGCTGTTTTATGGATGGTAATCCATACAATGTGATGGTGCTTTTATTGTATTATGAAATGATTTGGTGTCTGATTTTGTAGATGCGAATGCCCTTCGCAAGCCTTAGATAGATTTTTTTTACTATAGATAGGTCAATGCTTACGTTTGACCATACTTCACCTGATGGTAAGTGATAATATGGTCTAAGATGTAGCACAATTACCTAGAAGATACCTATTCATTCCAAATTGTTGCCTCTAGGGAACACCTCCTCAGGCAGCTGATTCCACTGTTTCGCAGTACGAATAAGGAAACAGGATTCAAACCTCTTTGTGCGGACTTTTGGTATTTCTACCATGTACCGGTGTGGATTGAGGGTCTGCCTGGTGGAGTAGTGGAAGAACGGATATGCTCCAATGGCATTCTTAAAGGTAACCTTTTTTTTATGGCTAGTAGTGTTGTGCGTCGGAGAAGTAGTCAACTCTGCCAATGTTAAGTGAGTAGAGACAGATATTACGAATTGAATTGACCAGTGATTTGAGTTGACTTCTTAATTAATTGAGTTTTCTTTTTAGAAAATCACTACCTACATATCACAAAACTAAACGTACACATAGACAATACTGTAAAATGGAAAGTTCATTTTAAAATCGAATATAGGTAATAATGGTTAATATAATTACATAGATATTTTATATTAGGTATGAGAAAGGTAACCAGTAAGGTATTACTCTGATTTTTAATTATGTGGACTAACTGACAGATGTCAAATGTCAGTTTCCATACATTTTAACATTTTCTTACGGCCAAACGTGTAAGAATATTATGATTTTTGAACAGATTACCTACTCAGTTCAAAATCATAGCATACGCCTACCTATAAGTAATAAACCTATTATTAAAAGTAGGGTAACCACCCTACTTTTGGAATCGAACCCGGAAACATAAACGCATTGCAACCCTAGCCTACTACGCCACCGAGGCAGTCACTGGCGGTTTGTATTTCTAAATCTGTAGCGTCACTCCTAGGTGTACCTACTCCAATTTTGCACCACATTCAGGCCATCGAAAATTCCCCCAAACTGTCGCCGTCACTCCGGTTTTGATCAGGGCTGTTAAACGGAGGTAATGTTACTTGTGTCGAAAAAACCGGCCAAGTGCGAGTCGGACTCGCCCATGAAGGAGGTTCATGTATTTACAAGAGAACATTATTACTATATGTATAAATAAATAATGAATTAAGACAACACCACATACATTGTCCAGGTCCCAAACTAAGGTTTTAGGTAGCACAAACACCCAGACCCAACACAAATATCTGTTACATCAACAAACATTTGTGTTGGTGCGGGTATCAAACCCGCGACCCTTGCGCCTCAACCAGTCCTATTCAAGTATATATTTGTAATTCCGCTGTTAGTTCTGATATCCGTAACACAGGTGCTTGAGCTACCTATCTCGGAGTCAGATCAATGTATGTGATGTTGTGAAATATTTATTTTAAAAAAATGGTAGAATCAAGCCTAAGCCAGTAGTTAGGTACGGTCAGCATCAAAAGTAGCTTAACACTTAAGTACCATGTCGAAGCCGTTGGCCGTGTGGTCCCCGGCAGAGTAGAATAGGCCACCCTCACTCTTACCGAGGTGTCGTAAAAGGCGACTAAGGTAAAGCTGCTGGCATAATCATCAGCACCCAGAGAAGGAAAACTCAGCATTAATATCAAAACCCTCGCCAACCCGTCTGCCAAGCGTGTTGAGTATGGCAATTACCCCTCATGTGATTGAGGGAGGTCCGTGCCCCAGCAGTGGGGACTTAAATGGGCTGATGATGAATGAAGACCATGTCGAAGCAACATTTTTACGAACCCCTTGGAAACTTGCCTATAATAGGCAAACCAGTTACTTTGACATGATACTAATAAAGTGTTAAGCTACTTTTGATGTTGACTGTACCAAAGGATTTCTCTTGCTCTGTAAATGAAATGAGAAAAAAACCAAGCCATACATATTTTACTCTACCAAAAGTTACAAAGTGGGTGTTCCATTTTAGGTTCTACGTTGATATATTTCCCTAATTTCGTTTATGTTTTTGTGTAGAGTTAACTCCTAAAATGTAGAGTCCTGCCAGTGAACCCAGCGAGATACTGCACACTCCTACATTGCTCTAACGTATCCTATTTAATGTTGCTGTACACTGCTGGTCCAGGAAACGGAACCTCCTATGAATGAATATACCTACTTTTATTGCACTCAAAACAGTATGAAAGCTTTAAACTAGGTATCACAGGAGATGTACAAAGAATATAAGTAATAATAACTATTTTATTAAACTATTGTTTCATACCTTGAGCCACGCGCAACGCAGGATTCAGTAGTTGCCCCTGATTAAGGCTGCCATCACCAAATTTGCCAACGCCGGACCCACACGGCAAAAATCCCGGACATTTGGGCAAAATTGGTTTTTTCTCGGACACTTCTGTAAAAGTATTTTTTGCAAGAAAAATAGAAACATAATTTTTCGCACCGACCCCATTGGCAACAGAGTTTCACAACCAGTTGCCAAAGAAGAACTAACATTCTTGTTTCTCAACCAATTTCCAAAGACGATAGATTTTTCTTTTTCACATCTGCTCTCGCGACATAGTCGTCACTTCGCGCTGAGGCCCCCAATTTCTCAGAACGCTATACTATACTTATATTCTACCTACTATATTTTGCAAAGCCTTCTTGAATGCGAATTGCGAATTGGATTCGTGGTTGAATTTATAACTAAAGTTTATGTCAAAAAATTGGACTTTCCTTGACCTTTTGACCGTTGGAGAGCCACGCTTCGGCATGAATGGGCCGGCTCGACCGGTGTGGTACCATGGCCTGACAGAAAACCGGCGTGAAGTACCATTGTGATATGTTACGCTGCATTAGTGAGGGTACCGGAGGCCCAATCCTGGGAAAAGGGGGGTTTAAAGATCGGCAACGCACTTGTGACTCAACGAGTGTCCATGGACGGCGGCAATCGCTTACCATCATGTGATCCATCTACTCGTCTGCCACGTATCTCATAAAAAAAACAACAAAAGTGGTTATGGTGAGGACGGATGGTCGGATGGACACATGGAAATGGCGAAACTATAAGGATTTCTCGTGTACTACAGAACCCTTTAAAGGAATCCCTAGCCTAGATTCTTAAAAATCTTAGACTTATGTGACCCGTTTCCCTGTCCGCCAGTGCAGGTACAGTGGGCGCGCAATTTTTAAGACTAATTATCGCCGTCCGTCAGTGTCCGCGGAGACGCGCGCATTTGTCGGCGACTGTACCGCGTATTGTGCAATGCACTTTTCTACTGCAATGTTTTGTTGTTATTGACTTGGTGGGGAATGCTTTTCTTGTATTTACTACAAAGGCGACTGTATCTAGCTCATTGGATAAGAACGTACGCCTTCCGAGCTGGCGGTCGTGGATTCGAATCTGAGCATGCTCCGTGCATTTTGACCGTGCAAAACGCTGCGGCATCATTAGGTCGGCTTAACCGTAGTAATACCACGGCACGTTGGGAAGAAGAGAGGAAGTCAAAAGGTTGGCAGCGCACTTGTGTACCCACTGGTGTTGCCTACCCATGGACTGTGGCAATCTACCCGTCTGCCATCTGTCACATTATCATCATCATCATCAGTCCATTTAAGTCCCCACTGCTGGGGCACGGGCCTCCCTCAATCACATGAGGGGTAATTGCCATACTCACCACGCTTGGCAGACGGGTTGGCGAGGGTTTTGATATAAATGCGGAGTTTTCCTTCTCTGGGTGCTGATGGTCATGCCAGCAGCTTTACCTAAGTCGCCTTTTACGACACCTCGGTAAGAGTGAGGGTGGCCTATTCTACTCTGCCGGGGACCACACGGCCAATAACATCTGTCACATAAAAAAAGGGAATTTAAGAATATGAGTAAATACTTATATGCCATATAGGTACGCTCTATCTTTCTTCTACCCAAAAGTTGTCTGGAAGAAATCACTACAACTACAGCAACACTATTGTACTGTCTGTTACCGTACCGTACTTATAAGATTGTTTCAGTGCAACAAAGAATAGCTATCTATATATTTAGGTATAGGTACAGTCAAAGAAGGAAAAGGTTCATCAGTTTTCAAATTGATTCGTTTGATATGCTATGAGCACTTATTACCTTTCGTAAATTTGTCAGAGTAATACCTGTTGCACAGAAAATTATGCTTAACTGTTAGATCAGAAAGTTCAGATTTGCTTGTAGCAATACTGATTCCTTTTGATGTAAAGAAAATTTAAAGAAGATTGGCAGATTTTTTTAAAACGGTATATTGGTATAACTGATTCTTGCCGTGCAAGCAAAAATTTACCTTAAGGTGACGAACCTTTTTATTCTCTGTACCGTACATAGGGATATATACCTACGCTGTATAGCAAAGTCGTTACCTAAATTAACAAAGCCCACTGTCTATTGACACGCTATAGCTTACACAATTATCGCTAAACGAGTCTACCAGAACAGTCAGGAGTGCAAATATGACGGACTTTGCTAAGAAAACGTTTGCACTCCGTTGAAATGTGACAGGGGGAGGGGGAGGCAAACAAAGGAGTCGATATGCGCCGTTGTTGTATATTTTGGTTTGTTTTCATCCCATTAACTTTAGTTTTCAATTGCTGGTGGTGCAAGTGTGAGGAGCGAGCGGGATTGGATTCTATCAGCCTTTTTTAAGAGAAAAGAAGGGGCAAATCAGCTGATGGGAAAATAAGGATCACCACTGCCCATGCTCGAATCTTTGATGTAAACAAAAACAAACTGACTATTTGACTATTTGAATACCTATTTGAATATCGTTTGACAATTATTTGATTTATGCATGTGTTTTTTTTTTGTTTGTTTTTTAAATTTAATTCAGTTGTATTTTTTTGTAAAATTTAAACTTGTGTGCGTGTTGGTATCATTTCTGTAAGCCATAGGTATACTGTAATAAATAAATAAATAAAAGAAAAGTATCAAAACAAATGTATATATATGTGATCTCGATGTTGGTTTCGATATCCGTAACACAGGTGCTTGAGCTACCTCTCTCGGAGTCAGGTCAATGTATGTGATGTTGTGAAAGATTTTTTTTACGATTACCAAAGGTATCGGAGACCCAATCCGGGGGAACTTTTGATTCCACTGGTGTCGAAGGTGTTCTTGGGCGGCGGCTATCGCTTACCATCAAGTGATCCGTCTGCTTGTCTGCCACCTATCACAAAAAAAGAGCGTCAGCTTTGTATTTACCAGACTCCCCAAATAAAAAATCATGGTCTAAGCATACCCCGGGCTCCAGAGGTACCGAAGGCCTAATCCGGGGGAAAGGGGGTTTTAAAGGTTGGCAGCGCACTTGTAACTCCACTGGTGTCGTAAGTGTCCATGGGCGGCGGTTTTCACTTACCATCAAGTGATCCGTCTGCTCGTCTGCTATCTGAAAACTTTACTGCGGCTTCGTCCACTGTAGCAAATGCTGAGGTTGGGCCTTGTTGGCTACAGAATTTGTTCTATTTATGTATTTATGTCACTTGGTTTAAATTTGTATTCTGTTTCCAATAAAGAAATCTTTATCTTTATCACATAAAAAAAGAGCGACTGCTTTGGACGCAACCGGGAATTACTTACACGATAAGATTAACAAGTTCTTGTACTTACTAACTTATCTCGCATAACTTGGAACCCCCCAATGCTTTTAAGTTAATTAAGCAATATCCAGCACTTGTACGCAATTCCCGGGACATTCGGCCAAAGCCGGGACACTTTACTTGAGTGTCCCGACACTTTACTCCGGTGTCCCACCACCTCCGGGACGCCTTTACATCGCGGCTTTTAATCTGCTGATGGGCCATAATCGACCTCTGGAGTAATCGTGTGAACGTAAATAACACGTGGATGGCTCCAAGGTTTTGACTTGACCTTTTGTCATTATGTTATAGGGTTCCGTGCCTCATAATGAAAAAACCTTCATAAGATGAATTTGGACACTTTAGGTTAGAAATCGATGCACGAGATTTGGTGTTGGCGGCGACTGCTGCGGATTCCCTGGACGGCACACAGAACCAATGTTTCAATTGTTGAAGAACTGAAAATCAAACAGAGGTTATCGTCAACTGTGCAATTACGAATCCTCAAATATTTTGGCCACGTTGTTCGCACGAACACTCCATGGAGAGACTCATTGTCCAGGGACATGTGGAAGGCGTGGGCACTCACCAACGCGTTAGACAGGACTGGAACACAGACATCCATTGTCCAAAACTCCCGAAACGCAGTGGACCGCAACAAGTGGATACACATCGCCCGAGCCGCATCAGCACACGAAAATGCTACATCATCAACCACGACCACTCTTTCAATAGTAAACGACTAAGAGGGAGGGTGATGGTATCAGAAATGATGAGATCCGCAGGAGAACTAGGGTCACAGACATAGCCCATATCCGAAATGAGGTGATCCGGCAGAGAACCAAAGTTATCGACATTGCTCACCGGATTAGCAAGCTTAAGTGGCAGTGGGCTGGCCATATTAGCCGCAGAACCGACAACCGATGGGGTAAACGAGTTCTGGAGTGGAGACCGCGTCTTGGCATACGTAATGTAGGGCGCCAAATGGCTAGGTGGGGGGACGATCTGCGCAGGATGGCTGGCAAGAGCTGGATGCGAGAAGTCATGGATAGATCACAGTGGCGAACAATTGGAGAGGCCTACGTCCAGCAGTGGACTGCGATAGGCTGATGATGATGATGATGATAGCCCAAAGGATTGCATGCCTCAAGTGGCAATGTGCAGGGTACATAGCGAGGAGAACAGACGGCCGTTGGGGCGGAAAGGTCCTCGAATGGAGGCCACGTACAGGATGTCGCAGCCGTGGCAGGCCCCCCACAAGGTGGACCGATGATCTGGTGAAGATCGCGGTAATCCATTGGATGCGGGCGGCACAGGACTGATCTGTGTGGAGAACATTGGGGGAGGCCTATGTCGACGACGTCCACTGCTGGACGTTTATTGGCTTAAATGATGAACAGGGAGGAGGCCTCATAAGGAAAAAAACGGAACCTTTATAAGATGAATATGAACCGTTTATTTTGGGAATGCGTCAAGCTATCATCATCAGCTGGTTGAAGTCCACTGCTGGACATAGGCTTCACTTATCCACTGCACTGGACATAAATCGTCCTCAGACTTAATAAAATGGGTAATTCATTTTTTAAGTAATAATAATGTCCTCCAAACCGATAGTTCGTCATGGCGGCCAATCTCAGCGATCAGCCATCGCCGTAGGACATATTATAGTGCACAAGTATTTGCGCAGACACAAGTGCACTCTCTATTCCCGTACCCTCTTATTTCGATTGAGACACTAGTGTGACACGACCGAAGAGGGGATTAGGCGCAGGATCAACGGCTTAACGTGCTTTCCGAGGCACGGGGGTATGAGACCGCCAACTTCCAGACTCCGGGCTAACACTGAGAATTTCTTAACAGAAAAACTTAGGTAAAAATTTTGGCCCGACCCGGGGATCGAACCCGGGACCCCAGGCGCAGCCGTCGCTTTAAAGTGCGACCCACTAACCATTGCGCCACCGAGGCAGTCAAGTTGGCTTAAGTATTCTGTCTGGTGATTCTGGTTCAATAAGCTAACCACAAAATGTCATTAACCCATCACTGGATAAGTTTAAGTTTCATATTAAAATCTTCCTAATGAAGAAAGGTTACTATAGTGTACAAGACTATTTAAATGATAAGGATTCTTGGTCATGCTAATCGATTAGTCTTGTGAGTTGTTATTCATAGTAGTCTGTTAACTTTCATAATTGTATTTTTTTTTCTCTTCTCAATTGAAACTGTGTAACATCATCAATATTTGAAAAGAGTAACTACTGAGTTTCTTGCTGGTGTCTTCTCAGTAGAAATCGACATTCAGAACCAGCGGTAGATATGTGTACCTATTTTAAAATTCATTCGTGTTCTGTATGGACCTAAATTGAATTAAGTTTTTTTTTTATATTTTCTTAAATAAATTCTTTCACGCTAAGATGTGGACGAGGAAGATAAAGTAACTGTAAACTGTAATAAAAAAAACAATTGGAAATTCTCACAACATCTCATACATTGACCTGATTCCGTCCTAAGTAGCTCAATCACTTTTGTTACGGATATCAGACAACATAAGGATTACAAATATATACTGAATAACATATATAACACCCTGAACAAACACAAGTGTTCATCACACGAATGTTTGTCCAGTATCGAACCCACGACCTTTGGCGTACTTAATAGGCCGAACGTTTAACCACTGAGCTACCATCGCACCCTTATTTTGACTTCTTGAAGTAACGGAAGCATTATCTGCATGCTAGCCGAAACTCTGAAGGCCGGCGCAAACGCAGCAAGTGATGCAGTCTAAGCCAGCTTGGAATCATCATCATCATCAGCTACCGACACTCGTCCACTGCTGGACATAGGTCTCCCCTAATGCACGCCAATGTTCCCGATTTTCGGCCACTCTCATCCAGCCCACACTAGCCAGCCTTCGAATGTCATCATCCTATCTTGTCGCAGGGCGTCCAACACTACGCTTACCGAGTCGCGGTCTCCATTTAAGGACTTTACGGCTCCAACGGCTGTCAGTTCTGCGGCTAATATGACCAGCCCACTGCCACTTCAGTTTGCTAATTCGGTGGGCTATGTCGGTGATTCTGGTTCTCTGCTTGGAATGCGCTTTGCTAATTGGACTCTTGAGTTTGACTTTCACCTGCCGCCGCCAGGGGGGGCTTCATTCAGCAGCTCTAGTGGACATGGAACAAATACTTTTAAAGAATGAAACGCATTCTGAGTAGAATTAAAATTATAATAGCAATAAATTAATTAACAAATATCAGTACGCGTGAGTATCTACAATGAATCTGACAGCTCTAGTGACAGACGCCACTAGGGAGGGGGTATCGACTAGTGTTGTCTAGCCATCCGATTTTTATTCAGCTAACAATACTGACATACTTACATAATATATAGTTTGGCTGTGGAAGAGCCAAGCCAAGAGGCTCGACCGGAATGATACCACTACCTCACAGAAAACCGGCGGAAAGCCACTCATGCGCTTTGTATCACCGAGCGAGTGAGTACCGGAGGCCCAATTTTTTTTTATACCACGTCGGTGGGAAACGAGCGTGCGGCTCGCCTAATGGTAAGCGACTACCGTAGCCTATACACGCCTGCAACTTTGGAGGATTTAGAATAGTTAGTTTCGAGTTTTCAACCATGTACCTACCTACCTTATGCCGTGTGGTCCCCGGCAGAGTAGAATAGGCCACCCTCACTCTTACCGAGGTGTCGTAAAAGGCGACTAAGGTAAAGCTGCTGGCATGATCATATCAGCACCCAGAGAAGGAAAACTCTGCATTTATATCAAAACCCTCGCCAACCCGTCTGCCAAGCGTGGTGAGTATGGCAATTACCCCTCATGTGATTGAGGGAGGCCCGTGCCCCAGCAGTGGGGACTTAAATGGGCTGATGATGATGATGATGATGACCTACCTACCTTATTTTTGGGTTTCTGATATATTTCGGCGCTGTTGCAAGCGCCATAGTCACGGAGTAATATTGAAAACTCAAAAATAAAGTACATGGTAGAAATCTCGAAAATAACTATTCCAGAGGACTTGATTTGCAATTTGAAGGAAAAGAGGAGAATGTTGGCAGTGCACTTGTGATTTCAATGGTGTTGGGAGTCCATAGGCGACCGCTTACCATTAGATGAGCCGTCTGCTCATCTCTCGCCTATCACATAACAAAACTAAGTTACCGTCAAAAGTTAGGAAAGTCTCAGTTTTAGCCTCGATCTAAGGTCACCCTACTCGTAACTGGTGACACAGTGAACGTGACCCTCAGTCGGACATTCCCGCTATTATTAACTATGAGTTATGTCTACGCGAGTACATAAATTATTTCCAAGGCAGGTTAATTATTAGGAAATGTTCGCAAATATACGCAAATTGTGAGGTATGTGAGTAGAGCGATGGTACAGTCAGAATCAAAAGTAGCTGAACATTTTAGAACTTTGTCACACTAACCATTGCGCAGTTTCAATAAGTGTTTGACTTACTCAAGCTGCGCAAAACTTAGTGTGACAAAGTTCTATAATGTTCAGCTACTTTTGATTCTGACTGTACCTCAATGGTTCAGAACGCGCCTTCCATACGTCGAAGTCGTACGGGGAGTCGTGGTTTGAATCCAAGCATGCACCTCTGGATTTCCTCCATAAAAAAAACAATAATCTTCAAACTTATTAAGCTCGACCACAATCAGAAGGCACTGCAGTGACATTGAAAGGGGGCGTTGTAAAACGTAATTTCTATGTGAAAATGTCAAAACAGCATTAGTTCCGAATTTTGCCACGTGACAAATAACCGCGTTCGGACTCTAAACGCGTATAAAAATTATTGTGCTTAAATAAAATACTATTTTTTCCTTCAAGGATTCGAAAATGTACTTTTTTAAATAAAACTCAAATAATCGCCACAAACCATATAAATCTATTGGCGGCAGTACTGAGAGGCCTTTGCCGGCGGAAATCGGTAACATGTCTATGTCGGTTTTCTGTGAGGCCATGGTATCACTCCCCTCGAGCTGGACCATTGCTGAAGCGTGGCTCCTCACTATTTTTAAAGGCGGATCCACCTTTTTTATGCTAGAGGCGACAAACAAGCTAGCAGGTCACGTGATGGAAAGTAATCAACGCCGCTCATGACATCAGAGAGATCGCTAATGTGTTGCCCTTTTTAAAAAGAGTACGCTCTTCTCTTGAAGGTCCCCAAGTCGTAGCTGATTCAAATTTGAGCACTTCTCAAACTGTTATTGAATAACAAGCCTACAAATTGGCAGCATACCTAGACCCAGATGGTCCAGACGCTTATTAGGCCAGTGTGGGCGCCAGACGAGGTCTGCCCACATTCAGCAATTGGTCCGTCGGCACGAAACACTATTTTTAGTTAGTTTGATAAATTGGTCCGACGAATGACCAAGGATCTTCCTGTTTAGCTTGCGAAATCTGCTCAGGACTTGATCTATCTTAGCGTTTATTTTATTAGCAGTCGCCCGTAGCTTCGCTCGCGTAGAATTCGGTTTGCCACATAATACTAGGCGCTCTTCAAGTACATTCAGATAAAAAATCACGCTAATTGTTCGCTTCGTTTCGCTAAACTTATAAATATATATGTCACGATGTTTTTCTTGACCGCTAATGGTACAAATATTGAAATAAATTTGAATAATCCAGAGTTGTAAAAGCTAAGAACCTCTTCATTGTGGAATCAACTTTCGACAGCTGTATTTCCGAACCGGTACGACATTGAGATCTTCAAGAAACGAGCCTATACCTTCCTAAAAGGCCGGCAACGCATCACCACTCCCTCTGGTGTGGCTGATGTCCATGGGCGGCGGTGATCACTTACCATCAGGTGACTCGCTTGCCCGTTTGCCTGCCTTTCTCATAAAAAAATATAAGATTCACAGTCTAGCCCAACGACGCAAGATAGCTTACCTGTCTGTTTTTTACAGGCTGTACTTCCGGGAGTTAGTTTGCTGCTGCAGCTGAGCTGCATGAACTCATTCCGCCATCCCCTTCAAACCTTTCTGTATGACGAAGAGCGGCAACAGATGCTGAATGACTGGAACAGGAACGAGATAGGACCAGTATACCATCACGAGATGGTCAACTCTGCAGAAGGTTTTCGACGGTTGCGTGCGTTTGCACACAAAAGGCTTAACATTAGGAAGGAGTTTGATTGATGTGGAACTGCCCGAGCGCGAGTCGCTTGTGTTGTGGTGTTTCACGCCCCATTTGGGGAGAAGTGACATTGAGATGGGACACAGACACAGACTTTGTTGGCAGTGAAGAAACGCACCGGGGAAAGAGCCCTTAGCAAGTACCTGGTGAGCGTCTCCCAAGATTCGGTCCGTATGCCGAGACAGTAGGAAGGACCATGGGCTGGTGGAAAGAATCCCCTTTTTCCCAGTCAATAGCAAACCAATCTTAAATAAAAAAAATAGATGCATGCTTGGGCTCGAACCACGGCCCCCTGTTTGGAAGGCGCATTCTTATCCACTGAGCTGCCGTAGCTCCTGCACCCCCCATACACAATATTCCATACAAATCAGTAGTTACCTAAGTATTCGTCACGTGGATGGTTGCATAACGTCGCGGGTTCGATGCCGCTAATAAGATTGTAGCACAAAATACTGCTAAACACATTACTTGTGATGGCGTAGTGGTTAAACGAGTAGGTGGGTTGGGGTTTGATTTTCGGGTGATGCTTTTATTTAAATGTGAGGTTTTTGAGCTGTTAGGTATGAGGGAGTTTTTTGGTAGTTGTATACGAGATAATTTGAATTATTCTCTTTTATTCATGGAAACTAATAAACTAAAAAAAAAATTACCTATCTTACAACATGAATGACTTTTGTTTCTAGATTATTTTTAATAGACAAAGGACAAGTTAAAAAATAGTAAGTAAATATTAAAATTTATCAATTAAAAGAGAGGTCAGTTACATAATATATTATCACATAATATGTGATAGGTGAAAGACCAGAAGAATTACCTGATGGTAAGCGATTGCACTGCTTATAAACACCACTGTGGAGTTACTACCTTCAAACTCCCTGCATCAGGGCTCTACGCTCGCACACTCCAGCAAACGTAACACAGAAATTTCTTTTTTTTTTATTAATGACTGCTACTATGTCTTCCGACACTTCTATAATTTTGCCAATGTCGAGTGATTAAAGAGACACGCGTTTTTTGGAAGATTGACTGGTGTAGTGAGTGGATTTTATTTTAATGACTTTTGACATCATCTAAAACAAAACAAACATACACATGGACAATACAGACAAAGTAGACAAATGTAAACATATGGACCAAAAAATAAATAAATAAAAAATGTACCTATATTAAGTAAGACGAAAATTCACAGAAGTTTCATCTAAAAGGACACATAGGTAATAGCTATCAACGGTGACAGTACTCGAGGCCTAATCCGGGGGGAGGGGAAAAGATTCGTTCTAAACTCGACTGACGAGGTAGCTCATGGATAAATATCAATTCTAATTTATGTAAGTTTGGAATTTGTTAATTTAATTTACTTCAAATCATTACCTACTACGTATCTAAAATTATCTTGTTTAAAAATAACAATACATTAATAACTTAGTAAAAAGAAATTCAATCGATGGCTCACAATATAAGCTCTTTGAATTTTTTTATGCCATAAGTGGCAGACGAGCAGACGGATCACCTGGTAAGCGATTGTCGCCGTCCATGGACACTCGCAACACCAGTGGAGTCACAAGTGCGCGGCCAACCTGTAAAATCCCCTTTCCTCTCGGATTGGGCCTCCGATACCAACACTCATGCATGAAAATAAAATAAAATAAACTTGCCGCTGGTCGATATCTAGAATCGGGACCTACTTTCCTCTTTTTTTAAAAATAGTTTTGATTCACATTTCACCAAATAAAAGTACTAATAACTTCTTTTCCATTATTCGATTCACGTTTGTTTGAAGTACATATCGATTATTCACTTTAATTAAAGTTTTTAGTAGGTCACCTCTCTATGAATCTATGGTTTAGAAACTTCAAATATGGCTTATTAGCTTGGCTCTTATTCTCAACAAGTTACTTGACATTGGTAAATTATCTTCGGGTAGAGCCATAACAAAAAATAACGACATTGCTCACCGAATTAGCAAGCTGAAGTGGCAGTGGGCTGGCCATATTAGCCGCAGAACCGACAACCGATGGAGTAAGCGAGTTCTAAAGTGGAGACTGTGTCTTGGCAAACGTAATGTAGGGCGCCCTCTGGCTAGGAGGGGGGGACGATCTGCGCAGGATGGCTGGCAAGAGCTGGATGCGAGAAGCCATGGATAGATCATGGTGGCGAACAATTGGAGAGGCCTACGTCCAGCAGTGGACTGCGATAGGCTGATGATGATGATGAAAAAAAAACTATAGAGAATGCAAAATTTTGTTTTGATAGTAAATAATGTTTAGTTTGACTAATATAATAAACATTTTCTCGTTGTGAATAGATTGAATAAATGATCTAGATCTAATTAAGACCTTTATTGCAAATAATTGGCAAATTAGCATGGCACTTGTGACTCCATTGGTGTTGCGGATGTCCACGATCAGGCGGCAATTGCTTACCATAATATATAAGTTACTCTATACTTTTTATCCTCGACTGCATTATGTATGTACGTAAGAACTTGCACACTTTTCCAAAAAAGTCCGGTAGTCATAGTCTTAACACCAGAAATAAACACAGGCTTGCCGTCCCGGTTCTCAGACTTCATAAAATCGGTAATTCGTTTGTTGGCTTAAGTATTAAGATATTTAATAAGATACCACAAAATGTCATTAACCTATCACTGGATAAGTTTAAGTCTCATATTAAAACCTGTCTAATGAAGAAAGGTTAGGTACTATAGTGTACAAGACTATTTAAATGATAAGGATTGTTGGTCATGTTAATTGATTAATCTTTTGAGTTGTTATCCATAGTAGTCTATTAACTTTCATAATTGTATTTTTTCTCTTCTGAATTGAAACTCTGTAACATCATTAATATTTGAAAAGAGTAACTACTGAGTTTCTTGCTGGTGTCTTCTCAGTAGAAATCAACATTCCGAACCAGCGGTAGATATTATGTACCTATTTTGACATTCTTAAGTGTTCTGTATGGACCTAAATTGAATAAAGATTTTTTTATCTTTATCTTATCTTTATCTTACCACTATGTGAGCCATCTGCTCGTCTGACTATCACGTATAAATCCAGCAAAATCACTAATAAAAACATAATTTAAAACACGACGCAAGTAAGTGAAGCTACTCCCAGGTTCGGAAGCTCGCAAAATAAACGTACTTAGCTGAAACTGAAGCCGGAGCAGTGCTAATGCCGCGCCAGCCATGTTTACTGAAAACCTGCGTAGCTTTGCCTGCCACCTGCAGTGGGATTGCTGACGTGTACCCATGTGTACGAATATACGTCAATATTCGTAGGATGTTAGGTGGGCAATACTCGCAAATGTCACCACAGTCACACGGTAGGTGGACAAACTCGAAGTTATATTATCTATAACCTTCTTGTGGACAACCCACCACCTCCTATGGCCATGCCAACACTATGGTTATACTGGCCGAATCGTGGGAGATGTGCGCGGACACGCATAGGTGGACAATAAATGTCACTAGGTACATGGTAGGGCTCAAACACCCTGCGTTTGCGGAAGACCTTAAAAATAATATCCTCCAACCGATTTCGCCTAAGACGGCTAATCTCAACGATCAGCCACTTACGCAGTATATATTATAGTACTCAAGTGTGTGCGAAACACTAGTGTATTCCCTTGTCCTCATATTCCGATGGGACACCAGTGTGATACGACCGGAGAGGAATCGAACGCAGGACCAACAGCTTAACGTGATTACTCAGGCACTGGGATAAAGACCGCCAACTTCCAGACTCCGTGCTGACACTGAGAATTTCATAAGAAATACTCAGGTACAAATTTTGGCCAGACCCGGGAATCGAACATGG
Organism: Marasmia exigua; assembly: GCA_019059595.1. Classification (NCBI taxonomy): domain Eukaryota; kingdom Metazoa; phylum Arthropoda; class Insecta; order Lepidoptera; family Crambidae; genus Marasmia; species Marasmia exigua. The sequence goes on from CM032484.1 coordinate 19,103,737, forward strand.
TACCTCAAGCGCAGCCGTCGCTTTAAAGTGTGACACACTACCCACGGCGCCAACGAGGAAGATGGGAAGGCGATATAAAAAAATATATTGTGGTGTGTTTCGCTGCGTGAGTGAGGGTACCGGAGGTCCAATCCGGGGGAAAGGGGTATAAAGGTCGGCAGCGCACTTGTAGCTCCACTGGTGTCGCGGGTGTCAATGGGCGGCGGCAATCGGTTACCATCAGGTGATCCGTCTGCACGTCGGCCACCTATCACAAAAAAAATATATTTCATTCATGGGGGTTCATGTTATTTATGATAATGATTTAAAAAAAACAGTAATACCTACCCATCTATTTATTATGCATCGATAAATAGGTGTTCCTCGACTGAATGTGTGAAGAAAGACGGAGAATTATCGCATACCTAAGCCACTACCCAACATAAAGACAATCCATAATCACGACCACTCCGTCAGGAGTGTACCTACATACCTATAGGTTCACGAAAGATGACCACAAATGGCCAGCGTCTGCGCATGTAGGTAATGAAAAGACTTAAGACAAAAAACGTTTTTAATTAAATATAGAATGTGTTTGTTTATAGTCTCAACCCTTATAATGTGTCAAATTGAGAATGAGCTATTTCTTAAGGTGACGGGCAGGGCACACTAGCGACGCCAATCGATTTTAATTTTTAGCTCCTAAACCGGATCTATTTTACACTTTTTTTGGGGGTTACAACCTCGCGGCAAACACTTATACTATTTATTAAATAACCATGCAAAAATGTTGGGTCTGACGCGTACGCGAATGGTTGATTCACGCCAAATGCGGTCACTTTTAGCGTGAATCAATTTTTCGCGTACAAAAACGGACCCAAAATTTGTGCATGGTTATTTAATAAATAGTATAAGTGTTTGCCAAGAGGTTGTAACCCCAAAATTGTTTAAAATAGATCCGGTTTAGTAGCTAAAAATTAAAATCGATGGCGTCGCTATTGTGCCCTACCCGTCACCTTTAACTTTTAGTCATCAAATATTAAGTATGAAAATTTTACAGGTGACTAAGTAGACTTGCGTCAGAAAATGTTCACTGATTAACTTCAACCCCTTATGAGTACTAGCTAACGATGACCAAGGCCGTCTCCCACCCAGCTCAATCAGACAGAAAATTAAACCGAACTAGAAGCTGAACTCGGGACCCGGCACTTAGGCACAACATCTTAATATCCTCCAACCGATTTCGGCTCAGTCTCAATGATCAACCACTTACGTAGGATAGTATATTATAGTGCTCAAGTGTGTGCGCAAATACAATTGCACTCTCTATTCCCTTGCCCTCATAATCTGATGGGGCACCAGTGTGACACGACTGGAAAGGGATCGGGCGTAGGACCGAACGACTTAACGTGCTATCCCAGGCACCTCTAAGACCGCCAACTTCCAGACTCCGGGCTGACACTGAGAATTTCTTAACAGAAAAACTCATCTACAAATTTTGGCCCGACCCGGGGATCGAAACCGGGACCCCAAGCGCAGCCGTCTCTTTGAAGTGCGACACACTACCCACTGCGCCAACGAGGCAGTGGATCACAATATCTGACTTACGCCATCAAGGTTAGAAGCATTAGAAATCCAATTAGTTTGACCCACTGCATCTAAAAAACCTGCTTAAATTCATCGCCTCATTAAAACCACATTAGCTTATTTTCTAATAAAAGTTGGTATCACGTCGGCGATATCAAAAATAATAAACGTTTATTAGCTCCCCCCCCCCCCCCCCCCCCCCCCCCACGCACGGAAACACACGAAGAGGCGCGACGGCGCATCCGACAGCGACGATAATGTCCAGTGAAAATACTCCGCGAAACTGTGCTAGCAATAGGATGCCGCAGACTAAGAGAGAATGGAAGAGACCACTAAAATGGACGCCACACAGACTACGCTCTCGGTAGCCTGCAAAAGTACGTCATAGAGTCCGTGCCACCAAAAAAGACCCTAAATAACGCGCTTGAATCGCCATCCATACCTATTCAAATTTGAGCTTAATGGTTATCAAGACGAGGAATCTCCAATTTTAGTTCGACTACAAAGAAGTGTGTAAGAAATGGAACTGCGCTAAGGACGATGCTATAATAGTACGGTAGTTTAACCGTGTGGGTGAGCCACGCTTCGGCATGAAGGAGCTGGTTTGACCGAAGTGATTCCACGGCCTCACAAAAATGGCGTGAAGCAGCATCTGTGCTGTGTTTGTACGCTGCTTGAGTGAGGGTTTTGGAGGCACAATACGGGGAAAGGGTCGTTTTAAGGTTAGCAGTGCACTTGTGACTGGCCATCAATTACCATCAGATGAGCCATCTGTCATCATCAGCCCGTTGCAGTCCACTGCTGGACATAGGCCTCTCTAAACGTTCGCCCCTCCGATCGATTTGTGGCTACTCGCATCCAGCTCCTGCCAGCCATGCTGCACGAATCGTCACTCCATCCGGCCTGAGGGCGTCTTACACATGTTTATGATAAGAAATCCTAGTTTTAAAATACCACATCCTAGATCATTGGTCCAAGCACAACCATAAACACAGCCAGGAATAATCATGAAAAAAACCAGGAGATAGCTACAGCAACACTACGTACAGACAACTACACATTGGCTTGCTTCCTCTGAGTCGTACCTACTCTTGTCTGAGTGGTCGTAGTTACACGTGTTAGAATTGTATGGCTTGGCCGATGTAGCACGTGTCTCAGCTATCCCTGTTAGATAACACTCAGGAGCACTCGTGCCAGGGTCTGCAGTCAGTAGAATGTAACAGAATGATAACTGGTGAAGTTTTTTTTATTGAGTGAATGTTACAACCACAGACTCTGGATCCGTGCCTTTTTTTGCTAGTCTCGTAAGATAAATATCTCTTAAGATAAATAGCTCCGCATATGTTATAATAGAAGGTATGTGCTCTTAAAAATGTATATTCCTAAATTCATTTTTTTCATTTTCATCATTATCAGCCCATTTAAGTCCCCACTGCTAGGGCAAGGGCCTCCCTCAATCACATGAGGGGTAATTGCCATACTCACCACGCTTGGCAGACGGGTTGGCGAGGGTTTTGAAGTAAATGCAGAGTTTTCCTTCTCTGGGTGCTGATGATCATGCCAGCAGCTTTACCTTAGTCGCCTTTTACGACACCTCGGTAAGAGTGAGGGTGACCTATTCTACTCTGCCGGGACCACACGGCGTTCCTAAATTTAAGTGTATATATTTTAGTATGTGTGTTGTGCTGTGTTTTGTATTATTATTACAGTAATGTCTTTTTTCATAAGTAGAGGTTTAAAAGGCCTTCCCCTTAATTATTATTTTATTGCTACTTATATTTACTAGAACATTGTTTATAATATTATAAATAACATTTTAACGAGCAGTATTAGTTAGATTAATTCCATGACCCTGTGACTTAAGATAACCCAGGTTTTGGCCTGTGCTCTCGTAAATCACAAGCTCTTGACGCTGTGAGGCTGCCAAAGCTCCTAGGTAATCCACTGTGTTATCCCTTTGGCAGCATATAACCATTGCAACTTAACTTATGACTATTGATTTGTCTACTTCGCCAGACCTCCTCTCTCTAATCATCGTCTCGCTAAACACCTTGGGCGCTAGTTCGAACTCCCTGACATCTAGCTGAGTGGAGAATATTGCGATTTTTTTATTGTTCGTCCGCACTATTGGAGTACTGATGAAGTTAAAATAATATTTGTAATGCCTCTTCTAGTCTCATGGTATCCTCGTTATTCCCATTCACTAGTCGATATGGGGAACATTTAAATGAATATACAAACGCAGCACAAATACTGTCGCCGCTATGATTTGATATTGTTCAGTTTCTAACTCGTATTTACCACGGTATTTTGTTATATGCCTACTAGTTTCTGTTAATCAATTAGAGCATACGAGTTTATCACTTCGTCTTCTTATCATTCCAGTCTTAAAATTAGAAAACTTAAGAGAGAAGAAGCTTATCATTCTAAATGCACATCATGCCTCAAGTTAGTTATAACTTTACACCGTCCTCCAACGCTCCTCGTATACTGATTTTTGGCAACAGTTCCACCCTCTTCATTTAGATGGCTGCCAGTCCTCAAACACTGTGAGATTCTGATGTTGTTCACAAAAACTATGACAATATGGATTCCTTCAAACCTTCTTACTATCAGGTGATCGTCTGCTCTTTTGACACCTATTATATAAAAAAGAAGCATCTCGAGAGCCAGATGGCAGTGCCAATGTAAGAAGCTTCTTGCGGGCCAGTATGACAGTGCCAATGGAACAAGGATCTTGCGGGCCAGTGTGCCAGTGCTGACGGAAAAAGCATCTTGCGGGCCAGTACGGCAGTGCCAACGGAACAAGCATCTTGCGGGCCAGTACGGCAGTGCCAATGGAAAAAGCATCTTGCGGGCCAGTGTGGCAGTGCTGACGGAAAAAACATCTTACGGGCCAGTACGACAGTGCCTACGGAACAAGCATCTTGCGGGCCAGTGTGGCAGTGCTGACGGAAAAAGCATCTTACGGGCCAATACGACAGTGCCAACGGAAGAAGCTTCTTGCGGGCCAGTGTGACAGTGCTGACGGAAAAAGCATCTTACGGGCCAGTACGACGGAGCCAACGGAACAAGCATCTTGCGGGCCAGTGTGCCAGTGCTGACTGAAAAAGCATCTTACGGGCCAGTATGACAGTGCCAACGGAACAAGCATCTTGCGGGCCAGTACGGCAGTGCCAACGGAACAAGCATCTTGCGGGCCAGTACGACAATGCCAACGGAACAAGCATCTTACGGGCCAGTACGGCAGTGCCAACGGAACAAGCATCTTGCGGGCCAGTACGACAATGCCAACGGAACAAGCATCTTACGGGCCAGTACGACAGTGCCAACGGAACAAGCATCTTGCGGGCCAGTACGGCAGTGCCAACGGAATAAGCATCTTGCGGGCCAGTACGGCAGTGCCAACGGAACAAGCAGCTTGCGTGCCAGTACGGCAATGCCAACGTATGAAGCTTCTTACAGAGCAGTACGGCAGTGCCAACGGATGAAGCTTCTTACAGAGCAGTAAGGAAGTGCCAACGGATGAAGCATCTCGCGGGCCAATATGGCAGTGCCAACGGAAGAAGCTTCTTGCTGGCCATTATGGCAGTGCCAACGGAAGTGATGCCTTGACATCACGTCCATTGTATCTCCAACGTGGCCTCTCCTTTTCCTTACCATCAGGCTGAGGCGAGCCAACATGCCTCCTGTATCACTTTAAAAAAACTCCTTAAACTTTCGGCCTCGCAATTTAAACCCTGTTACGTCAGTTGTACCATTGAATAGTACCATTAATGGTACAAGTGATACAACATTGTGTCAATAGACACAACGGACGGATTGGACGGTACTGGATGGCGCAATTGGTAGTGACCCTGCCTCTTACGCCAAAGGTCGTAGGTTCGATCCCCGCCCTGGACAAACATTCGTGCGATGAACACTTGTGTTTGTTCAGTGTTTGGGTGTACTATATGTATTTAAGTATATATTTGTGTTCCTCTGTTGCCTGATATCTGTAACACAAGTGCTTAAGCTACTTAGTACGGAATCAGGTCAACGTATGAGATGTTGTTAGAATTATTATTATTATTATAATAGTACCTACCATGAATGGTACTTGTGACACTTATTTAGAATCAGTAGTACCATGAAATTTTTTTCTATGAATGTTATGTATGTATGTAATGTATTTTTTTTTATGTAATAGGATATTGGAGTAGAATAGGCCACCCTCACTCTTACCGAGGTGTCGTAAAAGGCGATTAAGGTAAAGTTGCTGGCACGATCATCAGCACCCAGAGAAGGAAAACTTTGCATTTATATTAAATAAAACCCTCGCCAACCCGTCTGCCAAGCGTGGTGAGTATGGCAATTACCCCTCAATTGATTGAGGGAGGCCCGTGCCCCAGCAGTGGGGACTTAAATGGGCTGATGAAGAAGAAGAATAAGATGTTAAACCCCCTTTTCCCCAAGTGTAGGTGTCCATGGTAATCGCTTATCGCTTACCATCCAATTATCCACTCCGGTGCGGTGACGCCAACGATTATATCATTCATTATAGATACTGTTGAATCGTCAACGTCAGCTCGTTTACTAAAAATACTTGTCAGTGACTCGTGCCTGTGGTTAATCTGAACCTCATCTTCTATCATCCATTTCACTGTTGGATCATCCCCTTTCCCTCATCCCACTAAAATTCATAGCCGGAACATGACATTCCCATCAGACCTGGTGTGAGAAGAGTAAACATCTAGGCGGCACTCGGAATCGAAAATTGAAGTTTCGGCCACAAGAACTTTAAAACGGATATAAAAATTTAACACTGGTCATACTGCTGCGTATGACGCGATACCCCTACCAAGGGACTGTACAGACAACCTCACGTCTACACTAAAATATGTCATGTCATATGTCTTTGGGAGAGCCACGCTTCGGCATTAATGGGTCGACCGGAGTGATAACACGGCCTCATAGAAAAGCGGCGTGAAACAGCACAGTTTTTGTAGGTTATAGGTGGCAGACGAGCAGACGGATCACCTGATGGTAAGCGACTGCCGCCGCCCATGGACACACGCGACACTAGTGAATTCACAAGTGCGCTGCCAAACTTTAAGCCCCCTTTCCCCTGGAATGGGCCTCCGTTACCCTCACTCACGCAGCGAAACACACACAGATAAATTGACATCGACAGGCACGGTGATACAAAACCGCTAACTTCCAGACTTCGGGTTGAAGATTCCATAACATAAACACTGAAGTGCAAATTTTGGAGCGACCCGGGTTTGATGAGGATCTCTTGATAAACAATTGCCAAGGCCCATATATCACTCAGTGGAGACACAAGCGCGCTGACCAACCTTTGGCCTACCCTTCGTCTCAGATTAGGCCTCCAGTACCCTCAATAATTAAGGCCTACATTCATCAGTGGACGATGATTGGCTGATTGATTGAAACGTCATCATTATCATTTAATCCAATAGACGCCAACTGCTGGACATAAGCGTCCCACAATGCTATCCACACAGATGTCCTGTGCCTGTGCTCGCATTCAAGGGATTCCCGCGATCTTTACCAGATCGTCGGTCAACCTTGTGGGGGGCGTGCCACGGCTGCGACTCCCTGAACGCTTTATCAGGAAAGATGAAATCTACAGAAGGACAAAGGGACAGACGGCCGTTGTAATGTAAATATATCTATTATTATAACAGAACCACATAAATGTGATTTATATCGTAAAGTTGTAAGGAAATCTTTCAATTTGTCGTCCTCAGACCGCTGCAGAAATTTGTGACACCAGATGTGCTAGTGAGAATCTTTGCTTCGCCAATTTGGCTTCACCCTACGGGTTCTATAATGGAAGCGGAGGGAAACAGAGGTGCAAAAATGTTTTAGGTTAGGCGCTGAAATCAGCGTCGGCGCTGGCTATACAGGGGGTATCTGTGAACTTTTACATCCCTTCAACCACGTGTTCTACTAAACATTCTGAACAACATTTGTTCTACTCGTGTGACTTTTGGAAATTCACATAAAAAAGTAATTTTTCATACAAAGTTTGTCACGTAACTTGGCCATTTTGTATGGAATTTCAAAAAGTCATTGAACAAATCTTGTTTGGAATGGTTGGTAGGACACGTAGTTAAAATGTTCACAGATACAACATTTGTATTCGGCCAGTGTCGATAAAAATTGAGCGCGGTCACCTATTTGACACTTTTTTTTTTCATTTTATCTGTTTATGTTATTGTTTTGTTCTATTATTATCTGTATGTTCCTTTTACTCATTGTGTCAAATAAAGATTTATTCATTCATTCATTCATTCACACAAAACTATAAAAAAAAACCCTGGGACAATCAATCGACACCGGTACATAGTAGAAATACCAAAAGTCCGCACAAAGAGGTTTGAATCCTGTTTCCTTATTCGTACTGCGAAACAGTGGAATCAGTTGCCTGAAGAGGTGTTCCCAAGAGGCTACAATTTGGGGGTTTTCAAAGCGCGAGTGAATAGGTATCTTCTAGGTAATCGTGCTACATCTTAGACCATATTATCACTTACCATCAGGTGAAATATGGTCAAACGCTTACCTATCTACAGTAAAAAAAAACCTTTAGATTGAACCTTGGACCATTCGAGGACCACTAGTAGTCCCCAGCTAATGCTACAGCCCGTTACGAGCACTCTCTATTTATGGCCCCCATAAACTGGAACGCTCAGTCGCACCTAAGGCGGGGGGGGTGGCCCCACGCACCATAACTTACTTATCACCCCCCTCCTGTCATATGGATTCCACGGATCTATAGATGATGGCACGTGACGTCATAAGTAAGTGAAGTAGGTCAAAGTGTAACTTTTCGTGTGCTAATGTCTAAAGTTTGTGTCGTTTGAACTCGCACAAAAGGTCATTCACACCTAAAAATTAAGAAGAGGTGAATGACCTCTTCTGCTAAGATATAAGATATTACAACTAACTCTGTGGCAATATGCAGGACTTAGACATATTTAATAATACTTACGTCAAATTCAAAGGGAAGATTTTACACTTCATAAAATCAGAGGCACTTTATTTTAAGTGAATAAAAATAAAAGAAATTGTAATTTCAATTAAATACTTAAGTCGTCTTAACATATAACTAATAAATAAACTAACACATTTATATTAAGAAAGCTGTACTCATTTATAATTGATACATGTATCAGAACTGTAGTGAGAATTGTAATATATTTATAGCGAACAGATCATGCATGTATTGTTGGTGTGTCTTTAATAAATAAAAAAATGTTGTTCTACGACTTTTCGAAATTAATCGATTTTTTTTTCGATTCCCCATACAAAATGACCAAATTACGTGACCGACTTTGTATGAGAAGTGGATTTTTTTTTATGCGAATTTCCAAAAGGCGTAGAACAAAATGTTGATATATATATATATATATATATATATATATATATATATACACATTTATACAATATATACAACAACATTTTGTCATGATGTAGGACTTAAAACAGTCATCAGCTTAAACTTATTTTTGTACTTTTTCAAATTCAAACTTTTTATTATTTTTTGTCGGAGAGTTTCATTAACTTCTGACATCGTTACGTGAGCACGTTCGTATGAAAAATAACTATTTTAGAGTAGTTACATGTACATACCTCTAAATATATGTACATAATTTTTAAAGGACCTATTTGAAATAGGAATATTTTTCTAACCTTTTAGACAGGAACGCCTCTCTCTTTTTTTAAATAGTCGGCAGCAAAATAATTGGGAAAGTAAAGAGGTTTTACGTTACAGCAAAAAAGCAAACGCTCGAAAATGGAACACTTTTTCAAAATTTCAAACGCTGTTTTTCTGTTCCATTTGTGATTCGCACCCAGGCGTGGTGCGCTGTGATCACACTGCGGCGGGTAATTGCCCAATCGAAGGTTCCGTTCCAGCGGGCGGGACCGTCCGCAGCTGTACTGGCTACTAGTTAATTACGTCACAGAGTGCTAATTATAATAAAAACATAGGAATAAGGCAATGCCATCAGTCTTTCTAAGGTCTACCCAACAAGTGACAGGTATACGGTTAGCCTAACCGATTCAGAAATTGCTCTTCTCCAACTGTTTTAGTCCCATTACCCATTTCATTACTGGTGTTTATGTGTGCGTGTATTATGTGAGTGTGTATGTGTATGTGTGTGTTTGGGTGTGTATGTATGTGTGTGCGTGCGTGCGTGTGTGCGTGCGTGCGTGCGTGCGTGCGTGCGTGCGTGCGTGCGTGCGTGCGTGCGTGCGTGCGTGCGTGCGTACGTGCGTGCGTGCGTGCGTGCGTGCGTGCGTGCGTGCGTGCGTGCGTACGTGCGTGCGTGCGTGCGTGCGTGCGTGTGTGTGTGTGTGTGAGAGAGAGAGAGAGGTGTATGTATGTGTGTGTGTGGTTAATTATATTAGACTCCTGAGTTGATGGTAGAAATACCTATCAACAGGCGTCTTCATGATTCGTCAGGATGGACTGTTTTGCCGACGCTCCCGTGCCGGGCGCGTGTAAGCGTGAGGGCGCGGCAGCCTCTGTAACTGAACACTGATAAACTAATTAACCAGGGGGGTCATTGCCCTGTCATAGGACATCATATAGTGTCCCTTTATCCATGACGTGAGGTAGACGACTGCGTAATTCGCAGTTGTGTCCAAAGCTTTCGCTTCAGCCCGGGGTAGACTTGAACCAGGATCCAATATTTGTAAGCTATAATATTTTTATTTTTTTATGTGATAGGTGGAAGACGGATAACCTGATGGTCAGATTTTCCGTCGCCCATGGACACCCGCGACACCAGTGGAGTCACAAGTGCGCTGCCAATCTTTATACCCCCTGCCAACCCTCACCAGAAAACTTGCCTGAAGCAGCACTGTTCGCTGCGTGAGTGAGGGTAACGGAAGCCTAATCCGGAGCAAAGACCCTCACTCAGCGAAACCCAGTACAGTGCTCCTTCACGACGGTTTTCTGTGAGGCCGATATCACTCCGGTCGAGCCGGTCCATTCATGCCGAAGCGTGGCTCTACCTCGGTCAAAACGGTTTCCTCGCTATGTTTTCCTCACTGCCGAGCTAATGGTAGAAATATGCACATAGATATGAATAATCCGGAGGGGCATGCTAGGATCAAAGACACGATCCCCCTGCCCCCGTATGGAAGGCGCGTTCTTATCCTCTGAGCTACCATCCCTGTCTCTCAATTAATTATACTAAAACGTGAACAGGATTAGCCGTCTCGCTCTAACCCGGCTTTGGCTTACGACTCACTTTTATGTCTAGATCTAGGAGGTGTTTCAGTCTTTAATATTTTATGATGAACTAGTGTGGCTTATCGATAATCCACTATCGATAGTAAAAGTAAAATCAATAGTATCGATAGTCCATCGATAGTTTGCTGGGTGTCAATAGTGGGTATCTAAAATTAGATCAATACTATTGATAACGCTAATACTATCGATACTATCGAATGTTTAATTTCTGATACTATCGATACTATCTATCAATTCATATCACATTTAATACCAGAAATAAATGAAATGCTGGCTATCGATAGTACAAAACTATCGATACTATTGATCGTTTTTGATTAATTATGTTAAGAAACACAATAGTATCGGGCATTAAGCAATCGTTAGTATCGATAATATTGTCGTGAGTAGTATTAATCAAATTTTACTATCGAAATCATTCTGACTATCGATAGTACTATACTATCAACTATCGATAGGGAAACTATCGATAGTTCCGCAACACTATGATGAACTAAAGGAAACAGTTAATTGAATGCCTTTTTAATCCGATGTAATAAAAATAACGTGTAGGTATTAGTGTGATACCTTCACGAAATAAACAAAAGACGGCTGCTTACAAGACAACACAGGCTTTTTTTAATGAGATAGGTGGCAGACGAGCAGACGGATCACCTGATGGTAAGCAATTGCGACACATGGGGCATCACAGTCGCGTTGTCGGCTCTTAAGGGAGGAATAAGCTCTTTGGGGATTCAGGTGCATCGACCTCCTCGAGCAGCCCCGCTCTGCTCTGATTCCAGCTGCGGTTGGTTTCAGGCAGACACGGTTACCGTGGGGCACGGTTTTCCCCGGGCAACGGCGGATAGTAATCTCACTGCTGTGGACCCGACGGCCGACGGATACACAGCCAGTGGTCCGGCCCCGTATTGCGACCGCGCCGAAGCGCACCTCGCTACGGGGCCCTCATTTGTCTCACCGAGGGTCTGACGACCGGTGTTTCTTTTGGCGGCATAGTCGCAATAGCGCCGGGAGAGTAGTCTGGCTTCTTGGCCACCCGGTATCGGGCGCTGTGGCGTGGGCCGGGCTGGTACCTTCGCGAAACTGGTCGCCAAACGCGCCTGTTTGTTGTCAGGCCTGGAGGGGCTGTGTCCGGCTCCGCCCACGCGGGTTGTGCGGCGGTTCTCCGGCGGGGCACTTTTTGACGTCGGCCCCTCCAAACTCTGGTGCGCCACCCCCTGTTTTCACAGGGGCAGATCAGGATTTTGGCTGATCTGCGCTGCGTCCCACAGCCAGTGCGATGCGGTAATGACTGGCAACCCCTGCCTTTTCGTTCACCGACCCAGTGCGCAAGCCAGCGCAGCCGGCCGTAGAGCCGACTAGACGGGGTAACCTTTGGAAGCCTGCGGGTTCGCCCCTTCTCCTTGCCCTATTTTTAAGTTTCCGATATGTTGGCACTGTTACAAGCGCCATGGTCACGGAGCAACTGAAGTGATTGCGGGTGAGTTGTTACTGGTAGACAAATCGGTCTCCCCTCCATCGAAGTCTTTTACTACGCGCACCTGCGGTACCACAGTTCACTAACTCACTGTTTTCTCACCTATTCCCAACACACAACACTCACAGTATCTGGCCGCGAAATGACACTTTCTTAAGTTTTACGGTTATAATATCGGAAACTCAAAAATAAGGTACACACGGCGTCACGTGGAGTTATCCTCGTTGACATTTGGACCGTCCTTATGTCCGGGGCACAAGTGCTATTTTTCCACTGCAGGGGGGTAACTTGATCTGAAGCTGCTGTACACCCATGGAGTTATCCATGTTGAAATTTAGACCGACCTTATGTTTGAGACACAAATGCTATTGCACTGCGAGGGGTGAACTCGACGTCACGCCGTCTGTACTTACCAGTACCTATTGTAAATCAGACCTAATTTAAGGCGGAAAAGCGCGCTCAGTGAAGTATTTTTCGTGTTAATAATTGCGTCATATTTAGGCAAAATATAAGGAAATAATGTATCAATACGGGGATTAACACGATATTTATTATCTGAAACAACATTGTGTACTCACATATTTGGCTCGACGTTTCGGCTACGTTACAGCAGCCGTGGTCACGAGCGGACTCCGCTCGTGACCACATAATAAATATCGTGTTAATCCCCGTATTGATACATTATAGTTATAATGCAACGCGAAAATCTAAAAAACTATATAAGGAAATAGCCGAAATATTAGGGAATTATAAACAAACATTCATATTGCTCATCTCATATGTGCTTTGGTATATTTGTTTCATTAATTTTGGGCGTTTATCATTAGAGATTTAGCAATAACAATATCTGCAAACTACACATGTAATTTTAGGTTAGTACCATTATGTTTTACGACGCCGTGTGGTCCCCGGCAGAGTAGAATAGGCCACCCTCACTCTTACCGAGGTGTCGTAAAAGGCGACTAAGGTAAAGCTGCTGGCATGATCATCAGTACCCAGAGAAGGAAAACTGCATTTATATCAAAACCCTCGCCAACCCGTCTGCCAAGCGTGGTGAGTATGACAATTACCCCTCATGTGATTGAGGGAGGCCCGTGCCCCAGCAGTGGGACTTAAATGGGCTGACGATGATTGTTGGCGACGGCCACAACCAACCTTTTTACCTATTTTGTTAAAACGTTTACTTTTTTATATTCTTATATTTTGTTATGTCTTTTTGACGTTTATTGTAAAATCCGAAGGAGTAAAATGGGTGTGAAGAAAATATGGTTTCTCTCGGACTTCAGCCGTCCGTTTTATTGCCAAAGTGCGGGAGATACCATGGGATCCGGCTAGTAGGAGGACCCCAGCAAGGTTCCGCGTAGCCCTTGCTAATCATGCCATGGACGTTCTCTTTATAGGCATCGGCATACGCGGTGTCTTTGACCATCTTCCGCTCTAGACTAGTGAATCTAGAAAGAGCTAACTCGCGGCTACTAGGAACGAAGTTTATATTGTCACGCCATAAAAGGCCTGTCTCGTACCTACCAGACTCTAGGCGCCTAGTTGTGTCTTCCAAAATATTCAATGCGCGTTGTTCACTAGCCGTGCGGTGGTCAACCTTCTGTATTCCAATGGAATCTAGACGTAAATAATCCTTAACCACAACATCCAACGAGGTGTCTGTATTGACAGCGCCAGTGATGTGATTAACTGACAAATGAGAAGACAAAGTAGCGACAGACTCATTAGATGTAGTGGCATAAGATCCGTTAGGAACATGACCAAACAAAACCCACCCCAGGGCGGTACGCGCGGCCGCAGGTTGGTCGCGAGTGCTGCGCCGACCTACCCGCAAGGTAGCGCTGCTGGTCGCCGGCCAGTAGAGTTGGTGCTTCACACCGTCGGGGGCCATGTTGGCGACCAGCATCGATATGATACTTTTTGGCCAATATTTCCAAATTTTAGTGATTTGCTTTTTATACATTTTGTTTTTATGTCTTTTTTTCTCATGTCATTCTGCCAATAAAATTCATCGATTCTACACGCGATTACGTTTTAATGGTGAAATATCCTTTCGGCAATCCTCAACAATGATGACCATTATGTTTTATGTATGTAAATAACTAATTACGATTAGGTATGTATTATTATGAGGCTGTGATCTCGGAGTCCTGGTTATAAGGTATGTTTCGAATTTTTCAAACATAATTCGGGATTGAGGTCAATAATCCGCATTTGGCAAGCGTGGTGATTAAGCCTAATCCCATCATAGTAGCAATAACTTGATTTCTATGATGGAAGCCCTAGCCCTGTAGTGGGACAGTATATAGGCTGATACTTTATGTATGATCAAGAAGGGCTCAAACGCTGACATTAATATTGTAGACTTCATTGACCTACGCGCTAGGTAGTATATCGTATCGTGACCCTCGCACACGTGCTGTATAAATGTAATCCATACACATTGAGGGATTCTTGTCACATTTATTTACTTTTTTTCATGTGATAGGTAGGTGGCAGAGAGGTGGTGATCGCTTGATGGTAAGCGTTTGCCGCCGCCCGTGGACACCTGCGACACCAGTATGAAGATAGATAGATAGATAGATAGATACTCTTTATTGCACAACATACAAAACTTAAAAGCTAGGTATACAGAGATACAATGTACAATTTAGGCGATCTTATCGCTGGGAGCGATCTCTACCAGACAACCTTCAGGTAAAGGACATTAGATAGAAGAGGGGAGGGTGGTGCAATCCTTTTGATTTTGAATATTGATTAACTAAATTTATAGTTTAAATACATATATCTAGATAATAAATAAATAAATAAACACGTTATCATACACTAATATATACGAATGTTAACTTACTATAATACAATATAACCTACACAAATTATATAAAATTATATAAAATATACTACTATAAGGTTATAATAGAGAAGATATATTTATTATATTTAAGATTTTTATTTCTCTTTCACAATATAGCTTAATTATTACAAATGACAATATTAAGAGAAATAACATGTACTTTTTGAATAACTATATTGCGAGACACTGGTATCCGTACTAGGCGAACCTGTGTTACAGATTACCATGCCTCCACCATATTTTTTTTTTAATTATGGCTGCTACTGTGTTGCCCACGGCGAACACTTATATAGCTCTGCCAATGTCGAGCGATTAAAGAGACACGTTTTAATGAGAAATTGACCGGTGTAAGGATACTCCACAATCTCACTGATTTATTTTAAGAAAGAAATAATCTTAATACTTATATTAGCTAAAAGGTACCACTTTTGTAGATATTATTTAAACTCAAATCATTTATATTTCTAAGTTAACATTTCATTCCGATTACATTAAAATTAAATTATAATAAAATTTTGAAGAGTCACAAGTGCGCCTTTAAATCCCCCCTTTCCCCGGATTGGCTGGTACCCTCACTCACGCAGCGAAACACAGCACAGCCGGTTTTTTGTAAGGCGATGGTATCACTCCGGTCAAGCCGGCCCATTCAAGCCGAAGCGTGGCTCTCCTTCAGTCAAAGTAGACAGCACGGTAAAATGTAATTTTTATTATTAGTGCACAGTAGTAGTATTAGTGCACAGTGGTAGTTTCGCTGCCTGAGTGAGGGTACCGGAGGCCCAATCCGGGGTATAGGGGGGGGTTTAAAGGTTGGCAGCGCACTTGTGACTCCACTGGTGTCGCAGGGTGGCCATGGGCGGCGGCAATAGGGTATTTGACTAAGCTCGAGATTTTACAAAATATAAATATTTTATCAAAATATAGGTAAATATGTGCCAATAGCAAAAATTCTCAATCAAAAATATAACGTCTAGCCGGTTTTATGGTCATTCAAAGATTCATGGGCAAGTCCATTTTAAAAATATGAAATTTAAAAAAAAATATTATACCATTGAATAACCCATATAATTTACACCAACTATTATAATGGAACCATTGACATAAACGAAACATTTGATATAGCTACCATACAAAATTCAAATGAAATGCATACAAAATACTTGCGTGTGACGTCACATCTCAGTAGCCATTTGTATGGAGCGTTTTGGGTTTGCCCAAAATAATGTGATTTTAAAGTTGTGATATCTCAGGTAGTTTAAATGAGAATCAAGTAATTCTTTCAACGATGTTTCTATCATTGAGAGGTCTTTTGATTACACAAATGAAAAAAAAATAGTCAAATACCGTTCAGGTGATCCGTCTGTTCGTCTGCCTACCTATTACATAAAAAAAAAAAAACAAACAAAAAGGTAGGTACATGGTCGAGTTAATGACCCTAGCACGGTGTCATTGACCATAAGTAAAATATAAGTTAGATAGTAAATTAGAGTCTAATAATTTACCACCTGACACTTAAGGCTGACATTTCAAAGTTCTAACGCTGTTTCCCAAAGTTTTTGCTAACTGACACACTATAAGAGTCACAGACTCTGTATACTGTGATGTAACCTTGGAAAGTTCTCGAAGGCATCATACTTTTTTATTTTTTTATGTGATACGTGGCAGGGGGGCCACCGGACGGTAAGCGATTGCCGCCGCCCGTGAAACATTTTCCCATAGAAACGACCTTATCAAATTCCTGGAGGATTTTTTAACGGTGTATACTTACGTAGTTATACAGGTAGTTATATTTTTAACGTTTACATCCCGAAAACGTGATCGTGGATGTATCGTGAATGAAGTCCATCAACAAAATAAGCGAAAAAAAATCAGCTGTTCTATACATTATTACCGGGTGGATATGCCATTTTGTTTGAATGCAAGTTGTTTTTTTTTGCGGTGTATATGGGAAGGTGTTTTTTTATGTTCTTTACCCTAAGATCCGAAACGACAGCTTTGGATGCAACCAACAACTACACGCTAAGATGAGTAGGGAGAAAAAAAATGTGATAGGTGGCAGACGAGCAGACGGATCACCTGCCGTCACCCAGTCGCCAGCAACACGAGTCACAAAAGCGCTGCCAACCTTTGATCCCCCCTTTCTCCGGATGGGGCCTCCAGTACACTCACTCACGCAAAAAAAAAATGTTGTTTTCCAACTCCGCTTATGGCCGAAACACTCAGACAAAGTAAGTACAAAATAATGAACTACTATAGCCCAATTCGAGCAATCTTAATCCGATACGATTCATCCATTTGACGACCCGTTTGGAACAGTGGTAGTGAACGCTGCCTTTGGTCCAAGGGTTGCGGGTTCGATCCCCGCACAGCACAAACATTTGTGTGCATGAACATGTCTGTATTGGTCTGGGTGTTTGTATGTATTATAAGTATGTATTTACAAAAGAAAAGTATTATATGTATATATTTGTAATTCCGCTGTTGGTTCTGATATCCATAACACAGGTGCTTGAGCTACCTATCTCGGAGTCAGATCAATGTATGTGATGTTGTGAAATATTTATTTATTTCATCCAATACTAAATTTTGGTAGGTCTAGTGCTGTCATTCTATACAAATCTGACCTTATACCATAGATTTATTTATACACGAGTATAGATTGGTCGATTCCTGTTTTAATTAATTACAGTTTGACAAACGCTGTCTAGCCCAACCGCCTAAAATAGAACTATCTATTACCCCAGTCATAATTACAAAAAAAAATACTAAAAGTCAAGTCGATAACTATTCTAACTGGAAGCTAACGCGCCTTGTTTGGCCTAGGACCAGTTTGTGGCACCTGGCCCAGGTGGCGGGTTTATGGCCTAACCTAACCGCTGTTAGAAGCCGCCATATTTTAATTTTATTGAGAATTGTTTTGCTAGTTGAAATTAAAGTTTGTCGCCTCTATTTTAAGTGGGGACCGCTAGAATTTGGGACCGTGGTCCCCAACACCTAAGTGCTTTTTCTGTAGTAATTTGAATTTTGATTAAGTATAAGTAAGCAGTAGGTACCGCTACTTCCACAAAAATAGTAAAATGTTCTACAAAGTTTAGGGTCCAATCAGAACACTTGTAAAAAATACTTATTTGTAAAATATATTTTTTTTATATAATCTACTGCTGATTCAAAATGTAGTATTTCGATCGAGTCTTGGTAACTAGATATTTTCTAATAAAGCAGGAAGAACTAATCAAATCCAAGTACATTACATTAACCCAAATCGAACTTATCAGCTCTCTAAGCTCTAAACAATTGCGGTCCCAAAACCCAGTAACAGCACTGTGGGACCGCGGTCCCAATCTCTCCACGATTGTCGAAGTCGATTTTAAATGAGAAAAGAAATTAAGAAAATTTTAGTCTAGTTAGGTATAAAGCATTAAAAAATGTGTCTCGTATGTTCAAATTGTAACTGTTAATTTAAGACTATTTTAATTTGACCGTGTGAGAGCCACGCTTCGGCATGCCGCCTCGACTGGAGTGATACCACGGCCTCACAGAAAACCACTGTGCACTGTGAAAAGCACTGTGCTGTGTTTCGCTGTGTGAGTGAGGGTACCGGAGGCCCTATCCGGGGTACAAGGGGGTTGAAAGGTATGCAGCGCACTTATGACTCCACTGGTGTCGCGGGTGTCCATTGGCGGCAGCAATCGCTTACCATCAGGCGATCCGTCTGCTCGTCGGACTGAATCAATTAAAAAAAATTGTTTGGTGGCTATACATAGCAGAAATCTTTTTATTGACTTAATTTTCATTTATGTTCAATTAATTTAGTGTAACCTAACTGCTGTTAGCGTCCATTTTTAATTACTATCTTATGAGTATGTTTGGGTCCGCTAGCGCCGCCATTTGACTTTTTGCTGCGTTATATTTAAGTAATTTCACTTACGTAGTACGTGGTACTTACGTAGTACACTACACACTGGTGAAATGTGTGTATAGTTTATGATAATAATATTTATTTGAATAAAAAATATATTTGACATTAAAATGAAACTAATTTTTTTTTATTCCTCTTGTCGTGGCGATATTCATATTGATTATAAATTAAATCTTCCCTACCCAGTACTCGGCCATGCGGACTGCGCTGTCTGCAAGAAGTCGTTATTCGTGTCGATGGCAATAAAAAAAACTAAACTTAAGTGCAGCTGAGAGTTGTGTTGAATCTTCTTCATCTTAGCGTTGATTTCCGGTTACTTCCAAACCTGTCGCTATGAGCTCAGGGTACGCTTAGACCATGATTCAGGATTTGGGGAATCTGGTAAATAAAATGAAGCGACTGCCGTCTGACCTTCGCAGCCCTTTTCACAACAGGGCAACCAGACCAACTCAATCATGGTTACACGTTTCAGAAACTATCCGAAACGTACAGGTTTCCTCACGATGTTCTTCCTCACCGCCGAGCTAATGCTAGAAATATGCACATAGATTTGAAAAATCCAGAGGCTCGGTTTCGAACCACGAATCCTCGCGTAGAAGGCGCGTTCTTGCCCACTGGGCTACCATTGCTCTCAAGTTGAGTTGAGAGTCCAAGATAGTTGTATTGTATAGATTACATTTACTCAACAATCATAATCGTAATTATTGTAAAAAATGGCTACATTAAAAAAATCACGAATTTTTGCCACTTGTAGATTGGTTATACACAAGATACAACAATACACAATCTTAAAAATATCAATGACTATCTCGAGTCCACTGTAAAGAGTTGTGTTTCTTTGAATCTCTTAAATTCATCTCCATCAATAAATATAAGGTCTTGGCGCTAGTAGCCCCAACATGCAGCCTTATGGTGCTTGTTGAAATATTTATCTTAGTCACTTTTATTCTTTCATGTCGAAGTTTTAAATGGTTTGTCTTTAATGGCACTCATGACGAATTACAGTAACATCGTAAAATAATATAGATGGAACATTCTGCGTGTTACTGAGTGGCATCCATTTTGGTAGCATATCACGGAAAGTGTTTTTATCTTGTATTGTTTTTCTCTTTTCTGTAAAAAACATGGGATGTGTTTACCAAATAAATGCTTATTCTATTCTATTCTACTCGTATTACGGAGCAGGATCATTTTAAAGTATTTTTATTTTTTGTTTGCTATAGGTATGTCCAATAAAGAAAGGTGCAGGTGACTTTAAGTTAACTGTCACTGTCATTCTCTAAAATTCTAGTTTAATTCATAGTTTGTAGTAGATCTTAGTATAATCGTTTCGAACAGTGGCATCGATCTCTCATAGATCATTAGTTGTTATAGTTCGCACCGCCACCAATAGATGTCACTATGCATAGTTACATCGCACCAGCGTTTGGTGTTTTCGGAAACATAAGAGGTTTGAAAATGTATGGGATTTTGTTTCGCTTTCAATATACCTTTTGGTTATATACATGCTTTGAGTTTTATTTGAGAGAGATTTGGGCCCCTATTTTTATTCTGTCTTGTCATTTTATGGTCAGAAATTTAACTTTTTTTTAAATCAACGTGAGCAAAAGCGTTGTTGATTTGTAATGCCGTGTGATGACATCACAGGAGGATTTTTACTTTCAATTTTTTTTCCGTAAATATATGTTTCAAAATTCTGAAATTATTTTTCTTACATTTCTATGAGTCTAACCTAGAAATTGGTATTTTTAATTTCTAAATGTTTTTTGTCGTATTGTCCATTTAGTACACGACACCAATTATAGATGTCATTCTAATCAAGCTAAACTTTACGGTCTATAAGCACTAAATAAATATTTTTATTCCTATTCTACGAGACACATTTCCTTCTTTTCAAGACAGTTCCACCATCCCAGTATAGCAATAAGCTCCCCATTTTTGAAATATTAGTGGATTGGCCACGGGCGGCGCGGGAGCACGCGGCGCGAATTTGCGCGCGCAGCCTTGGCGCGGTCATCGACTCGCGCGCATTTTTGCACGAAACGAACAGGATAGGGCTGACATCTAGGGAAACGGTGTAAATAAGATAAATTATATAAATATCTAAATTATTTATTATATATTGACCGTGGGAGAGCCACGCTTCGGCATGAATAGGCCGGCTCGACCAGTGTGATACCACGGTCTCACAGAAAACCGGCTTAAAGCAGCACTGTGCTGTGTTTCGCTTCTTGAGTGAGGGTACCGGTAACCCAATGCGGGGGAAAGGGGGGTTGCACAATCAACATTGCAATTCACAATTGCACTGCTAACCTATAGTTTATGCTCCTCAAATATACAAGAGAATACCTGTTTTTGAGCTAAAGAGGATTCAAGATATTTATTTGCATGAAACATGGTTTAAGTAGATGCATGGCGGAAATTACATTAAGGTGACGGATAGGGCACACTAGCGATGCCAACCGATTTTAATTTTAACCTACTAAGCCGGATATATTTTAAACAATTTCGAGGTTATAACCTCTCGGCAAACACTTACACTATTTATTAAATAACCATGCACAAATGTTGGGTCCGTTTTTGTACGCGAAAAATTGATTCACGCCAAAAGTGGCCGCTTTTGGCGGTAATTCACATTTCGAGTACAAAAGCTAACCCAAAAGTTAAGTATAAGTATTTAATAAATAGTATAAGTGTTTGCCGAGAGGTTGTAACCCCGAAATTGTTTAAAATAGATCCGGATTAGTAGCTAAAAATTAAAATCGATTGGCGTCGCTAGGTGACCATACTTGTCGCCTTAATTGACCTCGTGTCTTGCTATTACATAAAAAAGTTTTTTGCCAACCCTACAAAGAATTGTGCGTACATTTTGAAATAAGAAAACGTGACGTGGGTTGGCGTAAAAAGTGTGATTCCAAGCTTTTACGCTAAACAAACATATTATTATTATTATGAAAACTTACATTTAATGATAATCTTCTCTGACTTTTAAAAAAAATACTTTGATAAGTCAGCTACTGGCATAAAAGTGGGGATGCCAATTAAGACACATTTTGGACTGAGTAAGACATTATTAAATTTGATCCCATAGGGAAAGATTTTAGTGCACTTTTTTATGTTTTGAGCGTCACAGCCTCTCTCGTCTGTGACCTTTTTCTGTGACGCGCCAAAATCATCGTATCCACATTGTATCGTGTCGTATGGCACATTGATTTTATTTTATTATTATAATGAATCTGTTTTGCTACAGTAGGCGACATACGACAACGGCGATACGGCATAATCATTTCAGCAGAGACAATTTTCTTGTTTTGTACTTTTTAGATCGTGTTTTTTGGTAGTCGGGTTTTAGTTTTAAACTTTATTTTTATTTAATGTATTTTTAGTTATGTAAATATAATGACATATTTGAAAAACTCTTTCATTTGATACCCCACACGGTACTGTCAAGCAAACTTTTTTTTTAGTTCCTTACTCTAAGTCCCCTAGAGGGCGCTGTAATAAATTTAAAGTGACGTCATGTTGCCTATAACCAGAAGACAACCAAGACGCTTCTAACGGACACCTCATTAGTTCAAATATGATAACTAGTTTAAAAGTTACATGGAAACAGATGAACATACATACATACATAGCCTGTCAAAATCATAACCCTCCTTTTGCTTTGCAGTAGTCGGGTAAAAAGGTAAGGGTCTAAGGCCCGATTCTACCAATCTTTATCCGTGGAAAAATCTATGGTATGACGTCAGGTTTGTATTAGAATGACCGCGCCATACCATAGATTTATTACCGGAAGAAGGTTGAACAAATCGGCCCTTATTCATAAATGTTTGTTAAACCTTTGTTCGAAAATTGTATACCTATGTATTTTTTTTATTTCAAACTTAAAAAAGTCAAAACTGCTCTATAACACCATATTAGCTAACACAAGTTTATTGACAGGCCCCCCACAAGGTGGACCGACGATCTGGTGAAGATTGCGGGAATCCATTGGATGCGGGCGGCACAGGACCGATCTGTGTGGGAACATTGGGGGAGGCCTATGTCCACCAGTGGGCGTCTATTGGCTGAAATGATGATGAAGTTTATTGAATGTTTATTAATAAAGCTATTTTATATGAATAAAGCCCAATATGTGTTTTATGTAACATGGAGAAACAGTAGGTACCTAAGTGTGCGTTTTTTATCAAACATGGATACATACCAATACACCTACTCCACGATTTGTACAAAAAATTAAAAAAAGTATTTCAAAATTCCATTAATATTAGTATAGTAATAGTATTGATTAGTTTTTAGGTCGCCTTTTAAAATAACACTGCTAATACAAGATACCATAAATTCAATATTTTTATTGAATTTTTGTCATAAATTATCTATGTATAAATTATTATTGGGTATGTATTGTTTATTATTAATTATGTAATGTAATAATATTAATATATAAAATAATGTATATTTCTGCCATTCTCAATTTCATTTGTTAAACTACTTTGCACTGCCTTCCCTTATAATTACGAATACGATATTTCTTTTCTCTACCCAAAGGTTGTCTGGAAGAAATCGCTACAAGCGATAAGACCGCCTTATTGTACTGTCTGTTGCTGTTGTATCATGCTTGTATTTTATTTTTATGCAATAAAGAATATCTATCTATCTATCTACACCTATAATATTTGAAATGATAATTAGGTAATTTTATTGTGCAAACTCATCGTGTCTTAATAACTTCCCAACAATATTAATAAAGGTTCAGCCCACCATTTTTGACAAAGATACCATTGTATTACCATATTGAATAATGTAATGTCCTTTAGTGTGAGTTTTGACGCCACGCGCAGAATTTTAAGCAAATAAAAATTCATAGAACGATATTTTTAAAATGTGGGACCATTCGTATTCGATACAAAGCGCAAAACAGATAATTTTTGTCACATACACACGCTCCACACACACACACACGAATTGGAAAAATATCTTGTTGAGTGAGATAATCGGTATTCATCACACACACGAAAATGAATCGGACGTTGCATAAGTGCGAGCGAGATGGTGGCACTTAGTCTATTCCGTTGAACCAAAATGCGGCGATATAAGAATGACTCTTCTAAGGCCAATGACCTTCGGGTGTAGTCAGTTTGGAATAGTTTTTTTTAATGCAAATTTTATAGAAAATGGCGTCGGTTTTATATCTAATGCCAGTCACTCAACTGGTTTTTGTTATGGACCACTATTTTTTATTGGGTTGTATTTAACGTTCCCTCAAAATTAATAAATTGCTAATCATATTTTTGGTGTGCAAATAAGTATTTTTTACAGAGTGGGATAAGGCTATAATATAAAGCCTTTTATACCGTGGTAGTAGGTAGATATCTTATATTAACTTATGATCATTGTAATTAAGTAATAAATAAAAATTCTTATGCATATTATAATATCTTTTTACTTAAGTAATCCAAAATTATTAAAATGTTAAGAACCTATTTGTAATTCCTGATTATTTATTCATAAAATAATCAGCATTTTTTATATGATAGGTTACAGACGAGCAGACGGATCACCTAATGGTAAATTATTACCGCCGCCCATGGTTCCATACCATACCAAGTCCTTTAACAGGTAATAAGTACCAGTGGATTCACAAGTGCGCTGCCAACCTTGAAACTCCTCTTCCCCCAGATTGAACCTCTGGCATTCTCAATCAGCGAAACACAGAGCAAATGCAGCTTCCCGCCAGCTTGCTGTGAGGCTGTGGTATCAATCTAGTCGCGCCTGCCCATTTATGTCAAAGCCTGGCTCACCCACGTACCACCTTAATTGTTACTTTGGTCTTAAAGTCCTTATTTACCTGTTAAGAATACAATTAATAGATCATTAAACTCTTATTAGCGGGTATCCATTATTTTACACCTTACATTATGGACTAAGCCCCGTTACAGCTATGGCCTATGGTCCCGTTATTTTAAGTCCTAATTAAAGTGCTCGGTACTTAACTTTCTTTTTACTGAGTTAATTATCTTAAGTAGTAGTATTTTTGCCTTACTCGGGCCCGATTCGACCAATCTTACTCCAATACTAAATGTATGGTATAGCGATGTATACAATACAAATCTAACGTTGTCGCACTTTAAAGCGACGGCTCCGCTTGGGGTCCTGTTCAATCCCCGGGTCGGCCCAAAATTTGTACCTGAGTTTTTCTGCTAAGAAATTCTTAGCGTCAGCCCGTCAGACTCGTGGTGTAGGGAAATGCTGCAGTGGAGGGGATCAGAAAAGACCTATCGGAAGGAGGACAAATGAGATGGAGAGACGACATAGCCAATACTGGCAGGCGCAACTGGACTTCAACTGCCTAAAATCGAATAGAACGGAGAAAATTGAAGGAGATTTTTAGATTTTCGCGTTGCATTATAACTATAATTAATCAAGATGGGAATTAAAACGATATTTATTATATGATACAACATTGTGTACTCACATATTTTGTTCGACGTTTCGGTTACGTTACAGCGGCCGTAGTCACGAGCGAACAACACAATGTATCACATAATAATTATCGTGTTAATTCCCGTCTTGATTAATTATAGTTAAAATTAAAGAAGGCCTACACCAAATTGGATGAAAACGACTTACGATACAAATCTAACCTTGTACCTTAGATTTATCCACGGATAAAGATTGGTCGAATCAGCCCTAACTAAACTGTCGTGTTAAGAATTTGTCTGAAAAGCAACTTATGTTCTTTCTGTCTCCCTCCATCTCATCTTGGCGTTTAATTAAATAAATAATAAATATTTCACAACGTCACATACATTGATCTGACTCCGAGATAGGTAGCTCAAGCACCTGTGTTACGGATATCAGAATCAACAGTGGGATTACAAATATAAACATTTAATACTTTTCTTTTGTAAATACATACTTATAACACATAGAAAACACCCAGACCAATAGAAACACACAAATGTTTGTACTGTGCGGGGATCGAACCCGCAACCCTTGGACCAAAGGCAGCGTTCTCTACCACTGTTCCAAAGGGGACGTCAGATCAATTCCCGGTTGCGTCCCTGGGGTACCTATCTTAGACCATGATTCAGTATTTGGGAGTCTGGTAATTACAATAAAGTGACTGCCGTGACCTGAATTTGGCATCCCTTCAACAGGGGAACCAGACTTGACAGGGGGGGGGGGACCTTGAACCAGACAGGGGAATTGAATCATGGTTATACGTTTCAGAAACTAAACAGATTTGCAGCGCACTTATGACTCCACTAATGTTTCGTGTCCATGGGCGGCGCCAATCGCTTACCATCAGGCGATCCATCTGCTCATCTGCCACCTGTCACAAAAAAAATACTCAATACTTGTTGTAATACTCCAACATATTCCGATGGGACACCAGAGTCAGCCTCTCGATCGGAGAGAGAAAAAATCCACAGGTGTATGCTCGGATTCGAACCCGGTCCCCCTAGTAATCGACTGACCAGATGGCGCAATTGGTAGTAACCCTACCTCTTACGCCAAAGGTCGTGGGTTCGATCCCCACCCTGGACAAACATTCGTGCGATTTACACTTGTGTTTGTTCAGTGTCTGGGCGTAATATATGTATTTAAGTATATATTTGTGTTCCTCTGTTGTCTGATATCTGTAACACAAGTGCTTAAGCTACTTAGTACGGAATCAGGTCAACGTATGAGATGTTGTGAGAATTATTAAAAAAAAAATCAAGGCGCGTTCTTATATCCACTCAGCTACCGTCGCTCAAATGTACAAAAGGACTAACGTCCGCCATTCTAAGTCTAATAAATACACAAAAAAACTAACAATAAAAACTCACCTAAACTCGAACTACCGTCGTCCAATCAGAAACCAGATTGGGACCTTCCAAAACAACAACATGCTCCGGTCCCAAATTAGGCTCCAAAACACGTTCTCGATCCGGCGCCCGCGCACCGACCTACCACAATGGAGTTTTTGTTAACGAGAATATTTATTTCAATACAATATCCATATTGATGTATAAGTAAATGTGTTGCCGAAACGTGGGAGAGTCACGCTTCGCCATGAATGGGCCGGCTCGACCGGAGTGATACCACGGCCTCACAAAAAACCGGCGTAAAGCAGCACTGTGTTGTTGCGCTGCGTGAGTGAGTGTACTTACAGACCCAATCCGGGGGGAAAAGGAGGTTGTCAGCGCACTCCTGACTACTCGTTCCTCAGTGGTTAAGAAAGCGCCCTCCATATGGGATGTGGTGTCTAGAAAAAAACGGCAAGTTCATTCTTTCACCCCTATTATATAGACACAGAAGTTCGACTCTAACTGACTTGAATATTAAAGAGTTCTATGACCTACGCGCTATGTACTTAACGTATCTCATCATAACGTTTCTCGTCTTTGGTAGCTCAGTTCAGCAGATCCAACTAATACTAATCGAAGAATATATTTCATGAGAATTACATCGTGGGAGACTCATGATTCGGCATGAATGGGTTGGCTCGACCGGAGTGATCGCCGCTTCAAAGAATCATCATCAGCCCATTTAAGTCCCCACTGCTGGGGCACGGGCCTCCCTCAATCACATGAGGGGTAATTGCCATACTCACCACGCTTGGCGGACGGGTTGGCGAGGGTTTTGATATAAATGCAGAGTTTTCCTGCTCTGGGTGCTGATGATCATGCCAGCAGATTTACCTTAGTCGCCTTTTACGACACCTCGGTAAGAGTGAGGGTGGCCTATTCTACTCTGCCGGGGACCACACGACCCGAAACAGAGCATGCGAATTTACCAATGGGGGTACCTGAGGTCAGATCCGGGGGATGGTGGTTTAAAGGTTGGCGACTCCACTGGTTTTACTCGATTTACCATCAGATGATCCGTATGCTCGTAAACCGCATAACATATAAACAAATGAGACTCATGGTAGCTGAAGATACTGATCCTTCTAAGCGGGAGGCCGCAAGTTGGAATCCAGCACCTCACTAGCGCGAAGTCCCGGTGCGTCCTAAGAGCTGGCACTTCAGAGCCCGGATTGAATTTGAATGCAAGAAACCGGACCCGCTTTCTTGCATTCAAATTCATTTTATTCAAAAGCTGTTTTATTTTTAAATTATTTCATTTCCATAGCTTGATGGTACGCAAAAGGAGAGTCCGCGTGACAACCATAGACTTATGATTCCGCAAAGTAGGTATTTACTACCTAGTCTGTAGCCGCAACGGACGCGAAATGTGGGAGAGCTACGCTTAGGCATGAATGGGCCGGCTCGACCGGAGTGATACCACTGCCTCACAGAAGACCGGCGTGAAGAAGCGCCTGCGCTGTGTTTCGCCGTGTGAGTGAGGTTACCAGAGGCCCAATGGGGGGGAAGGGGAAAAGGTTGGCAGCGCACATGTGACTCCACTGGTGTTGCGGGTGTCCATGGGCGACGGAATTGCTTACCATCAGGTGATCCGTCTGCTCGTTTGCCACCTCTCATATATAAAAAAAAGATATCAAGGCATCACTTAAATGGTCGCCTTGGATTGCAATGGTAGCTCAATGGATACGAACGCGTCTTCCACGCAGGTGGTCGAGGTTCGAATCCGAGCAGGCACCATTGGTTTTTTCAAATCTATGTGCTTATTTCTCTTTGACTGACCGGATGGCGCAATTGGTAGTGACCCTGCCTCTTACGCCAAAGGTCGTGGGTTCGATCCCCACCCTGGACAAACATTCGTGCGATTTACACTTGTGTTTGTTCAGTGTCTGGGCGTAATATATGTATTTAAGTATATATTTGTGTTCCTCTGTTGTCTGATATCTGTAACACAAGTGCTTAAGCTACTTAGTACGGAATCAGGTCAACGTATGAGATGTTGTGAGAATTATTATTATTATATGGAATATAGGTATTTATTTCTACCAATACCATCTGCTCGGCGGTGAGGAAAAACCTCGTGAGGAAACCTGCACGTTTCGGAAAAAGTTACTGAAACGTGTAACCATGATTCAGTTGGTCTGGTTCCCTTGTTAAAGGGTTGCGAAGGTCGAACAGTAGTCGCTTCATTGTAATTACCATCCCCCCCATACCCCCCAATCCTGAATCATGGTTAAAGCGTACCCTGGGCTCCAAAGCGACAGCTTTGGACGCAACCGGGGATTACACGCTAAGATGAAGAAGAAGGCTTAAGATGGTCGTCTTGGCTGTTTCTATGATTTTTAGATAATCTTTTGCATTTTAAGTTAATTTATAGCTAAATTAGTGTAACTTTAAAGTAACTCTATTTTTACTGTGACAAATAAAATATGCTAGCATGTATAAGTGCGTATGCAAGTTGGTTATTATCAATCTAGTATTCTTTGATTGATTTGATATGCCGTGTGGTCCCGGCAGAGTAGAATAGGCCACCCTCACTCTTACCGAGGTGTCGTAAAAGGCGACTAAGGTAAAGCTGCTGGCATGATCATCAGCACCCAGAGAAGGAAAACTCTGCATTTATATCAAAACCCTCGCCAACCCGTCTGCCAAGCGTGGTGAGTATGGCAATTACCCCTCATGTGATTGAGGGAGGCCCGAGCCCCAGCAGTGGGGACTTAAATGGGCTGACGATGACGATGATTCTTTGATTATATAATTAAAGCTAGTACTTAGTATCGTACCTAACCTTAAACCTTTTTCCCCTTATTACAAAACACGATAGTTTCGGAACAAAATTCGTGCTAGCCCTTTTTGCATTGCGTGTTGGAACGGGATGACATGAGCTTTAGTACGGTAATAACTTGAGATCGCGATTTATAATAAGGTGGTTTATATACTAACATATGATTTGTCAACTATAGTGTGGCATACACTATTATAAATAAATAATTAGTGTTTAGTTTTTGTCATATCTTCTTCTTAGTTTGTGTTCTTGTCCACGGTTCCATGAGCACACGGAAATTTCGTAAAATTTTCAAAAGAATAGTATGTACATAACTGACCGGATGGCGCAATTGGTAGTGACCCTGCCTCTTACGCCAAAGGTCGTGGGTTTGATCCCCACCCTGGACAAACATTCGTGCGATGAACACTTGTGTTTGTTCGGTGTCTGGGTGTAATATATGTATTTAAGTATATATTTGTGTTCCTCTGTTGTCTGATATCTGTAACACAAGTGCTTAAGCTACTTAGTACGGAATCAGGTCAACGTATGAGATGTTGTGAGAATTATTATTATTATTATGTACAATTATATAGGTTCTCCCTAGTGAAGGAACAAGGCGGTCCTTGTGATATTCATTCATTAAAAAAATACATGTACATAATCGCAATTTTTTTTTATTTTATTTGGTTTTCTTGCGACATCTGCCACGTTTTTCACATCGAAAATCAGGAAAATTGGGCCCCTGTACTTTGATTAGCAAAAGACCTAAACTCATCCCATCCCGCCGTTAAAATGATCTTAGCATAGTTAAAAATGGTTGTTGTGTATCATTAAATCAGTAGTTGGACCGGTCGGTGGCGGCGGAGCCACTTTTTGTCCGGCAGGTGGCGGGATGTGGACTCCTCTTATTGTGACGGTCAACCACCTCGCGAAGCCTCAGATTCTGATAACTGTGAACTGGGTTTTTTAGAAAAAGGTTCGCTAATATTATTTTTTTCTTTTTATTATTTTATTTGATACAAAATCCACAGCTCTTAATGTTACATGCAAAACTCTTATATACTAATCTTACAGCTAATAAAGGACTTTCTTTATTTTTCTTATATAAAAATAACAACGAGACGACGAGACATGAGTGAAAAGCTTTTAACAATAAAACAAAAAAAAAAGTATCTCGATAATAACTTGTAACGGTTATTGACTATAATATTATTAGAAACAGGAAGTATAAATAATAAAATATGCCAATTAATATACATATACCTACGCATCCAAATACAAACATCATATAAATAAATAAATAACCAACTAAATAAATAAATAGAAAAGGCTAAATAAAATACTTATACATAAAAAAACAGTGAAGAGGTCATGTTACGAGGTAGGCCTAAGCATGCCATCAATATCCTTTCTGAAGGAATATAATGATGAGCTATAAATACTTAGTTACACGTTATAGTGGAACGTATTAATTTTTATCTACACTAATGTCATAATTTTCAAATTAAGACTTCTGTGCTCATAGACCGGCGCCGGGTCACGGGAATTTTAGGGATTAAATTCATACAAGAAAAAGCCTGTTGGTCTAGTGATTTAAGTACCGGAACATGACCTCGGGATCCTGGGTTCGATTCCCGGGTTGAGCAAAAAGAGCTTGGTTTTGCTGGGTGGGTGGTTACCAGCCGGGGCCGAAGCCTGCCACCGGTGGTGCTGAGCATTTGGCGCTACCCAGGGGACATGTGTGGGTATTTGGAGCTGAAGCCCACGTACGCGCTCAGCTTTATTTTATTTTATCTTTAAGTTTAGTTTAGGAAAACTTACAGCTAGATTTAGGGATACAGTCGCAGAAAAAAACATTGAGGGCCAATTACAAGTTTCCACTGATAATCACTTGGTTGTTTAACAGAAATGCAAGTGGGTAATGTTAAGAAAGAAAAGTTACTAAATAACAAACAAACGAACAACGTATTTGCCACTTTAAAAAGAAGAAAAATTGAAATTAATCAAGTCATCTGACAGTATCAGGAAAGGTAAGGAAAAAAACCAAAAAGAAATTAAATAACATTTGAAAAAAAGTTATAATTCGGTACACGTTTCAATTACAAAACTGAAGTGTTGAACGAGTCAATGTTGATATTTACTTTTGCCAAATTATTAAATAGTTCACATGTTCTAATGGAAAATGCGTTCCGTCTATAATTCGTCTTTGCGTGAGATAAAAAGAGGTGCTTTGCCCCCCAAAAGCCTAAGACCAAAAGATGAAGCCTGATCACATCATAGTAGCGATAACTGGATATCTATGATGGAGGCCTGTGCCCTGGTGTGGGATTATTAGGCTGATACTCACTACTACTAATATACGAGAAAGAAAGACAAAACATTTATTGACCATGACAACATTCACAGCACAGAGAGCAACATGATAGAACATGACAACATTCACAGCACAGAGAGCAACATGATAGAACATAGAACATGACAACATTCACAGCACAGAGAGCAACATGATAGAAAATAGAACATGACAACATGCACAGCACAGAGAGCAACATGATTGAACATAGAACATGACAACATTCACAGCACAGAGAGCAACATGATAGAACATAGAACATGACAACATTCACAGCACAGAGAGCAACATGATAGAAAATAGAACATGACAACATGCACAGCACAGAGAGCAACATGATTGAACATAGAACATGACAACATTCACAGCACAGAGAGCAACATGATAGAACATAGAACATAGAGATTATGGATAGTTTTGGTGCATATTGGAAAAATCTCGTCTCCTCATCTGAGATAACTTGATCTGCCTGCGCACAATGGTTACCATCACTGAATTATTAGGCCTAAAAGAGGCTTGATCTTTACCAAAAAGTAACGAATCTACCCGTATTCCTGATATTACCAGAACCTCTCTCTCTAAAGCGCTTTTCTCCCTCATCCCACCTGACCTATTCCGTCACAGAACTACACGTCCCAGGCAACGCTGTCACCGTTTCACGGTGAAAAACATCACGGACTAAAAAATTTAGCAATTCCTATTTCTACCGCACCATCAAGAAATGGAACTCGTTGCCGGCGCATGTATTTCCTCTTTCCGACAAAATGGATTCCTTCAAACGAAGCGTGAAGAAGCATCTCGCGGGCCAGTATGGCCGTGCCAACCGAGGTGATGCCTTGACATCGCTTTTGTTGTAATTGCGACGTGGGCTTCTCTTGCCAATATACTGTGTCACTATAAAACCACTATAAGATACCAAGCTCCTTGTGGCTGAACAAAAGATCTGGAGGAAGATTCTGGGACCTATACAAACACTCGATGGAACCTGGAGAAGAACTGGGAGCTACAAGACCAGGTGGGCGAGCCTAATATCATCCGCGAAACTAAAGCACATCGACTTCGCTGGCTCGGCCACCTCGAGAGAATGGGAGAGGATCGTGCAGTAAAAAGAGCGTACATAGGACGGCCAAATGGTCGAGGACCAGTTGGCCGTCCAAGGTACCGAGGGAGAGACGAGGTCGAAAAAGATTTGCGTACACTTCTGGCGGATGACTGGCAGGAGGTGGCGCAGGACCGGCCTAGATGGAGACTCTTATTATCGGAGGCTAAGGCTCACTTTGGGTCGCTGCGCCAACCTAGTTACTATAAAAACCACCACCGAATACTCATACTATCAAATGTTTTAGCAGTCCTTAGGTGTACCTACCATAATTAAGTGTGTTTTAATTACCAGTTTAAAAGTTGTTACGACAATCGCTTACCAACTAGTGGTTTGTCTCCCAGTCTGCCACTAACCACATACAAAAACCCCCGTCTCCAATCACACAGGCTTAGAAGTGGCGAATTTGATTTTCAGGTGCAATGTTAGATATAAAACGCATTCAAAATACTAGAACATGAACAGCTTAATATCTGACGTAGAAATATGTAAGCAATATGAAGTTATTACAAACGCCTATTCCCTGATGGCACGGAAAAGGCCAATCTTTCTCCATTCCGCATGCGTAAACCACCCCCATAAACATAAGAAAACAATAATATCGTAGCATTAATTAGCCCACAGCTCCCCTAACCGCGGGTCATTGGCCCCGAACCCTAGATTACGGGAAAAATGCAGAAACGCATTGTTGTAGGCCAGTGTTGGCAGAAAGGGCGAGTTCCGCCAATCGTAGGCGATGCCATAGATAGGGGAGGCTAGGCGATCGAGCGGAAAGCGCTTCATAGACAAGAATAAGCGCTTTTTTTGAAGATTCGATTTTTAAAGTTTGACAGCGCTTCGTTTTTTTTGTATGTTGGCTACCGGTGCGTGTGTTTCCTCCGTCTTCATTATGGAATCCTGAAGAAGCATCTCGCGAGCCAGTATGGCAGTGCCAATGGATCGAATTCCTGCTGCCGTGTGGGTTGTAATTGCAACGTGGACTCTTATTATATATTAATAATTTAGAAGTGCAAAAAATGTGTAGTATAATAACTTAAAATTCATTCTACGATAGTAATATTAAAGTTCTCTTGGGCTTCATCTTTATATAATTGTAACTGTTTTAAGTGTATTGTACCTCCTACATTTTATTTCAATAATTTTATGCATAGTACCTCTGTCATCCCACCGTAGGTGCCCCTGAAAACCAGCGCCTCGGCATCATTATGTCTTGGCATTATGCTGAGGGTCACCTTTTCGGCACAAAAGTTTCTTTTAGTTCTAAGATAAATGTAACTAGTTTTAAGTTGTTGCTGAATAAATATTTTCTATTCTATTCTATTCTATTCTTTTGTCATCAAGGTAGGCTAAGGCACAGTATAAGGGTCAGGTCTGAGGCTGAGTGTCACATTTTGAGTGTGTAGGTATATTTCCAAAAGCACAATTTTTAGAGCCTGGTTCGTTGGCTCAGTGGATAGTGCGTCGCACTTTAAAGCTACTGCTGCGCTTGGGGTATCCTCGGGTCTGGCCAAAATTTGTACCTGAGTTTTCCTGTTAAGATATTCTCAGTGTCAGCCCGGAGTCTGGATAGGCTGGGGGGATCAAAATAAGTAGAACCTCAGCACACTCCCCGAAATGAATCCGGTAGAAGAACGAGAGGCATGCCACACATCGACGGTGGTCTAGGCTCTGCAGACCACCCTCGGAGAGTGCGTCATCACCGATGAGCCTCTTCGCACCTCGCTCCTTTGAGTCAAGAGCGTCTAACTGAAAAAGGTTCCTCCTCAAAGGTTCTCTCCACAAATCGCTTGGACGAAATATGTAAGACGTATGTAACTGTTAATAAATTCTCAGTGTCAGCCCGGAGTCTGGAAGTTGGTGGTCTTGTACCCCCGTGCCTCGGAAAGCACGTTAAGCTGTTGGTCCTGCGCCCGATCCCTCTCCACTCTCACACTGGTGTCCCATCGGAATATGAGTGGAAGGGAATAGAGTGCACTTGTGTTTGCGCACACATTTGAGCATTATAAGTAATTATATCCTACGTAAGTGGTTGTTCGTTGCGATTGGCCGCCTTACCCGAAATCGGTTGGAGGATATTATTATAATTTGATAATAATATTATTATATGGTGGCAGACAAGCAGACGAATCACCTGATGGTAAGCGATTGCCGCCGCCCATGGACACTCGCGACACCAGTGAGAGTCACTAGTGCGCTGCCAAAATTTAAACCCCCCTTTCCCCCGGATTGGGCCTCCGGTACCCTCACTCACGCAGCGAAACACAGCACAGCCGGTTTTCTGTGAGGCCGTGGTATCACTCCGGTCGAGCCGGCCCATTCATGCCGAAGGGTAGCTCCTCCTTTTCTTAGCATGTAATTCCCAGTTGCGTCCTAAGCTGTCGCTTTGGAGGCATTTGTAGGCCAGAATTTAGGGAGTCTAGTAAATACAATGAATCGACTGCCGTCTGTCCTTCGCAACCCTTCAACAGGCGAACCAGACCAACTGAATCATGGTTCAACGTTTTAGAAACTATCTGAAACGTGCAAGCACACCGACGAGCTAATGGTAGAAATACGCACATAGATTGCAAAAATCCAGAGTTCCATGCTCGGATTCGAACCACGACCGATAGAAGCGTTCTAAGCCACTGAGCTCCATTGGTCACAGTGGTTTTTTTATCTCTTTGAGCAAATTGCTTAGTACTTAACTAGCATAATATCATCAAATAGACCCCATCCAGGCTAGTTTCGTCGCAACAAAGTCACAATAGATAGAAAATGCGCAAAACAGCCCCTCGTAGCATAAAGGGGCAGTTCTGCCAATCATAGACCGACGGAATGGGGTAGTGGGTATTGCAATCAAGCGGAAAGCGCTTCATAGACGAATGAGTTTAATAAATATAGGAACTATTTAACATTGGAGGAAAATAATACTCTTTTACCTCTGCTTGAAAGTAGGAAAAATGTGGGAGAGCCACGCTTAGGCATGAATGGGCCGGCTCGACCGGAGTGATACCACTGCCTCACAGAAGACCGGCGTGAAGCAGCGCCTGCGCTATGTTTCGCCGTGTGAGTGAGGTTACCGGAGGCCCAATGGGAGGAAGGGGAAAAGGTTGGCAGCGCACTTGTGACTCCACTGGTGTTGCGGGTGTCTATGGGCCGCGGAATTGCTTACCATCAGGAGATCCGTCTGCTTGTCTGACACATCTCATATAAAAAAAAAAAGTAATTACACTACATGTGCAATTTAGGGTCAACGACCTCAAACATTATTATTATTATTGGTTTACCTATCAAAGGGTTGCGAAGGTCAGACGGCAGGCACTTCATTATACCTAAATACCACACTCCCCAAACCGTGAATCATGGTCTAGGCGTAACTGGGGGTACGCCTCCAAAGCGACATCTTTGGACGCAACCGGGAATCACACGCGAGTATAATAGATCGGGCAAAAAGTATCTTCTAAAAGATTGGAACATTTGCATCTGGATCAGTGCAGAAATGCGGAACAGTGAAACGCTTCATTTGGAACATCGACTCTCAGATAGATCCATGATCCATTCGGCTCACTTGAATCATTCAGCTCATTCGGATCATTGGGCTCATCGGATCATTCCGCTCATGGATCATTCGCCTCATTCCACTCATTCGGATCATTCCGTTCACTAGGACTCGAGATCCATATGATTCGAATGATATATTCGGAGCGAACATTAGAGATTCGGAACAGTGTATCATTTGACTGAGTCGGCACAGAGTCGTTTCAGTCAAGAGTTACACTCGTCTATACCCGAAACTGGAATTCAAGACCAAAAAAGCTACTACAATGTTGCCATTGCAATAAAATGATTGTACAATAGTATATACCTATTTCCAAAAAACACACGCTGACATAATTTATTTATTGGTAAAATTCATTGTATAATTTAAATAAGTAAATTTATTTACTTATTTTTACATAAATACAAAACGCTTTAATAAAAACTTAATCATCCGTATTGTTTGGTTGCAAAGCTGGTATTGAGCGTGTATCACTTCAGGTGTTAACAACATTTGACTGACTTCGACTGTTCACTACCTACTTGGTCAAAATATCACTTCATTTTTCCTGACGAGTTGTTTCGCTTAGTAACACATAAAATCGAAAACTAAAAATAAAATAAGACGAAAATAAGAAGAAGAATCTGAAGTTTACTCAGACTGTTCGAATGTGGTTTTGGCTGCGTAGTGGTTTCTGTCTTGTTGAGTTTTTT
This sequence comes from Marasmia exigua, assembly GCA_019059595.1. Classification (NCBI taxonomy): domain Eukaryota; kingdom Metazoa; phylum Arthropoda; class Insecta; order Lepidoptera; family Crambidae; genus Marasmia; species Marasmia exigua. The sequence continues at coordinate 19,141,126 of CM032484.1, forward strand.
GCTAAGTTTTGATAAAAATGGTTTAATGTCACTTTTCCACACTGTTTTAATAATATGCCACACTTTCGTTTCTTTACAATAAAATGTTGTCAATGTTAGTTGAGTTAAAAATAAAGTTTGTAATTAAAATTCTTTTTTATAAGAAATTCCAGAATAAGGATATAAAAATAGTTGGCGAAACCTGAAAACTGCGTTTGACAATGACATAAGTGACATTGATAGACTTGACAGTGACGTATCTGTCGTAGTTTTTTTGGTCTTGAATTACACTTTGGGGTATAGATGATAAGGAGGAGTATAAAACAAAGTCGCTTTCGCTATGCAAATAGAGTAACTAATGCAAGAGGAAGGTTAATGTGTATTATAATATTATGCCGAGCTGCTACACACATGTCATCATCATCATCATCATCAGCCCATTTAAGTCCCCACTGCTGGGGCACGGGCCTCCCTCATTTACTTGAAGGGTAATTGCCATACTCACCACGCTTGGCAGACGGGTTGGCGAGGGTTTTGATATAAATGCAGAGTTTTCCTTCTCTGGGTGCTGATGATCATGCCAGCAGCTTTACCTTAGTCGCCTTTTACGACACCTCGGTAAGAGTGAGGGTGGCCTATTCTACTCTGCCGCGGACCACACGGCACACACATGTACGAGTATAATATTGCACCGTGGCAGGTTGCTAGTAGTAGTAGAGTGCCTTGTCATCCAAGGAAAAGTAGAAGGCACTAGACCGCGCGGGAGGTCACCCACATGTGGGACTGACCAAATCAAGTCTGCCATTGGAGACTCAGTCAACGAGTGCAGCAGGATGACCTCGAGCAGGCAGCGGTGGCGGCGCCTGGTGAAGCGCATCACCACTGCCCCTACCCACACTACATGACGATTACGACCACTCTACCAAGAGTGTAATATATAAACAAAAAATCTACCAAAAAAAAACCGCCTTCAAAAACCACGAACTAAAAAGTGTAAAATATTTTTTTAACACTTCATAAACTTTAAATAACATTTTATAACAGTACACTCGAGAAAAGGTGTTACCGAAGTCGGCCCCAGGACTATCTTGTAATACTTCATTCAATTATTCAACAAAGATTAGGCGCCGACTTCAATTTTCTCGAGTGTACTGTTATAAAATGTTATTTTAAGTGTATAAATAAAATTGTAAAAAGATATATTTTACAATTTTTAGTTCGTAGTTTTTGAAGGCGGTTTTTTTTTCGTAGAATTTTTTTTTATGCTTTTTAGTTTTAAATGTTTCGGTAGTCCAAAAATACAAAAACATTTCATGTACCTAAAAAATTTGAGGGTTGCCCTCGATTTCTCTGAGATCCCTTCATCCGATCCTGACGTGATGAAAATGAGACCAACATGGAAGTGTGTTCTTTCAAATAAAAAAAAATTGAGCAAATCGGTCAACAATTTGCGGAGAAATCGGTGATCATACTTAAAAAATAATTTAAAAAAACATACAGTCGAACATAGAACCTCCTCCTTTTTTGACGTCGGTAAAAACTGCGATAGGAAATTAGTTTCCTATCTAACGCTGGTTTAGACCAGCATTTCAGCCAGACCCCTGCGTCGCATCGAGGCATCGGGCACACACGCATTATTGCCGTTTGACGGACTGCCCCACTACCCACCACCAGGGCTGCCAACTATTCTAACATCAGCAATAAATCTTCTCGTAGAAACGCCACGTAATGAGAAGAGGGGAAGAACATGTAACCAAAAGAGTGATGAGTGTAAATGTAAGTGGGTGGAGGTACAGAGGACGGCCGAAAAATAGATGGATGGATTGTTTGAAGAATGACATGATGGGAAAAGGGGTGGATGATTCGATGACGAATGACAGGGACGTATGGAAAATGAAGACATACTGCGCCGACCCGAAATAACCTGGGAAAATGGCAGAAGGATGATGATGTAAGAGAGCCACGTGTCGGCATGAATGGACCGGAATGATCTTCCTCATAGAAAACCTACGTGGAGCTACGCCTGTGCTTTGTCGCGCCAAATAAGTGTATGGAGAGGCCCATCACGGCTGCAAAAGGGGTTGAAAGGGCGGCAGTGCCCTTGTGACCCCCCTGGTGTTAACTGGTGTCTAAGGGCGGCGGCAATCGCTTACCATCAGGTGATCCATCTCTGCTAAAAATGGGTTTCGTTCGTCATCGAAATAAAAAAATACATAATCAAAAAATGCACTTTCATAATGCGGACATCTAAGAAATGGAACTCCTTGGCTAGGTCTGTTTTCCGGACCACTACAATCAGGACGTCATTAAGGCAACAGTTAACAGACATCTTCTAGGCGAACGCGTTCCATCCTAGTCTCATCTCCATTTTCCATCAGGTGAGATTGTGGACAAGCGTTGGCCTATAATTCATAAAAAAAAACTTCTTCCATTTTTTAAATTTATTTTTTTATTTAGAATTGGTTTCCTCTCACTCATTAATGAGTTTTCACGGGGATTGACAACCCTTTAGGGGTCAACGACCTGAGGGAATATAATGTATCCGTCAAGCGTGAGAGGGTTATCCTAGGTCAGTCAGTAAAGCAACCCTTTTCATTCTGTAGAGCCCTTTGTCTATATGAAATTGTATAATGATCGAATGAATGGGAAAGGTAATTTGGTATTTGCCAATTGAGAAATTGTAACAAAAAATTTCGCCCTATAAGGCAACATTATATCTCTAAATATTTTCAATGCTAGAATGAATATAGGCTACTTTTGGGTAACGCCCATCATAGGTTTCCTCTGAACTCTAGAATTCAGTGTGAAGCCAAAAGCAAACCAATCTTCAATAAAAAAAACAGCTGAGTAAACGTTGTATAAAGTTGTTGGTTATGCTCGTTGTTATGTAAAAGTGTATGACAATGCTTTTTTGACGCTTTAAGAGAATAAAGCCAAACGACACCGCTACAGATAAAAACCTAAATGAATATTTCACATCACATTCATTGATCTGACTCCGATATATGTAGCTCACTCTTACCGCGGTGTCGTAAAAGGCGACTAAGGTAAAGCTACTGGCATGATCATCAGCAACCAGAGAAGGAAAACTCTGCATTTATATCAAAACCCTCGCCAACCCGTCTGCCAAGCGTGGTGAGTATGGCAATTACCCCTCATGTGATTGAGGGAGGCCCGTGCCCCAGCAAGTGGGGACTTCAATAGGCTAATGATGATGATGATGATAGGTAGCTCTGAATGGAGATAAATAATTGCGCCACTTTCTTCGTAGGTGGTACCTACCTTATTACTTTTATATGAGAATAGAGTTTTACAAAACCCTTCTCAGGTCAAAAATGTTGTTTGTTGGATAACTATGTACTTAGCTAGATTGGCATAGCGACCAACAGGTATCTGTGAACGTATACATCAATTTAACCACGTGATCTAACATCCATTTTGATCAACATTAATTGTTCTGTGACTTTTGGTAATTCGCAAAAAAAAAATCAACTTTTCATACAAACTCGGTCACGTGACTTGGTCATTTTTTTTATGGGGAGTCGACTTTCATGGACCAGACGCTCTTCAAAGCATTTTGGATACGACGCTCGACTTCTGGCCCAGATAGATGTAATCATCGACGTACTGTATCAGTGGTGGTGCTACCGTGGTCATTTGCATTTCTTTAACCACGTGTTCTACCAACCATTCTGAACAACATTTGTTCTACGACTTTTCGAAATTAGTCGAAACTTTTTTCGACTCCCCATACAAAATGACCAAGTCACGTGACCGACTTGTTGACTTTTATTTATGCGAATGTCCAAAAGTCATAGAACAAATATTGTTCATAATGGTTGAATGAACACGTCGTTAAAGGGATGTAAATGTTCACAGATATACCCTATATACCTAACTATTGTCTGTTTTCGCAACCATTTTGTACCTGTAATATTTTGATGTAAGTACTATGCTTACATGTGTGTAATTGTTCTATGTATTGTGATAGTTAATAGTTTACTCTTCTAATTTAAACTTAAACCAATTAACAACCGTTTTTAATTTGACTTTACCCGCTAGGTACGACAGCATAATATGAACACACTAGGATAATTACTGGCTGTTACTGCAGACCATCAAAGACAGTCTTTAAATATTCTTCTAGTAACAACATAGGTAATTGTCCTTTTACTGTAAATTGGAGTTTTGTTAAATTTAACATTACGCAGGTGCTAGCGGCTTTGTTGAAAGACACGTGACATTTTGACAATGGTTGATTACATCTGAAGCTGTTGATTACATCTGACAGTCATTTGATTACATTTGTTGTTGATTACAGTAGATAAATATCAGACAAATATTAATTATATACGACTTGTGGTTAAGGTGACGGATAGGGCACACTAGCGACGCCAATCGATTTTAATTTTTAGCTACTAAACCGGATCCATTTTAAACAATTTCGGGGTTACAACCCCTCGGCAAACACTTGTACTATTTATTAAATAATCATGCACAAATGTTGGGTCCAACGCGTATGCGAAAAATAGATTCACGCCAGTCGCCACTTTTGGCGGTAATCAATTTTTCGCGTACAAAAAACGGACCCAACATTTGTGCATGGTTATTTAATAAAAAGTATAAGTGTTTGCCGAGAAGTTGTAACCCCGAAATTGTTTAAAATAGATCCGATTTAGTAGCTAACAATTAAAAACGAATGGTGTTGCTAGTTAGGACTACCCGTCGCCTTAAACACTTTTATGCCATGGTTCAAATCTATAGTAGCTGACTGATTGATCTATCAGCGCAGGGCCTAAATTGTAAGGGTTAGAAACTTGAAATTTTCCTATGGTTCCTTGTAGGTATAGCATAGGGGAGCACTAAGAAAGATTTTTTGTTAATCCACCCCCTAAGTGGGTACCTAAAACTGAGGTTCAAAGTTAGTACCACGGTCATTTTACTTAGTACTTTTTTACTTAGTTTGGGAAAATAGTTCAGCGGTTTTCGTTAGATGGAGCTTGTAAAAAGCAAGGGTAGCTTTTTTTTGACCGTGGCAGAGCCACGCTTCGCCATTAATGGGTCGGCTCGACCGGAACGATACCACGGCCTCACAGAAAATCGGCGTGAAGCAGCACTGTGCTGTATTTAGCTGCGTGAGTAAGGGTACCGAAGGCCCAATCCGAGGGAAGCGGGGGTTTAAAGGTTTGCAGGGCACCTGTGACTCCACTGGTGTCGCGGGTCTCCATGGGCGGCAGTTCCGTCTGCTCGTCTGCCACCTATCACATAAAACTGACCAGGCCTGCTTTTTTGTGTTATTTATTTTATTTATAGCCTAAATTACAAATGACCAAAAACATTAACCCATAAACATTACCTACTTGTGGCTTAACATTTAATGTCCAAGAGAACAACCCTCGATATGATCATGAAAATATACTTTATTTTGATGATCTTAAGGACAAATCCCTGGCAAAAAAGAAGGATGAAAGTCAACGGCCGGGAGTCGATCAAATGAACCACTTTTTGTAAGCATTAATATGCTATGGACTAACCTGGGTCGGGGCTTCTCAAACTTGCGACTTCACGAACCCCTATCGCAGGTGAGGGAAAACATCGTGAGGAAACCTGTTTCGGATAGTTTTTCAAACTGTGGATGCTCAAAATGCAATTCTTTTCACATAGCATGATCTGGGTGACAGCAGAACAGAGCTATATCTACGTGAGTGATTCGTTGGAAAGAGACTTACGTGAAAAATATATGGATTTTGACATCTGTCACCCAAATCATGCTATGTGAAAAGGACTATAGTTTAGATATGTAACGTAGTGAATACATTCTCTTTGGTTGAGAGAGATTTTGAACGTGTAACCATGATCTAAGTAGTTGGTCTGGTTCTTTGTTATAAAGATCAGAAGCAGTTGCTTCATCATCATCATCATTTTAGCCAATAGACATCGTAACCCGAGGTTTGTAAGTAAGTACGCTTGTTCCTCGGGCCTGGTAATCATGATGAAGCAAGCAACTGCTTGCGTGATCGTATCAAAAATGATGAGAACCTCAGGAGAACTTCTTAGTTCTCCTGCGGTTCACAGACATAGATCGTGGGAGAGCCATGCTACGGTATGAATGGGCCGGCTCGACCAGAGTGATATCACGGCCTCACAGAAATCCAGCGTGAAGCAGCACGGTGTGCAGTGTTTCGCTGCGTGAGTGAGGGTACCGGAGGCCCTATCCGGGGGAAAGGGGGGTTTAAAGGTTGACAGGGCACTTGTGAATCCACTGGTGTGGCGGGTGTCTATGGGCGGCGGCAATCGCGTACCATCAGTTACCAATCGTCTGCCACCTATAACATAAAAAAACAGCACAAAGGATTACATGCCTCAAGTGGCAATGGGCAGGGCACATAGCGAACAGACGGCCGTTGGGGCGGAAAGGTCCTCAAGTGGAGGCCACGTAGAGGAAGTCGCAGCCGTGGCATGCCCTCCACAAGGTGGACCGACGATCTGGTGAAGGTCGCGGGACTCCATTGGAGGCGGGCGGCACAGGACCGATCTTTGTGCAGAACATGGGGGAGGCCTATGTCCAGCAGTGGTCGTCTATTGGCTGAAATGATGATGATGAGGTCCATTCAAGGAGTGCGTCGGATGTACTAGTCTGGTGGTCGGCCGTATTTTCGCGTGCGCCACTTTGAGAAACCCTGACCTAGGACAACGCGGTGCGGTGTGCGGTACGCGGCGCGGTGTGCGTGCGTGCGCGTGTACGCATTTTGTGGGTTCGTTCACCCTGCAGTTGGGGAAGTTGGGAGTAGGGGAGGGAGTGGAGAGGGTGCGGATGGAGATTTTTTGGGCTTTTACTTTTTATTGAAGGGAAAAAGTATTGTTTGTTTATTTTTTAATATGCACATATTCGGAGCACTTTCTGTGAAAAAGTCTGTACTTAAAAATCGCAAAGAGATCTGATTTTTTTATTTACAAAGTTTCAAACAGGTCTAAGGTGATATTTAGGGGCTACGATAATTTTATCAATAGCGGTTTACGGTTCAGGTTAGTTAGTGGTTTACGGCGGATGATACATTTGGCAGTGGTGATCTAGGCGTAGCTAGGCGTGGGCGAAGTGGGCCAGCGCAAGGGGGCCTCGCGAGGGACCGTGACCCTGTGTGTGGTACAAATAAATAGACACAGAACGTCGGCTGCATACATCGCATGTTTAACAGGCTACGTACTACCTGTGCGGATAAAGAATGGGATCAGAAATGGCGGCGCATCTATTCACTTCTCGCTCGCACACTATTTGCGTCTATACTCGCATCCGGGTGCGTAGCCTGTTAAACATGCGATGTATGCAGCCGACGTTCTGTGTCTATTTATTTGTACCGTTCAAAATCACCATTACATTCTCTTTGGTTGAGATCAACCAAAGAGAATGTAATGTAAACTACGTTATATATCTAAACTATAGCCCTTTTCACATAGCATGATTTAGGTGACAGATGTCAAAATCCATATATTTTTCACGTAAGTCTCTTTCCAACGAATCACTCACGTACGTATAGCTCTGTTCTGCTGTCACCCAGATCATGCTATGTGAAAAGAATTGCACACGCGCAGGTTGTACACACATCACATGGTCTCGGTACAACTCAGAGACAGACTTTACAGAACGTGTACGGGAGAGACACGATACAAATACTGCTTACATGCATGTAGGTCAACAAACTCTTCAATATCAATGTCAACTAGAGCCGACCTTCTGTGTCTTAGCTTTTTTATACTACATCAGTGGCAAATAAGCGTGTGACTCACCTGATCATAAGCGACTACCGCAGCCTGTGGACGCATGTGCAACTACAGAGGACTTTCATACGTGTTGCCGACTTTCTTTCCTCCTCCTTTTTTCAAGAACCTCATACTGTAATATGAGGCATACTCTTAGATTTTGTGGTAGTGGGCCCATTTTCGGCATTCCCTGCGAAATAAAAAAAAGGTATGCTTACTTAATCTTGCAACTCCACCGCACTCACTGTGCGATATTTAACAAGTCGTCGAGGTGCATTTTTGCCTCGCACGCACTTACCTCTGTGTGCGTGTACGCATACGCAGGGACTGACAGCCCATCAACACAACATACGTTTAACACATTTATCCTTACCTTAATACGTGGGCTCAATGGCTTTTGAGAATGCGAGGGATTTTTTTTGGAATTTTGATATTTTTTTCGGTGGCTGATGAAGTGGTTTGCAAAATATTCTTCATGAATAAATATGTAACATACGGTTGAAAATCAGTGGAGAGGAATTTCAAAAAGTTGTATCTTAAATATTCGGTATTATGGATTTGTTACAAGATAAGTGCATTGGACAAGTGTAGGACGTAAGATTGCTTAAATTAATTTTTGTATTTGTCAATGTCAATTTTTAGATTTCTTTTTCCGGTTCGATTCTTGGGGGATCTTCAAAAAAGATTTGGATACAGTTTTATTTCTTTTAATATAAATCTTATTAATATATTCTTGTATAAGAATGAAAATTGTGATGATTACCATATTATTTGAAAAGAGTAACTTCGTAAGTCAGTAGTTTCTTGCTGATTCTTCTCGGTTGAATTTGACATTCCAAATCAGCGGTAGGTTACATAGATAATATTTGACATTCATAAATGTTCCGTATGGACTTAAATTGAATAAAGATATTTTTGTTTTTTTTTTTATTTGAAATTTTTATTAAAAAGTTATGAAATGTCTTCTTTAAGTAAGACATACTATCTTAAGGATTTAAGCTAGTTTCCCTCTAGGGCCTAATGTTTTTTTCCACCCTGTATAATAGGGGTTAAAGTATGAAATTTCCATTCGTTTTCTAAACACAATAATGTACATTATAAGTAGGTACTCCTTTATCACGCAAAAATCACATATCTACATATCATACTTACTTTATCTTATTTTGATTTTAGACATCATTTGTAAGGTTTATATTTAATAGAGATCATAATTTATTCCATCATTCAGATCATAATGACTTTTTTTACTGGGCGGAATGACGTTTTCATCAATCATAACTTTTTGAAAAAAATAGATGATTTTCTGAAAAACTGTTCCTAATCATTGTCCGTTAAAGAACAGTATTATGTTAATTAGTAGTATTTATAGTTTGGTACTTGGCAAATTAAAAAAATGTTACTATGGAAAACACTACTTCTAAGAAATTCGCCATACAAAACAGAATTTCATATTTTAACCCCTAATACTTAGGTTAAACAGAACATATAAAAATTCATCCTGTCTTTAGGAAGGTAGCAGACAGATGAAAGGCACTTAACAAAGGGTTCCTACAAATTTGAGTGCCTAAATAAGTACCAGCTCACTAAAACTTTACCAACTATTACCATTAATTCTACGAAACTATAATTAAAAGACCAGATCAAACAGGCCAGGGATGTGTAGGAATTCATTAAATTAAGTTACCGGTACAATGAGCGGCCCTAATTGGAGAACCGAAATGTGAGGGGCTGGGCCCCAAAACAGGGGTTTGGCGACCTGGATGAGTGTGGCGTAAGGTGTAAGAGTAGCGAGTAGAAGTATAAAAAATAAATAAGGATATCAAGATAGGACTGTAGCTGGAGTCGAATTGATGGCAGCATTGGTTCCCGGGGGTTATGGCGCCAGGGTTCACCCTTTTTGAACCCATCCTTACTTAAGGGCGATGAGGGGAAACCGCTGGGGTTTAGCCGGTATGCCTCTGGCCGGCTTCTCGATAGAAGTTCCTCCGCCAGAGGGAAGACCGACATAACCCTCCTACTCCCAGCAGAAGGGTATGCATTACCCAGCGACAAAAAAAAGGGCAGCAATGGTTGTAAGGCTGTCGACACGAGCTGGTCCCTCCAGCTGTTACCCAATTGATAATGACAAATTTATCCCTATTTTTAAGGTGGACAATTGTGATTTTCAAGTAGGACATTGCCCCACAATGCATATATAACAAGTGCGGATAAAGAATGGGATCAGAAATGGCGGCCAATCTATCCACTTCTCGCTCGCACACTATTTGCGTCTATACTCGCACTCGTGGGGTGCGAGTATAGACGCAAATAGTGTGCGAGCGAGAAGTAAATAGATGCGCCGCCATTTCTGATCCCATTCTTTATCCGCACAGGTTAGACATGCGCTGTCATTTTATACAAAGACGCTATACCTACCATACATTTTTTATGCTAATGCCCACACGAGCAAGCGGGTCACCTGATGGAAAATAATCAACGCAGCCGATTATTCTCTGCGCAATCAGAGAGAACGCTAATGTGTTGCCAGCCTTTTTAAAAAAGAGTACGCTCTTCTCTTAAAGGGCCATAAGTCGTTTGGAATGACACCGGCCGACTTCACCCTCCGCACGCGAAATAGGCACAACTGCTGCCTGATTGCGGAAAAGCCCGCACGACAAAGAAGAAGGAGAAGTGGCTGAACGTTACGATCGGCCGTAGGATATTATTATCCGCTTTAGTCCTATGACTTTCGCCTCACAGACGAGCCAGTAGGCGTCCTTACAAGGCTTCCACTTAGCACGTACTAATTGCAGCGAAATTTACACCTCTTGTTTTGTTGTCTGTACTATGCAAGCCGTCAAACTATCGTGTGTCTTGGAGTCCAAAATATGCACCTATGCACTACACCACTAGGTGTTTACAAGAATACTTACGAGTAGATATTAATTTAGTTGTGATTCCTACGTTTTTTCATTTTAAGTTTATGGATTTTACTGTTCTTGATTTGTGCCTATTTACTGTACTTGTAGCCGTGTGGTCCCCGGCAGAGTAGAATAGGCCACCCTCACTCTTACCGAGATGTCGTAAAAGGCGACTAAGGTAAAGCTGCTGGCATGATCATCAGCACCCAGAGAAGGAAAACTCTACATTTATATCAAAACCCTCGCCAACCCGTCTGCCAAGCGTGGTGAGTATGGCAATTACCCCTCATGTGATTGAGGGAGGCCCGTGCCCCAGCAGTGGGGACCTAAATTGGCGGATGATGATGATGATGATGAATCTCTCGCAACACCGGTGGAGTCATAAATTAGTGTGCCAACCTACTGACCAATGTCCCATCCGATTGGGCCTCCGGTAACCTCACTCACTCGGCGAAATAAAGTATAACTCAGCCGCTGCTTCATGCTGGTTTCCTGTGTGTTTTTAAGTAGGGGGTGTATAGTTACCCCCGGACTTTTAGTTACTATTCTTAGGTACAGTCAGCATCAAAACAAGTGTTCAAAGGCAAAACTGCCAAATACGTTGACTAAATTAACTTTTAGCATCATTAAGCTTAGCTAAAAGAATACTTTCATTTATTATCATTTGTCTTTTATCAAATACTCAAATATTTTGGTAGGTTTAAGTACGAAATTCATTTTTATTCTGAATATAGGTACCGCCCTGTTGGTCTAGTGGTTTAAGTAAGGAACCCAGGACCCTGAGATCATGGCCCCGTAGGCCATGATCTCAGGGTCCTGGGTTCGATTCCCGGGTCGAGCGAAAAGTATGTTTCGAATTGTGGTTTGTGATCACCAATCCGCATTTGGCAAGCGTGGTGATTAAGCCTAATCCCATCATAGTAGCGATAACTTGATTTCTATGATGGAGGCCTTTGCCCTGCAGTGGGACAGTTTGTAGGCTGATAAAAAATATATATAGGTACCTCACTCTGTGAGTATGCCATAGAGTAAGGTCTTGAGTAAGATAGATATACGAAGCTATATTATACTATAGCTTCGTGGGTAGATATAATAGTTTGAGTAACCCTATAAAAGCTAAGGTTAATACCTTTATCGTATAGCAGTGAAAACCTAAGTAATAGTACCTAATAAATATTACAATGAAATTACTTGTCATTTGTCTGTTTTGCCAACTATCACATGTCATCATAGATTTCCAGACCGACCACGATCAGAAGGCTTTTCAGTGACATTGACATTGGGGCGCTGTACAATATTTTTTTATAAGAAAATGTCAAAAACACTGACACTTGCAAAGGAAACAGCGTTAGTTCCGACTTTTGCCACGTGCCAAATAATCGTGATCAAATTTTAGGATGGTATGCAATGTCTATCATATGGTCATAACTGTCTTTTTTCACTGTCACTGATATTGACAAGAGTATCTTCCAAAGAGTAGTATTATATACCGGAAAAAGAGAGCCCTCTTGAGAGATTTTTATGCAAACTCTTTGAAAGCAGCGCCTCTAGCGAATTGATCCGAACTTTACGTTACGTCACGACCGTTACGTCATGACCGTTACGTCACGACCGTTACGACACGACCGTTACGTCACGACCGTTACGTCACGACCGCTACGTCACGGTATTTTCAAATGTTACTAGGACACTAGGATACGACTATTTCTTCTTATATAATAAATTATCAACTTTTTCTACGCGAAACTAATGTTGATAATTTATTATGAAAGAAGAAATAGTCGTATCCTAATAGCATTTGAAGAGCTAATATTAATACCAGAAGGGAAGTGATTGAGTAAAACTACAAAAATAAATTATAAATACATTTATTAATATAAAAAAACTTTTTGTTTTCTATTTTTATAATGTTTGAATTTGTTATAATATATTTGGGCCGCTCTCTTTACTTCATCATCACCATCAAAAGTTAATTTTCCAATTAAAATAACATTTATTGATGTATTTAAAAAATACCTTTTCTTCCTTATGAACATCACACTCAAAAGGACAGTCTATTAATAAATCTTGATACAACAATTTGATTGGGTTAGGAAAAACATGGACTGGTGTACCTGAGAGACAATAATACATTGTTTACATTAATGCTGAGGGATATTCTTTGCCTGTCCTATGATAGTATCATATGATAAGTAATATAAGAGTCGACTAGAAGGCAAGATGCACATAACACCTGTGTGAGAGAAGGAAAAACCGAAATGAATCCTCTCTTGCCAATGTGATAGCAGTAGGATAAAGACCTCCGATGATCGTCACATTTCAGTGGCGTGAGTTAGGAGAGGCCTGTGTCCAGCAGTGGACGAATATGGGCTGATTATGATAAATTATTTAAGTTGGGTATTTCCATATTCAGATCAGAGGGGCTACTGCGCAACTTTATGTTAAACAATGTTTAGCTTGCTAGCAACGTTCAACAGCAACGTTCAACAGAACAAAATAGCAAAAATCTATCGAAATGTGGAATTCAAATGACACAGTCATGTTTCTTAACGATATTCGATTAGAACAAAGGCGATTGGGCGGTAGGCCCCCAGTATTGAAATACATGTTTTCGTTCAGGATGTAGGTATTAAAACTTTCAGTTTGCTGAGGATGAGGATCATAACACAGGTTAAAACTTACCAGTTCCATACCCACGGCCACAATATACAATGCTGGCCTGGCATAATTAACTTTTCAACACATACTTTAGCGTCCGTATCGCAATAACAGTTTCACTAACAACTACTAGGACGGAGGAGACTGAAACGTATTTATAATATTACTCTTTGACCGAAATTCAACTCAACGTTTGTGTTGTATCGATAACTGAATTTCTCTTTTTCAAGTAAGGATTCTTCAGGATATTTTTTGTTGAAAAATAAAATGCACGCCATTTGCAAAAAAATCTCAGATCTGTGTTTTTTTTATTTGCTCAAAAAAAGTTATGGCCCTGGGTATAAATGTAGTTTTATAAATTTAAGTGGACTGTAAAAAATCTGCATTGGGCGTATGTATTTTGGCTACGTTAAATTCGGAAATATGCTATCCATTCTATGAACAGTTTGTTTGTGTTGTCAACTGTTGTCTGTTCTATCATGACACCATTTTGACTTTTACACATTCCAATTTACCATTTTTTTAAATTAGTCATTCATTCGTAACAATTCATTAGATTTTATTTTGTCTAGACATTTCAAACTAGTAAATATTTCTTGATAAATAAGAATAGGTAATTTGAAAAATTGTAAATTAATTAAATAATTTTTATAGGATGTAAATAATGAGATAGCGGCATCTAGCACAACTTTAAGAGACTACAAAGAAGCCTATTTCAGGATCAAGTCGCTAGATAACTCTGCTTTCTATGAAAAAAAATCCTATGTTCCGACTGTCATACCCCTGGTATCTTCTACTTGGTTTGTGTTGACAAGTTTACGCCTTGAATAATTGACATTGTTATTCACAAACGATAAGAAGATATTTTTATTTCTATTGTAAATCTAATAAGAAGATTACCTACTTCGTACATAGTTTTGGTGCATACATATAGTGCTCCTACATTAGTTTGGTTTAAATACTAAAGTAATTTTTCTCAGAGCTTTCAGATTATCATAAGCAATGGCTTCTAAAGCTATAGAAGATGTCCACGTATCGATGCTCAACAACTTGATCTCAGAGTCCGGCCTGGAATGCCTCAGGTCTGCTCCAGAATCCTTGGACAGCTCGTCTAAGTCTAGAGAGTCAGAGGAACAAGGTACCAAGACGCCAAATTTGCCACAGTCAAAAAATAATTTTATCAAATGTTTCCTCAAGACAAAAAGGTTATGTTGGTATTTAAGAAAACGACTCGACTTACCATCATCTGCGTCATTATCTTTCTTCTCTGGCCTGAACCTGGTCTTGAGACTGGGGTCCTCCTCCAGACAGCGATCACAAAAATAGTTCTTAATGTACTTGGCCCCCTCTCTGATATGTTAATGAAGTCACCACGGCATCATTCTTCGCAAGAATGAAATGTCACAATAAGTAATGTTGGTGTATTTTTATATCTACCGGCAGACGAACAGATGAATCACCTAACGGTGAGAGATTTCCGCCGCCTTAAGACACTGTAGTAACACTAGTGGAGTTATAACTGCGTTGCCAATCTTTAAACTTCTCTTACCTACCTACGGATTGGGCCTCCAGTACCCTGACTCACTCGGAGAAACAGCGCAGGCGCGTCGCTTCGGTGACGTTGTAAACGGAAACTTAGTGTTGCCCAAACGCAGCATTATCATCATCAGCCTATCATCAGTCCACTGCTGGACTATTTAGCTGCATTAAGCAAGACTCTTTTGAGAATTACTTTTCTACTGTTCATCAGGTCCAGATGAAGCCCCCGAAGAAACCACAGAAGAAGAAGCGGCATTAGAAGAAGCGAAAGAAGAAGTAGAAGAGCAGATACAAGAAGAACCGCCGGAGGTATTCCCTACACCATCACTGCGGCGCGTCCTGCCTGACCGCATCAGGAAGATAGAAGAACACAACCGAATCCACGTCCTGCCAGAAGAGTTCAAGACCAATATAGACCCGGCAGCGATTCCGAAGATAAATGTGACAGCTCCGCAGAAGTATATAGATATTTTGGCAGAGTTGGTTGGATGTAAGAAGTATACGAGCAGTCTGGCGGAGTACTGGTTTCTGGATACCATGGCAAATTTGCTGAGACGGGCTCAGGAGGATGTGCTGGATAGACGTGAGTGCATAGAACTCTATTCCCCAACTTATGGAACTGTTCATATTTTAGTTCCTTCTTCCCTGCTCACCAAAGCCACAGGAAACAGTAACCGTGGAACCATACTAACTCTTCTCCCATCGTAGGTTTCGATTCCCATGAGTCGAGGAGGGATGACCTGCATTTGCTCCTACGTCTGTGGACCTTTTATATCGTGTGCACTTGATCGCTTCCGTTATCATCATCATTTAAGTTAAGAAGTAAGAAAGATAATAAGTGGCCCAAAGCATAGGCTAAATAGAAACTAAAAATTGGGCGACCTCCTGTGGGTTGACCGCCGTTGATCCGATGTTGAAACCATCCAATGGGTTTGCACCGAAATACCTATGCAACAATATACGAGGAAATACGTCCACCACCAATGGACTATTGACCTTATGCAAGGGCAGGGCTCTGCCAGCGGGATTTGGATCCTTAGATCATAGAAAATTTTTAATTTTTTTCAGCTACACAAGCTGTTTTAATCCTGTGGTTCTGTCAATGGATGAAGGAAATGCAACACTTTGACGCCGCTGATAGACAACGCATGCTCAGGAGATTCCAGGTTACGTTCCTGACATACCTGCATCTTCAGGAGCCGGAAGCTAACTTAGGTACCTTCTACGTAGAAGGTTGACAAGACAAAAGATTGCCGGATCCTAGTATAAGAAGCCTAGTTAGCAGGCGATGTACGACGCAAGATCAGATGGGACAACACCATCTTAAGCGATATGAGACACGATTTCAATTAATTAGGACAGTGCAGGTGCACTGATCTGCTGATCTTGCGTCGTACATCCCCTGCTAACTAGGCTTCGCGAATATACATGCGCGTGTACAACTTATCTCGACGTGGTTCGGTATGAGACAGGGACAGACTATATGGAACGTGTACAGGAGACAAGTACAATAATACTGTCTATAGAGCGCGGCAGCCAACGAACTCTTCGATATCACAATGTCAGCTCGAGCTGCTGTGTCTATTTGTGCCTCAGTTCTCTCCTAAAGATCGTCTTCCAAGCCCACGACTAACATAAACCATATAATAGCCTTGGGAGCAATAGCTTCAAGCTTAGGTAGCTACACTACTTGCATTGTCACGCCGTCGTGGTCATTCGAAATTATGTAACCAAGCATTACTTTCTTCAGGACAACATGCTAGCAGCGGCCCGTTTCATAGCGAAAGAGAATCGACTGCCTACGCCCGTCGAGGCCGGGGTTATCTACAAGGCTGTAGATGAAGTTCCCGAGGGCCCTGACCCGCCTCCCATCGCGGCGGTGGAGTCTAAACACCTGGTCACCTTCGAGGGCGCTGCGTATGAGTGCTCCCTGAGAGATCTGACGAAGATTAATACATTATATCTTTGATCTGTTAGTTACTGATTTTTATGGTAATAATAATAATATCCTCCCACCGATTTCGGCTAAGACGGCCAATCTCAACAATCAGCCACTTACGCAGGATATTTTATAGTGCTCAAGTGAGTGTCCAAACACAAGTGCACTCTCTATTCCCTTGTCCTCATAATCCGATGGGACACCAGTGTGACACGACCGGAGAGGGATCGGTCGCATGACCAACGGCTTAACGTGCTTTTCGAGGCACGGGGGTACAAGACCGCCAACTTCCAGACTCCGGGCTGACACTGAGCATTTATTAACAGAAAAACTCAGGTTCAAATTTTGGCCCGACCCAGGGATCGAACCTGGGACACCAAGCGCAGCCGTCGTTTCGAAGTGCGACCCACTAACCACTGCGCCACCGAAGCAGTCACCGGTTTTATGGTATTAGTCTAATAAAAAGGTACATAATGTACTGATGAGAGGGACTGCAAAAAAGGGAGGTCACTAGCTAGCTACTGCAATGAAAAATGTAAAAAGCCCTGTATTGAGCAGTGGACATTCTGCTAGTAATAATCTTGATAAATATTGCAACATACTGATCTAACCGGACTAAAGAAGGTCTTCATGCAATATGGGTTACAAAAGGTTGCCGGATCCTAGTAAAAGAAGCAGGTACCTAGACCAAAAGAGGCTTGGCTTTACGATATAAACACCGCTATGAATGCCAAAAATTATTTCTACGAAGTGCATCTATCAGAATGAACAGAAAGAAGAAAAGTGATTTTCTCTACCTACATATTTCGTCCAAGCGATTTGTGGAGAGAACCTTTGAGGAGAAACCTTTTTCAGTTAGACGCTCTGGACTCGTCTTAGAACACCGTCGATGTGTGGCATGCCTCTCGTTCTTCTACCGGCTTCATTTCGGGGAGTGTGCTGAGGTTCTACTTATTTTGATCCCCCCAGCCTATTTCATCACCGGACGACAAGGCGCGGCGAAGGTATTCATCCTTATGTGGTAGAACTAACTACCCCCTTACCCGCACGAGCGATTCGCTTCCACATTTATAATGCGGAGGGCTAATGAATGGAACTCCCTGCCGATATCTCTTTTTCTTGACCACTATATTCTGGATATCTTTAAGGCAAGAGTGAACAGGCATCTTTTAGGCAAACGCGTATCATCCCAGACCCCATCGCCCCTTTAATCAGGTGCGATTGTAGTCAAGCGTTGTCCTATTGACCAAAAAAAAAAGGATTATGTCCCGCAGTGGAAGTATATTGGCTGAAATGATGATAATTTCTTCCAGATTCAGCACCGACTACCAATACAATCTTGTCCGGTCAGTCTTCACGTTCCCTCCGGAGTACGTCCTCATCTGACGCGCCCTTCCAGATCCAGACCCCGAAGAGGCTGTATGCACCGCTGAAGATCAAGCCTAAGAAGGAGAAGTCGCCAAAGAAGGATGCCAAGTCGGGGAAAGGAAAGAAGAAGGAAGTCGACACACAAGAGTATTTGGCTTTACTAGAGGTATACTATGAAGAACATTATGCTCCGCCAATATTATCTACTTAAGTACATAATAAACCGACCTGGAGACTTAAACGTAGTGTAGGGCGCCCCCTCATACCAGGTGGAATGACGCTCTGCAAAACATGGCTGGCTGGAGATGGATGCGAGCAGCCGTAAATCACTGCTGGACATAGGCCTCTCCAAATGTACACAACATTTGGAGAGGCCTATGTCCAGCAGTGTACGCGTACGCGAAAAATTTATTACCGCCAAATGAATCAATTTTTCGCGTAAAAAAATGGACCCAACATTTGTGCATGGTTATTTAATAAATAATATAAGTGTTTGCCGAGAGGTTGTAACCCCGAAATTGTTTAAAATAGATCCGGTTAGTAGCTAAAAATTAAAATCGATTAGCTTCGCTAGTGTGAACTACCCGTCACCTTAAGAAATTCTCAGTGTCAGCTCGGAGTCTGGAAGTTGGCGGTCTTCCTCGCAAAGCACGTTAGGCCGTTGGTCCTACGCCCGATCCCTCTCCGATGGTGTCACATCGGAATATGAGGGCAGGGGAATAAAGAGTGCACTTGTGTTTATTATATCCTGCGCCAGTGGCTGTTCGTTGAGATTGGCCGCCATTTTTTTATTCTTAGACCTAAAGTACCTATACCTGAATAAACATATTTTTCCAGTTCATAGCACGAGCCGATCGCGAGCTAGAGGAGCGGGAGCTCCGCGAAATGGAGGAGTGGAACCGGCGGAGCCACATCCTGCCTCTGACCCTGGCGACCGACGACGCGTTCTTCGACAAGTACTGGCCGCCGCCGCCGCCTGAGCCCGAGCCGGAGCCCGAGCCCGAGCCCAAGGGGAAGGGTAAAGGGAAGGGGAAGAAGTAACCGCTATAACTCGCAAAATATAGCCCGATTTGAATGACAACTGTCACTTAAGCTTTATTTCAATAGACACAAGGTTTATCATTTAATTCGGCGGGTAGGGCTAAAACAAGCCCCATGGGCTGATGCAATTAAAAGGTTTTAAATTGGTGTCTAGTGGTTTTTAGTGTTCAAATTTGGTGTTTATTTGTGCAGTGAAGTGCCGCAAAGTGATACTACTAATAGGTAAGAATCGTTGGATGGTATCGTTTTTAACACTGCACTGCTACTTTAACACACAATGTGTCGAGTGAGTTGTCTCGTGACAACTTGCATGGACCAAATAGTCTTAAAACTTGCGATTGCTTTTAGAGTGATATCCGCTGAATCCGTAGGTCGATAAAACGTAAAACACCGGCGTTTTATTTAGTGACTGTCCTGACCCACTTATTCTCAATAAGTTACTTGACATTAGCGAATTATCTTCGGGTAGAGCCATAATAAAAAAAAAACATTTGACCAAGTTTCATTCCATAGATTTTTGTTACTTAAAGATCATATTTCTGTGACACCATTATTCTCATCAAGCTACATTCTACGGACTATAGGATTACACCTATTCATCATCATGACATCGGGCATTGGCATACATTTACATTTATTTGACGACCTGTTTGGAACAGTGGTAGTGAACGCTGCCTTTGGCCAGGGTTGCGGGTTCGATTCCCGCACAGTACAAACATTTGTGTGCATGAACATGTCTGTTTGTATTGGTCTGGGTGTTTTTAAGTATTATACGTATGTATTTACAAAAGCAAAGTATTATATGTATATATTTGTAATTCCGCTGTTGGTTCTGATATCCGTAACACAGGTGCTTGAGCTACCTATCTCGGAATCAGATCAATGTATGTGATGTTGTGAAATATTTATTTATTTATATATATGTATGACAGTTATCTGTCTTGTCGAATTGATACCCAGTTTGAACTTTCTAGTTAGTATTTTGCATTTGGGCAAAGCGCGAAGCGGTGTGATGACGAGTAATAGAAATTACTGGTAGTCACACCAGTGTGACAAACTTGGTGTGGACACGAGTCCGGCGGGACAACCGAGTAGGATTTGGACGCACCATGTCACATCCTAGGGGAAGGGCATGGGGAAGAAGTAACCGCTAACTAGGGTGCCTCCTATTCATCGTCATGACATAGGCAAAGACATAAAACTGAGCGCCATAATACGTTGACAATAAAATTTAAATTGATACCGAGTGTGATCTTTCTAGTTACAATTTTACCACTCTACAACCTAGTAGGATTTGATTTCCAAGGGAAAGGGAAGAGGAAGAAGTACCCGCTATGGTTCCACCTATTCATCATTTGGACATAGGCAAAGGCATAGAACCGACCGCCATAGTAAGTTGACAATAAAATTGAAATTGATCAGATTTTGCCGCCTCTTAACGAAAAAGTGCCGGTCGTTACATCCCTCGACACCCCTTCCGGCAGGATATTAGGTATATCATAGGTTTTCAGCATTTTCTTCCTTAACAACAAAGACCCCACCGCTACGCTACTGCCTCGACCGCGCGAGTAGTATCGGCCAGTTGGATTTCTTACACACTCTCGAAAATGTCACATTTCACTGACTTCTAGTTCCATGGTTATAGGTAGGAAACATTAATGTGTCCGTACTTATAAATAGACAGGTCTCGAACAAAATAAAATTCAAAATTCTGGTTACAATTCCTTTTATTATCTATTATTCGGAATTTAAACATCGCAAAAACCTCAACTATATCGTACAAGAATATCGTTCTCTCGTTACATCTCTACCCTTCTGCGCAGGCGCCCGACATGTAACTTTTGGCCTACTGTCTATATTTACCATGAGAAGTGAAAATCAGACAGAGAAACAACTTCATATAAATCAGGTAGCCTTTCTAAAATCTTTAATTTAGTTATATCCGAGGGACTAAATTTAAACGGTCCCGTAAATAAGAAAACAATATATACCTGTCGTTTCCAAACAAAAGAAACGCACAGCGCGTATGAAAGGGGCTGGAATAAAAATTCTTGGGTTGCATTAAAACCGATGACTTTCGTCAAATAATAGTATAATAATATTTATTTTTCCACAAAAACGGCACGGCACTTCGGAATACGAAGCACAGTTCAAATACCCGATAGATGGCGTAATTTAATCGTCATGATCTCGGGACCCTCATGGTAATTTATTGACCGAAATGTGTCTGGTGAGATTATAAGTTTTGCTCCTGAAATATTTTCCCCAGGAGCATACATCTATTTATTGATTACTACAATCCAAAATGCGTTCTTTTTTTTCAAAGTTACTTTGGGTGTTTGGATAGTATTGTAGAAATATTTTAGTAAAAATATATACGGACTAACCGAGTGTGGTATGTGGGCACCACTTAAATTTATATTGAAGTTGTCTTTCGGTGTGATCCAAGTCTTATGTTTAATACAATTTATTTTTCTATTTTTATTACTCTTAACATTTCACACTGCGATTTGGCCGAGCATCTACAGACCACAACAAACAGATTTTTTTTAAGTAAAACATTTTTACAAAAACATTTTTTCACCAAAAAGATTTTTGATTTTTATAATTTTTACACAACGACTTTCTTAAAATGCCTCAGTGCATAGAAAACGACAAAATAGCACTTTTTTTACACAAAATGTACCCTTATTATTTTATAAATGCAGTGAACAGATTACATTGAATAAAACCACAGATCGGCAGTTATTTCGAAACATGAGATAAAATTCTGTTGGACAATACGACAAAAAAATTGTATTTTTATACGCTTTTCGAATAAAGAAAGTGAAAAAAGATGACCCATATTTTTAGTTATCATTAAAAGTGTGTTTTATATTAAATAATATTTTTTTAATTAATATACCGGAAAAGACGTAGTCCTGAGGCTCAACGTATTGTGATGTCGGTGCTATACGTCCAACAAAAATGCTTAGGTGACTTATGTTACTTACTGTCACTTTCATTGTTTTGTCCTGTCATTTTATGATCAGAGATTTTACTTATTTTTTTAATCAGCATGAGCAAAAGCGTTATTAATTTGTCATGCCGAGTCATGACGTACAAGAGGATTTTAATTTTTTTTATACATATGTTTAAAAAATCTGAAATTATTTTTCTTAAATTTCTATGAGTCTAATCTAGAAATAGTATTTTTCATTTCAGAAAATGATTTTTGTCGTATTGTCCCTTGTGATGTAGTATGTTAAATTCTAATTATTATTGTTATCTGTATTCGTAGATTCTATTGGACTACAAAAGGCATACTAAAATTTAGCTGGTTGAATTATTCCTCCCCAGCGGGTAAATTGGAGCGGGGGTAGACAAAGTTAAAGGCAAATGAAAGAGAGGGAAACTCCGATTCGGTCGTAACGGTTGCTTTAAATTAGGTCTTCTGTTTACAGTGCAACAAGTCAGGCCGAAAGGCCGATGGTCAATATTGGACTCGATGCTTTCTTCTTAGGAAGTGTCACAGGCTTTTCGGCACTTTATAGAATAGCAGTACAGAGCGCCTGTCAATGTTACTTTTGGTTACCCTTATCACACTGTACAGTCAGCCACATGTTACCATAATCTGTCAAGATTCCTCTATTGATATCGAACCAAACTTGTTTGATATAAAATTGAGAATCAATTGAAGGATTTTGACAGATTTGTATACATGTGTGGCTGTCCGTACATGAGTCACCTGAGCCTCGTCTTGTTCCTTCCCCCCGGGGAAGACTAAACTAACCAGCCTTACTATATCCACTAAGCAACGGAATACATGGCATTCTTACATAAATACTAAATACATTTACAGTTAGCTTAAACTAGATCGGTTATTTACAGTTAATTTGGCTTAACGTAATGGAAAACAATAGAGATGTTACCATGAACTGCGATTGTATAGAAATATTATTAAAAAAAGTAATATTGTATTTCTGAAAATTCCACATATTAATTGTAAGTAGTCGAGATTGTTTGTTTATGGTTCTCCATAACGGTGACGTAACGCGCTCTGAAGGGCTAGCACGAACTTTTCGATTAATCCTAGCGTGTGCATATCGTAAGAAATTTGTATGAAATCTGAAGAGCTCTCTCTGTCGTTCGGAAGCATAACTTCTCTCTCACTTGGAATTAAAAAGGTAACAAATGATATATAAGTATGTAAACGTAACTATCGTGTATAGTAAGCATTATTATTCGTTTACATGACTCACGAATATCTGAGAGACTAGTACGCACATTAAAGAAATTTATAACGTAACTATAGCGTGTCCACGCCATATTTTGTTACCTTTTAAATCCTAGTGTAAGAGAAGATAGTTATGCTTACGTCCGATAGAGGGAGCTCTTCAGTTTTCATACAAATTCCTGACGATACGCTTACGCTACAATTAATCAAAATCATTGCCCTTCAGAGCACGCCATCATTTATGGAGAACCACAAACAAGCTGTCAAATCGGGCTACAGTCCGATCACGGTTATTTGGCACGTGGCAAAAGTCGGAACTAATTCTGTTTTAACATTTTCGTATAGAAAAAACGTTTTACAACGCCCCCTGTCTATGTCACTAAAGTGCCTTCTGATCATGGTCGCACTGTAAATGTATACCTTGCAAAGTCACAAATGAAATGTTGTGGAACTGTCTTCAATACATTTTGAACTTTTGGTACCTCCCCCACCCAGGCCAGAACGCCTGATTGCGGTCAAACCGGCACACCAGGGGGCGTTATGAGTGAGTTAAGGAGTGACACGTTAAGGAATGGGACCCTGTCATCAAAAACTTTTGCTCAACAAATTAAATTTTGTCCGTATTTTTGCGTAAAGATTGACATCTTTAAAATATAAAAAAAAACATGAAAATAGGCAACATCCCCTATGAATATAAATTGTATATTTGGTTACAAATTGATTATTGAGCAGTAACGACTGTTAAAGCGTAAATTAAATTCTAATGCAGAATTAAAATATAAATCAAATAATTAAACATATACAGCCTTTATACAAATAAATGCACATGCATTTCAGAATTACATCATTATGAGAAGAGATTAGGTAATTTTGGAATTAAATAAAATGGCAGTCCATTTTTAATGACACATTATAAAGTTATGCCATGTCAAAGTAATATCAATTTCATCATGACCCATATTATGTGTCACAAAGGTATTATATTACAATATTATGGCGTAAAATGAAATAGTTTCACAAATTTTCTTTACATAAGTAATATTTTTTACACTTACACATCTATACTGGTTTGCGTAATAAACTTAAATATTATTTGTATCACCAATTTTATGTTTACGTATGGTCATTTAAATTGGATCTATTCGTACAAAAAAGATCTGAGAAAACCCAATTCATTTAATGTAATATTGGCACCAAACAAACAGACAATCTTCAACAGATTGATCAATTATTTCATGGATTTTTATGTCAAAATGTTCACTTATTGAGACATGGAATGCTCGTCCTCAGATCCTTACTCCCTCTATGAACCATATGTTGGTCATGATGATAACTTAAACAACATAAGCAACAAATACTTAAATCCTAAAGTACATACTTAAATATTGCACATTGTATTATTAAAACAAATAATATGCAAACTACAATTATTTAGAAGACACGATACAAGAAACTTAGGAAAATATGGCAAAGATCATAGAAAGAAGTTAATCATTAACTTATTATTATGGCAAACGGAAAAGTTATTTCAGAACTGAAACAATACTTGTTCTTTAAACTTTTCTTTTATAAATAATTTGATGGCCGAATCAGGTGGCAAAATAAGTAATCAAACTATTATAGATACATTAAACATACGATTTTTATTACTCAAGAAACTCTCACGTACCTTTGGTACGGTCAGT
This sequence comes from Marasmia exigua, assembly GCA_019059595.1. Classification (NCBI taxonomy): domain Eukaryota; kingdom Metazoa; phylum Arthropoda; class Insecta; order Lepidoptera; family Crambidae; genus Marasmia; species Marasmia exigua. The sequence goes on from CM032484.1 coordinate 19,166,209, forward strand.
ATCTGACTTAGATATTAGACAGTCAGGGTTTCGTCACAAAATAACAACATCACAAAATGATAGACATGGAGGCCAGTTGCCTTTATCACGTACTAAACAGGGTACGCACATACACATGCGCACGTGCAGTGAGACAGGGACAGAAAATATGAAACTTGTGCGGGTGCGACATGATATGATATACTGCCTAGAGCATAGGTTAACGAAATCTTAGATAGCAGAGATCTTAGATTAGCTAGAGCCGACCTTCTGTGTATATTTTGTCACTTCGATAAGCGTTAAGTAGGAATGAGGTCCAACTTTAAAGTGACGCATCGAAATAATAATGCGAAACTAGCGCCGCCAGTAGATTTGTAATTGTGGCGATTATGAGACATTTTTAAAAAAATTAATCCATTAAGAAAAGTATTAAATTTTTTTTGAGATGTACTCGTGCAATATTATCTTACAAGTAACCTTCGTACAAAAACAATGGTTACTTGTAGGAAGAAATTATGACACAATTTTGTCTCACAAAATTCTTAATACTTTCCTTAATGGCTTTTGTAATTTTTAAAAATGTGTCATGTGTGTTTCATCGATGCATGACCTTAAGTGGAATAGTTACATTTCAACGTTCTTGTTAAAATGAGTTATCAACAAAACCACCAATGCCTTCAAAGTTGAACCTCACCTCTACATAACGCCATCTATCAGATATTTACGAGAAACATCACCTATATCAACAGTCTAATCTATATACAGGTGTTCCTTATTTTATAGACCTATGCCCGATGATAACAGAATGTCATGTGCACAATGTACAGTCAGCGTCAGATCAAGTTACCCCCCTCCCCCCGCGAAGTGCAATAATAGCACTTGTGCCCCAGACATAAGGACGGTCCAAAGGCCAACAAGGGTAACTCGACGTGACGCCGTGTGTACTGGTTTATTAATGAAGATCTGTATTACCATGTGACATGCAAAATAAATAAATAGATAATAATTATCAGTGGATTCTCCTAGGGCAGCCGATCTCGAAGATCAGTCACTCGCCCAAGAAAATATTATAAGTGCACAAATGTGTACGCATCTTTTGTCATTTTTGTCTCTAGGCTTATTTAACAGAAATAAAAATAGCAAATTATTTTAGTCTAAAAAAATTAGAGGGTAAAATTTTTAATAAGTAGAAGTTCTAAAATAAGATAAGTAAAAAGTGAGCAAATAGTTTTTGGACACGAATTAGTTTAAAGCATTTAAAAGATATTATTTTTATCACAAATTGACTTTATATTCGTAAATAAATTCTAAATCACACTGCTATGACATTACGCAGCAGTCTTTGGACCTACACCAGAGTCTACAACGAAACCGTCCCGTAACGAACGAATCGAAGAATATTCCTGTCGCATCCAAACAAGACAGACGCACAGCGGTTGTGACAGGGACGTGGAAAATTCAGTCGTGATTTTTTTTTAAAGTCACTATCTATGTATTTTGATAATATCAAAATTCTAATAATATAATAATAATCAAATTGTTCTTTTTCATTTTTTATTTGCTTTTATTTTCAGTTGTAATTGTAATTTTACCAGTACATCCTTACAAAATGTATTTAGAAACGATTATAGGAGAGCGGTTTCTCCTAACACAAGATAGATAGATATTCTTTATTGCACTAAAACAAAATACAAGTATGATACAACAACAACAGACAGTACAATAAGACGGTCTTATCGCTTGTAACGACTTTCACAAGCAACATAATTGCTTATAAAAAGAGATACCAAACCTTGTATGAAAACTGTTATAATAAATATTTTTATATTTTTTTGTATTCCGTTTCGTTGTAGGCCCTCAGGGCTGGCAAACCTTTCGCACTGTCATTTCACATTTTAGATTTTCCAATTCGCTTTGACTAGTCCCTTCAATGTTAGATAACGAACTTGTCATCTACGATTTGGAGCTATATTTAATTGTTCATCAAGTTATAAAAATGTTTGTCAGTCCTGTATAATCGTGTAGCCAATAATATATCAAAAATAAAATAAATAATTTGGATAACTCTTCAACACTTCTAAATTTCAGATTTGAACATTATTTCCACGAATATTTTCTATAAATAAATATTTACACTCATTAATTTCTATATAAGAACACGATTATTATGAGCAGACTAAATTGTTAATTATTCTTAAAATCCCTCGGTACACTTATCCACAGAAATGTCTCTCATTTTATGTAAAAAAATATATCAGGAAAACAGAACGAAAATCCACATTTTAAATGTGAATTTAGATACACGTCAAAATATCGATTTTTTTAATATTTTTCAATCAATTTATACAACATAAAGTTGAGTTTCCATCTTTGTCCTATATAAAGTATAAATTTCGGAAATTCATACATTTTTAAATGAGAAACACTTTTATGTCCAAAGAATACGCTTCCCAATTCAAAAATCCGATAGATGGCATCCAACTAAAAGGCCATTGGACGACGTCAAAATGACAGTACAGCTGCCAATGATACACGCCGAAATTACCAATACCGTCAAAGCTAGACTACTAGCGCCATCTAACGAATCTTCCGGTAATGCTATTTGTTGTTTGAAAAATCAACTTAATAATATTATAATTGTGCAACCTCATACATATCATAAATATCACCCGACTGCATTGGATTAAACTTACATCAATTTTGATTTTCTGATGCCAGTAACTTTATGAAAATCATCGACTTATTACTCGATTTCATTTATAAATGCTTTTATTTACATTTAATATTGAAATCATTAATATTAATAAAATGACACAGATAAATAATTTTTAAATTTGACTTTTCTACTCTACTTCAGGAGATAAAATATAAGATATCTCCTTTCAGTCGACTGTATATCTATACAAAGTGCTAATTTTGACATCCCATAACTGAAGGTAGGTAAAATTATTGAGAGCAATAAAGAATATGAATATGAAATATAATTTGACCGTGGGAGAGCCACGCTTTGACATGAATTCGCCTTACCTAACAGTGCCTACGAACTCATTTCACGCCCTTGAATCATCACATCCAATAACATCTTACAATATTTAAAAGTATATTACAGTTTTAGCAATTTTATAAGTTACACCAATGTACCTGCACAGACGTCTTACTTTCGAAAACTGCGGCAAAATATTTTAACCAATCACAACGTTCCATTTACGCGCGCCAAAAAATTACAATTTCTTATTGGTTGATGCGTCAGCGCCATGTTCGGTGCGAGTGCGGTTAAGAGAGTGATAGCATTCCTCTCTGGATTTATTGTATTTAATCTTAATGTAACGCAATAAAGTCTGTATTTCAACTGCTTTCGCAGTCGTAATCAATCGGATTTAAATTCCTCTTCTGCGTTGACGAATTTTGCCGATGTTACTTATAAACTTAGTACAGTTGTAACTAGTCTTACTACCTTTAAAGTTAAGGGATATCAAAAAGAACTCAGTGTATGTGTATATTGACTGACCATCTCAGTCCTTGACTCCTAAATATCAGGACCGCCCTCAGCTACTGATGACGTCATGAGCGATGACAGAGAAAACCAGCCATATTTATTTAAATTATACAAGTAGCTTGACTTCCTTATAACTTGGTTTCATTAAATAATTGGCGATAGTGTCGCACGAGCATTCCTTATTTAAAAACAACTAATAGTGCCAATATTTAGCCATTTTCCTAGCAAATTGTTAAAAAGATATTGGAATGTCTATGCAAAAATTTTTTGAACATTTAAAATTAAATATTACATCTAAGTTTGCTTTTCTAAGTCTTTAACATCTTTCATCTATTTGAGATTATTATACACCTACTTATATTATATTTTATTATGCATTAATATTTCCTCATACTCATAATCGATGTTATGTTACGGAGATTCACCATAAATGCTAGTAAGATTTGATTTTTCAACGTTTAAACAAACATTTACCCTCTTATTCCAAAACGTAGTTTAAAATAGGTAGTGGGATTAATACTGGTAATAACTGAAGAACTAGAATAAACATTATTACAAAACTATGTTTAAAGTTACTTAGTAATATCAACTATTGCTTAAAACGTTTCTAAAAGGTTATGTAAATGAAAAGTCACTGAACGAATGATTGAATGATTCGATCAATTTTGACACTATTCTGCGGTACTAAGTGATATATGGTTGGTCGGAGATTTTTTTTTATTATTCCCTAAAAATCATGAACTTGCTAGTTTAAGATTAAAGCCGGTATTAAAGTAGTTTTTGTAATAAGAGGGTTAGACTTTTAGAAGAGAAAATTATTCACAGATACTGCAACAGTGAAATGTCAAAAAACTTTCGCATAAATTCATAAACGACTGCATCGTAAACGATTGAAAAATCAAATCTAATATAACTTTCGAGATAATTTAAATAAATCACAAATAGCAATATACACAGCACATTAATATAGTCATAATATTCTAACAATTTCTTTTCTTCATCCTAAACTTATATATATCTAATATAATATATTCTAATTATGATATATTATATCTGAATCTTTATTCGAATCGTATTATGACCCCAGTTGACTGTCCTTTTCAGCCTTAGTTCAAGTGAAAGATTTGCTACTGGAACTTTCATTCAGTCACTGCCGCACTCAGAGTCGTTGATTAACTCAGTTGGTTGCATAAGAAAATATATTGACACTTATTTCAATACGCATAGAGACTACCGATAGTTAAGTTAATGAACATTAGCTTAAATGACGTTTCTGAGTGCGGCCGTCAGACACACAGGACTGATGCAGTCATTTAATATTCTTTTGTATTTTTCTTACTGGCACAATATTAATGGAATGGCAAGGAAAAATTGCCCTCTTTTTACCCATTCACTCAGTTCACATTATTCACTTGATACTGACGTACAGTCCATTCACGGATATTTGGCACGTGGCAAAAGTCGGAACTAATGCTGTTATCACATTTTCGCATAGATAAAACGTTGTATAACGCCCTCTTGTCATTGCCACTGAAATGCCTTCTGATCTTGGTCGGTCTGTAAACAGTATCAAGAGAATGAAGTTTACGTTTAAGTTGTTTTTATCAAGTTGTCATTCTCACTCTCGTTCAATTCAAATTGAGAGACCGCGCCACGTAAGAAGTACCGCGGCAAAACACGGAATTAAAATTTTAGATTCCTTTCACTTTATTATAAATCGCGATTTAAAGTTAGTACTGTACTAAAATGCATGTTACCCTGTTTCAATACGCAATGTTAAAACGGGCAGGCACTAGTTTTGTTCCGGGACTATCCTTCCGCTTGTGTATATAATCATTGATCTTTAATCAAATTTGAATGTTGATGGCGGCTGAAGCGCGCTTTTCAGGGGACTTGCTTGGTGGCACGGACTCTCATCACGTTTGGTGACCGTCTTCGAGGCGAACATGAAGATCGGTTAGTAAAACAAACTTCATTTTCATTTTCGTTTCTTAATCAATCATCCATGCAGTTGCAAATTGACAATACGACAAAAAATATATATTACCATTTATTTACGATTTACGAATAAAGGAAGAAAAAAAGAAGACCCATATATTTTTGTTTTCATTAAATGTGTATTTTAATTGAGATATTATTATTATTTTTTTTTTTTTGTTATGGCTCTACCCGAAGATAATTCGCCAATGTCAAGTAACTTATTGAGAATAAGTAGGTAGTCAACAGTCGAAGTCAAAGTCACAGTCAACGCCGTTGTTTTACGTTTTATCAACCTACTAGTTCAGCGGATATCACTCTAAAAGCAATCGCGGGTTTTAAGACTCTATTATATTTTAATATATTATTATATATTAAATATTAATTAATATGCCGGAAGTGACGTAGTAATTTGCCGTGTGGTCCCGGCAGAGTAGAATAGGCCACCCTCACTCTTACCGAGGTGTCGTAAAAGGCGACTATGGTAAAGCTGCTGGCATGATCATCAGCACCCAGAGAAGGAAAACTCTGCTTTTATATCAAAACCCTCGCCAACCCGTCTGCCAAGCGTGGTGAGTATGGCAATTACCCCTCATGTGATTGAGGGAGGCCCTTGCCCCAGCAGTGGGGACTTAACTGGGCTGATGATGATGATGATGAGGCGACTGGTCATGTCATTGTTTGACGTTTGGTTTTTTGGATGACCTTTTTTTAAATCGACGTGAGCAAAAGCGTTATTAATCCGTCATGCCGATTAATGACGTTACCGGAGGATTTGTTGAATTATTTTTTTCTTACATTTCTGTGAGTCTAATCTAGAAATGGTATAAAAGGTTTTTTTGTCGTATTGTCTATTATTTTGACTTAGATTTAATGTTATTATTTATTAATACTGCGGTTGGTATGAAGTTAATGGGTGTCTCGTGTGCGTCAGTTCACAGACTCCACTGTGTTTTCACTTTTAACCTTTAACCAGGCAACTAGACATCATTTATCTCATTGATTTTCAACCTTCTTTCATCTGCAAAAAGTTCAAAATCTGGTGGTCCCAGATGGTTAACTGCCTGGTTAAACGTTAAATCAATTAGGGCTTCTAATGACGAATCCGCTAGATGGCGTTACATAGGCGTCAGGTTCAAGCTGAACGTCATTGGATGTATTACACGTAATATTGTTTTGACGTGTTACGTCAGAAAATAATTTACTGCTGAATCTCACGACTACGTAACGCCTTTCCTAAGGGATTTTTCATTCAGTTCTCATTAGTTTAGCTATAAGGGTCTGTTCGAATCAGGAATGTTTAAGCTAGGATGCGTTGGTAGGGATTATTGTTAAGAACCAAAAGAGCCGATTTTTTATCCGTAGTTACCTTTTGGTTAAATTGACTATTTAGTTAACTGTCTGACCAACAGTCAAAGTGACAGCGTGAAAGTGACGGCGTCAAAGTGACAGCGTCAAAGTGACAGCATCAAAGTGACGTAATTCCTTGTAACATAACTATTGGTTAAGCTAGCTATTGTTCTAAAAACAATTCAATTCAATCTTATTCATTTTGGCGATATATGACTATTCAGTTAGTTCAGTTTAACTACGTATCAAAAAATCGGCCCTTAATTTACCCTTAACGATGCAATCCCATTGGTTAACCAACGCATCCTCGCACGTTTCTGGTACACACAACAACGAAACGAAATCACCTTCATAATTTGAATAATATCACCGTCATTTACCGTTCATTCACTCGTTCAGTTAACTAGTCTCTGCAGTTGTCTATAGACAACCCTCAATATTTCCAACTTCACTGTTGTAAAGTAAATAATACACTTAAAAAATTCACCGTAGGGCTCAGGTGGGACTCGAACCCACAACATTCCACCACTCGCACCTCCCACCTGAGCCCTACGGTGAATTTTTTAAGTGTATTATTTACTTAAGAATAAATTGCAAAGAATTGCTATACCAAACACAATAATATTCACTGTTGTAAAACTTTTACGTATACTAATCGATCAGTCACTCACTCAGTTTGCTTCGTTCACTGACTCACATGTGTTGAGTGGGGTCGGGGAGGCCCGGGGGGGCAGCCACAGCGCGGCCGGGCGCGGCAGGCGGGCGCTAGAGCAGCGCGCGACGGCACTCGTCGCGGTAGGCGCCCGCCATACCCCTATTTCATGTTTGCCACCTGGAATCGCAGTAGCTGTGTATTACGTGACTAAGTCCATTCGAATAGTTGATCGGTGAGATGGAAGCAAAGAAAAAGAAAGAGCCGAGACACACTATCCGTTCTTAAGTAAATAACACACATAAAAATTTCATCTCATGCTCAGGCGGGACTCGAACCCATACTTTCCGTGGCAGCACAAGCTGAGCCACCTCCATTTGCTTATTGTACATGTACACCTATAAATTTAAGTTACTTAACCTAATTTCATGTAATATGTATCATTAATAAGCAATAAACGTTATTTGTATTTGTATTTCCACAACCCGGGTGGATGTTCTAACAATTACCCAATTTAGGGGAAGGGGGGTTAAAAGGTAAGCAGCGCACTAGTGACACCACTGCTGTTGCAGGTGTCCATGGGCGGCGGCAATTGCTTACCATCAGGTGATCCGTCGGCTCGACTGCCACCTATATCATAAAAAAAAATTGACCACCGGACGCGTTACTAAGCCGACGAAATTTGTAAGTGCTTGATTCGACATGAGCTGTCGATAGTCTCATCAATATTGTAAATATTATTACAAATATTTGACCCCCAGTTAAGATGAGACTGCTAAATCAATAGTTGATATATTTTTTTTACGAGATGAAATGTTTAAGTGTGTTATTTACTTAAGAATAAATTGCAAAAGATTGCTATAAAAAAATATCAAACACTATACGTTTTTTACGACACGCCAATAAATTTCATTCCATACGAATAAGGACTCCCTTCTCCTTGCGTCGTTTGTCCTCAGTGCTGAGGGTCGTGGTCTCTATGAGTAATTATCTCCCGGACTATCTTCCGCCAGCTCACTCTATCCTCGGACGCGTGGATCGCATCACAGACTGTGGTGTTTAGGGTTGAGCTGATTTGATCGGACCAGCGCATGGGGCTTCTGCCTCTAGGCCTTCTTCCGCTCACCTTTCCCGAACGAAGAAGGACTATCGCGTGTGAAAATTCACTAGATGGCGTTCCATAGGACTGAGGTCAATTTACAAGATGATTGGGTATTTTTAATCGTGATATGTCAAAATGTCAATTTGACGATATATACAATCAATGCTCTTAAAGTTGACTTCAGACCAACAGTGCGCCATCTAGAGGAATTTTCACACACCCTGTTCGTATGCAATAGTAGTAGTAGTAATATAATAAATAAATTCATCAGAATAGACGCATAGTGTGTCTTGACACAAAGACATAAAGATGGAAGCGAAAAGGAGGAGGTTAAGGAAAGTCGCGAAAGAAGCATCGGATAGGATTCAAAGTTAAAGTGGGGTATCAATGGACAACATGCATTGCATGTCATGGGTTTGGCATTTCGTAAATTTAAAACTATGATGTGCTAAGCAAAGAAATATTTTACATTCTGCCGTCCGATGACGTCATCTTACGTTTTTTAGTTTTTAATTTTTGTCGCAGTAAATAAGCAATATAAAAAATGAACAAATATATATTCGAGCAGCGGAAAAGTAAATATAGAATTGGTATTTTTTGTTTCAGAGCTTAGCAATTTTGAAATGTTGTCCATTACTATTCAGTAACAGTAAATAGTTTTATCCAGCGATTATTGACTTATTCTTGTTCAGACAGATCAAGAATAATACAGTCAACAGCAAAAGTTGATGCACACTTTTCGCAGCTAGTGACTCTTATGCTCTTCGAAATAAGAACTAAAAACTACGAAATATGTGCAGCTACTTCTGCTGTTGACTGTACGAGTGGTTTTCGGAATCGGGCGTGCACACCTACGCCCCGTTCCGAAAACCATTTCGCCTGAGGAGGGTGAAGTTAGCCGGTTGTGACTCCATCAGCAAAGCTCCTCCAGGGTTCGTGACAGCTCATGATATTCACATTTTTTTTATATAGAAAGGCCAATCAGGATGACCTCGCTCCGCGTGATGGTAAGCGGCCGTGAAATCCAAATATGAGGCTGACAAGCACAAAAGAACTAACAAAGTACCCATTGAGTCTACCATCATCACCCTGATGGCCTGCACTGATCACTTATTGTACTCGTTGATGGGCACAACTATAGAATTGCCCGAATTTTCATATAAAACCTTTGTGCTCAGTAATATGGTAACAATACAATTTAAAAATATTTCTGCAAATTTTGTTTTTAAGAAAGGTTTACGCAGAACACCATCGCCAGGCTTGGTAGCAGAAGATGCTGACCGGAACCTTACAGACTAGTAGCCGTGTGAGCTACAAGGTTTCTTTAAAAGAAAATTCCGCAATGCAAAAGGATATTTTACATTTGACCGCCTTCAACGTCGTGCAACTCGAATTGTCGACGATGAGAATAAATAAATAAATATTTCACAACATCACATACATTGATCTGACTCCGAGATAGGTAGCTCAAGCACCTGTGTTACGGATATCAGAATCAACAGTGGGATAACAAATATATACATATAATACTTTTTTTTTTGTAAATACATACTTATAATACATAGGAAACACCCAGACCCATACAAACAGACATGTTCATGCACACAAATGTTTGTACTGTGCGGGGATCGAACCCGCAATCCTTGGACCAAATGCAGCGTTCAATAACACTGTTCCAAACGGGTCGTCTGAATCTCATTGATCGCTTAGACTCTCTGGCCCTGCGGAGAGAAGTCGCATCTCTATGTGTCTTTTACCGTCTTTACCATAGTGAGTGTTCCGAGGAGTTGTTTGAGTTAATACCCGCTGTTAAATTTCACCACCGTACTACACGCCGTAAACTAGGATTCCAACCGTACCATCTGGATGGGTGGAGATCCACCACAGTGCGCTTTACACGTCATTTTTTGCCACGCACCTTCTCATTGTGGAATCAACTTCCCGCAGCGGTATTTCCGAACCGGTATGACATTGAGATCTTAAAGAAACGAGCCTATACCTTCCTAAAAGGCCGGCAACGCATCTCCAATCCCTCTGGTGTAGCTGATATCCATGGGCGGCGGTGATTGTTTACCATCCAGTGACTCGCTTGCTCGTTTGCCTCCCTTTCTCATAAAAAAAATATTTTACAGGATATTATTTAGCAAACACTATCCATGTGGTGCTGCATTACCGACTTTAACCGACCATAGTCACTAGTTGTAGTCACTGGATGGCGCCACCATGCCAACCAATGAGCACCTGAGCTGTTTTATCAACGCTGTTTCCTCTTCTTTCTTTGTACAGTCACGTGCACAAATAAGTATACAACCCGATTCAAATATGAACCTTATTATTCCATCTTAAGAGTAGAGGTGTTTACTTTTTATTTCATTATTCATTGCCTCCTCCTAATTGGTCGTCATTTATTTAATAAATAGTATAAGTGTTTGCCGAGAGGTTGTAACCCCGAAATTGTTCAAAATAGATCCGGTTTAGTAGCTAAAAATTTAAATAGATTGGCGTCGCTAGTGTGCCCTACCCGTCACCTTAAGTCCTGTTTAGGATGTGTGTTGTATCCACACGTCCCTGTAACTCACCTAGCCTTCTGCAGCTCTATCTGCCCCTCCAGCGTCTTGGCGAGGTAGATGACGAACAGCTGCGACAGCGCCACGCCCAGCGCCACCGACGCGATGGTGTAGAGGTTGCGCTCGGCCCACGAGCGCACGATCTCGATGCAGCCGCTCGTCCACACGCGCTTGCTGGCTTCGGCCACCTGCGGTGTCGGTATAACGTGAGTTGGCGAGAGGACCGGGTTATGCAGGAACAATGAATTCTCGTACACCAGACATTTATTATCATACGACATAATATATCACCACAACATAGTTAATTACAACATAGTGAAAATTAGTGCAGTGTCGTCGGCATATGTAACTAACATATGCCGACGACACTGCACTAATTTTCACTGGGAAAACATCATCATCATCATCAGCCCATTTAAGTCCCCACTGCTGGGGCACAGGCCTCCCTCAATCACATGAGGGGTAATTGCCATACTCGCCACGCTTGGCAGACGGGTTGGCGAGGTTTTTGATATAAATGCAGAGTTTTCCTTCTCTGGGTGCTGATGATCATGCCAGCAGCTTTACCTTAGTCGCCTTTTACGACACCTCGGTGAGAGTGAGGGTGGCCTATTCTACTCTGCCGGGGACCACACGGCGAGACCGGGTAGTGTAAGTATAATTCTGTGCGTCCTGTGAAAAGTGGTACAAGTCGACTTATATCGAATTTGATTTTCTTCTTGCTACTTCATCACAAAAAAAAATCCTCTATTTTTCTGTCTGATCAGACATGCAAAAAAATCCTCCCATTTTTCCGTATGATCAGACAGATTAATAGAGGACTTTTTTGTGATGAAGTAGCAAGATCATGCCGTGTGGTCCCCGGCAGAGTAGAATAGGCCACCCTCACTCTTACCGAGGTGTCGTAAAAGGCGACTAAGATAAAGCTGCTGGCACGATCATCAGCACCCAGAGAAGGAAAACTCTGCATTTATATCAAAACCCTCGCCAACCCGTCTGCCAAGCGTGGTGAGTATGGCAATTACCCCTCATGTGATTGAGGGAGGCCCGTGCCCCAGCAGTGGGGACTTAAAGGGGCTGACCATGAGCAAGATCAAATTCGATATAAGTCGACTTGTACCACTTTTCACAGGACGCATAGAATTAATCTCGTGCTCCTGACATTTATTATCATACAACATACATCACTAGAACATAGTTTTTGTATGGTTTTTGGGAGCCCAATTCTCGCGCTCGTGATATTTTGAAAACATGGCGGATATCACATGAAATCCATACGAAAAAACGATGTTTTATTGATATATGTAGTATGATGATAAATGTCACGAGCCCGAGAATTGGGCTCCGGGTGATATCAGCCATGTTTTCAAAATGACACGAGCCCGAGAATTGGGCTCCTGGACGCTCTAAGGCCAAGTGGAGTAACGATTTGCGCAAGATCGCTTCGGTGACAGTCTAAAAATCAAATCGAATATGATCTTTGAGATTGGCCGCCGTAGCCGTAATCGGTTGGAGGGATATTTATGAACATCTACATTTTTCGAGAAAACCTAAATTCGCGTGTGTGCGTAGCCTGGGGTCTTGGCGCGAACCGGACGTTAGGACCAAATCAGAGTTCATATCCATTTCACGCGCGCTCCGTGTCTTTGTTTTGATAATAAAGTGTGGCGAGTCACGCACATCCGCATCGTCCTGCGCGCCCAGCCGAACTGAGACTCAAAACGCCGCGATTCCATATTTATGTGCGTGTTGTGTAGGTAGGACGGTACGTCAATTTTTAGGGTTCCGTAGCCAAAATGGCAAAAAAGGAACCCTTATAGTTTCGTCATGTCCGTCTGTCCGTCTGTCCGTCTGTCCGTCTGTCACAGCCGATTTACTCGGAAACTATAAGTACTACAGTGATGAAATTTGATGGGAATATGTGTTGTATGAACCGCTACAAAAATATGACACTAAATAGTAAAAAAAAGAATTGGGGGTGGGGCCCCCCATACATGTAACTGAGGGATGAAATTTTTTTTTTCGATGTACATACCCGTGTGGGGTATCAATGGAAAGGTCTTTTAAAATGATATAAAGTTTTCTAAAAAACATTTTTCTTAAAGTGAACGGTTTTTGAGATATCAGCTCTCAAAGTCGTAAAAAGTATGTCCCCCCCCCTCTATTTTTATAACTACGGGGTATAAAATTCTAAAAAAAATAGAGGTGATGCATGCTAATTAACTCTTTCAACGATTTTTGGTTTGATCAAAGTATCTCTTATAGTTTTTGAGATAGGTTGATTTAACTGTAATTTTGGACTTTGCTGCTACGGAACCCTTTGTGCGCGAGCCCGACTCGCACTTGGCCGGTTTTTTATAAATATTTGTGCACCTTCAATTTGTGTAATTTCTATGTTGTGTGAAATAGCAATATTTTTGTGTCCTTTCTAACATTTCAATTCAATTCAATTCAAATAATTTATTTCCGAAACCAGGTTCCATAGTGTTAGTATTACAATTTAACTTATGATATAGTGTTAGTTGAAAAAAGTAAAAGTAAAAATAAAAAAAGTTCAGCCGGTGTGACGCGTCACCCAGTGTCGCAGCAAGGGGGCGTCCCAACGGTCCTTGAGCACCCTAAGGAGGCCGTTGGAGCTGGATCGGAGCCTGGTAAGCATGGAGGCGCATCTTTTTCTTATAATAGCGAAAAAATCATCTATATGCGCCTCCGCAAACATGCCTGACGCACTGCACCGCCACGACCGCTTCAACAGTATCCTCAGTGCGTTATTATATTGGACACGTAGGTCGCTGTAAGCCCGCTGCGTATAGTTGGTCCAGAGACTGCAGGTGTAGAAAGACTGGCAGTATGCTTTGAAAAGCGTAATTTGTAGGAACCCTCTCAACAGTGATCACGTCGGGGTCACCACTGTTGAGAGGGTTCTTATTGTGGCGATGTGAGTCAAACGAGATTCCAAAAGTTATGATGATCTATTTGTTCATACCACCTACTTATATACAAATTGATTATCGCATCTGCGAGCGACAGGTCTGTTCTCGTGTCGTTACGGACGTCTTTCGTGCTAAGGCCCCTGTTTAGCACGCGATGTAGGCAGCCGACCAACAGCGAAGTCATACGAAAAGATCGTGTGATACACTTATGCATACCTGGAAGTGTCATAGCTCACTCATATTTCCATTCCACTCTTTCTTAAAACATTAGAAAGGAATAAATTCAGAAAATCACTGATGTCATGGCTAAGTCAAAAAAAAATCTACAGTGTAAAAGAGTTTATAGAAAATATTGAGTAAATATGGTACTGCGTACATACATATTTATATAGAGTGTAAATAGTATCTCATTAAGATTTGTTATTCGTTTTATAAGCTGATAGGCAAACAATTAAGTAATTTAATTCAGTGTTCTTAACCCGCTAGTCTCCTTACCCATTCTTGATTTTACTACTTTTTAACATCTGTGAAATATTGTTTTAACATTACCTTTACAATAGTAGTCTTTGCCTTACTCTATGACTTTAACTATGAATTTAACCTAGCTCATTATGTTTACTTCAGAGTACTTACTTTTTAATATGGTATACTTGTAGGTATACACTATAATATTTGCACGCTTGCTTGCAAGCGAAATACAAACACTAGATACTTAAATTCTACTTAAGACCTTATGTATCATGTATTTTTAGCAAATAAATGTTTGTTTGTTTGTTTCTGACTCAAGTCGCTCACAGCTCACTTGCTCGTAGCGGTCACATCTTTTTGTAATCTCTCATAGCTCACTCACAAAGATAATGACCGGAGTTACTGAATCCTGGATCATTCTGACATCACATCTCCTCCTTTCCACTCTTTCTGACTCAAGGCACTCACAGCTCATTTGCTCTCGGGGATCCCGTAGAGCACAGTAGATAAATACGCTAAAGCAGTATCGACACTCCGCCATTTTGAACAGAACGTTACCTACCGTATAGGGTTGTCCTCTGATTTTTGTAAAATATTATTCTTACCTTGGAACTACTGGTTTAAGTACCGGGCCGTGTGGTGCCCGGCAGAGTAGAATAGGCCACCCTCATTCTTACCGAGGTGTTGTAAAAGGCGACTAAGGTAAAGCTGCTGGCATGATCATCAGCAACCAGAGAAGGAAAACTCTGCACTTATATCAAAACCCTCGCCAACCCGTCTGCCAAGCGTGGTGAGTATGGCAATTACCCCTCATGTGATTGAGGGAGGCCCGTGCCCCAGCAGTGGGGACTTAAATGGGCTGACGATGACGTGATCGCGGGGTCCTAGGAGCAGAAAGGATCATCTTCTACTTCTTCTTTGTCCATTTTCAACCTTTAGGGTGTAGGCCTCCTTCAGTTTATGCCATTTTTGTCGATCTTGGGCGGTTTCTATCCACCTTGTTCCTGCCAGCCTTTTGATGTCGTCAACCAACGCATCGGGGTCTTCCTCTTGGGCGTTTTTCGCCCCAGGGCGTCTTTCGCATCCGAAACCATTTTTGATAACATACATAATAATGTATCTACTTATTTTCTCTACCAAAATAAAGTAAGCGGCACTCGAGTAAAACTGACAACCCTGAATTTAGTTCCTATGATTGTACTCCGATGGGACCTTAGAATCCGTGTAAAGTGCGCCTGTGTGCGTGCGTAATCGAGCGTTTGTTCGTAGTGTCCATACTGCTTGTGTATATATCTACTGTGCCGAGAGTAACAAACGGTGACATCTTCTTTTTTAATACTTAAGTCTTGAGAGAGAGGGACAAGCTCACTCGCTCGCTAATATGATGATGACCACATATTGGATCATAGTCCAAGCTCTGCTTGAACGTTTTTCTGATGGTTGACTATATAGGCTAATCTTAACAATGGAGAGCGAGAGTTCTATTCCATAGCTGTCCACATTATGCCTGATTACTTCTCATCATTATCATCATCATCAGCCTATCGCAGTCCACTGCAGGACGTAGGCCTCTCCAATTGTTCGCCACTGTGATCTATCCATGGCTTCTCGCATCCAGCTCTTGCCAGCCATCCTGCGCATATCGTCCTCCCACCTCGCCAGAGGGCGCCCTACATTACGTTTGCCAAGACGCGGTCTCCACTCCAGAACCCGTTTACCCCATCGGTTGTCGGTTCTGCGGCTAATATGGCCAGCCCACTGCCACTTAAGCTTGCTAATTCGGTGAGCAATGTCGATGACTTTGGTTCTCTGCCGGATCACCTCATTTCGTATTCGATCTCGGAGAGAGACGCCGAGCATTGCTCGTTCCATAGCCCGCTGAACGACCTTTAACTAGTGGACCAGCCGTACCGTGATTATTTCTTCTCATAATTTTAATTCGTAAGCCCTCTTAAACCTACCTTCTCTTCCACCTTCAGAGATATGCTCGGAGTATCTCTGAAGGACCGCATCAGAAATGATGTAATCCGACAGAGAACCAGAGTCACCGACATAGCCCACCGAATTAGCAAACTGAAGTGGCAGTGGGCTGGTCATATTAGCCGCAGAACTGACAGCCGTTGGAGCCGTAAAGTCCTTGAGTGGAGACCGCGACTCGGTAAGCGTAGTGTGGGCCGCCCTGCGACAAGACGGGATGACGACATTCGAAGGCTGGCTGGTGTGGGCTGGATGAGAGTGGCCGAAAATCGGGAGCAGTGGCGTGCATTAGGGGAGACCTATGTCCAGCAGTGGACGAGTGTGGGTTGCTGATGATGATGATGACATCAAACTGTAGGGGTTTGTTTTTTAATACCACAGACTCTAGGTCCGTGCGTTTTTTTGCTAGTTAAAAACTGTAGGGTTCAGACCTTACAGTTTGGTCACTCACCGGGTAGTTCTGCACGCCATAGCCGCACATGATGTTGACGAGCCCCGAGGATATGTCGGTGGCGTTGATGCAGCATGAGAACGGCACCCCGCAGCGCTCCACCGACGGCGACGAGCAGTTGAAGTACTCGTTCTTCGACCAGTCCATGTACCCGTCCGAAGTTAGGCCGCAGCAGTGGAACTGGAATCAGAGAGAACAGACTTAAAAGCTAATTTAAAAAATTTGAAGAAAATACATAAAAATTTTTAGCCGTGGGAATTTGACCGGGGGAGAGCCACGCTTCGGCATGAATGGGCCGGCTCGAACGGAGTGAACCACGGCTTACAGAAAACCAGCGTGAAGCAGCACTGTGCTGTTTCGCTGCGTGAGTGAGGGTACCGGAGGCCCAATCCGGGGGAAGGGAGGGTTTAAAGCTTGGCAGTGACTCCACTGGTGTCGCGGGTGTCCATGGGCGGCGGCAATCGCTTACAATCAGGTGATCCGTCTGTTCGTCGGCCACCTATGACATAAAAATAAAAATTAAGCAACACGCTCGAGTGGCTATGGAGAGGACAGATTGCGAGAACAGACGGCCGTTGGAGCGGAAAGGTCATCGAGTCAAAGCCACGTACAGGACGCTGCAGCCGTGGCGCCCCCTACAAGATGGACCGACGATCTGGTGAAGGTCGCGGGAATCCATTGGATGCCGACGGCACAGAACCGATTGTGTGTGATGAGTATTGGGGGAGACCTATGCCCAGCCTTAATCCTAAACATTACAGTCTGTGATGCGATCCACGCGGCCGAGGTTAGAGTGAGCTGGCGGAAGATAGTCCGGGAGAAAATTACTCATAGAGACCACGACCCCCAGCACTGAGGACGGAGGAGAGTCAATGAACTTTAGCAGACAATATTAGTCTCTCTGTCCTTAGCCATTAGATAGTCTACGTTGATGATATTCTTCTCATTGGTGTTACCGGAAACTCACCTCTCTGTTACATGTAATAAGTCTCTAATGGACAACATTTCAAAATTGCTAAGCTCTGAAACAAAAAATACCAATTCTTTGTTTACTTTTCCGCTGCTCGAATATATATTTATTCATTTTTTATATTGCTTATTTACTGAGAAAAAAATTAAAAACTCTAAAACGTAAGATGACGTCATCGGACGGCAGAATGTAAAATATTTCTTTGCTTAGCACATTATAGTTTTAAATTTACGAAATGCCAAACCCATGACATGTAACTGTCAAAAAAAAAGACAACTTGTCAACGTTGAATGTATGAATGACGTTGACAATGTTGACACTAGTATTATTTACCTTTGACAGTAGTACCTTTTTTTTATTAAAACAATGATAAGCAAAGGAATATCGCTGTATTCAGCCGTCCGATGACGTCATTTGGCGCTTACGTCTATTTAGAATAAAAAGAATTACAATAATTATTTTATGCATGAAAATGGACAAATTTTGAAAAAAGAAAAAATATGGGTCTGTTCATTTTATGTCTACTTTCATATAAAAATGTTAAAAATATGAAATGTTGTCCATTGCGAGTGACACAAGTCGCTATAGGCGTAGTCTATGAATACTTACATAAGATACGCTACATGGATGATATAATCTTGTGTTACTGGATCGTGGTCTCTCTGGAGTGAGCAATAAAGTATTATTTGGCACTTACGTCGCTCTGCGCGAAGTCTATGAAGTTCTGCAGATCAGGGTCGTCCCGGTATGCGTGCACCACGCGCTCCGTGAAGCTCAGCTCCAGGAGACCGTGCAGCGAGCGCGGGAACACGAACCCACATACCGCGCCGCCCATCTCCACTAGGAACAGGATCAGCAGGCAGAGGGAGTACTGAAGACAAGTTATTAGGTTAATTAAAAGTAAAGTGAATGTATCAGCCTATATACTGTCCCACTGCAGGGCAAAGGCCTCCATCATAGAAATCAAGTCATCGCTACTATGATGGGATTAGGCTTAAGGTGACGGGTAGGGCACACTAGCGACGCCAATCGATTTTAATTTTTAGCTACTAAACCGGATTTCGGGGATACAACCTTTCGGTAAACACTTATACTATTTATTAAATACCCATGCTCAAATGTCGACCCAACATTTGTAAGCGAAGTGGGTGCGAGTACTTATCTTTCTCCTCATCTTAGATTCCCAGTTGCGTCCAATGCTGTCGCTTTGAAGCCCGGGGTACGCTTGGACCATGATATAGAATTCGGAATGTCTGATAATTAAAATTGAGCAACTTCCCATAGGTATTCGAACATGTTGTAAGTATTGCATTTTGAAAGAAGAGGGCGCCAGGTTATATACAGCGTGTTTATTTGATACGGGCGAATATTTTAATGGCGATTACTATCGGACCTAGGGAACCTGTTTACATACATTTCTTTAGGAAATTAAGGTACTTTTTTTTCATACAAAATAATTGAGCACGCAATGTATTGCATCCACTGGTAGTTAACGTTAATAACATCAATTAACGTAGACATAAGTATCTAAACGTCATACGAGTGTCATGACACTCATGTCACTTGTCATGTCAAACAAAGTTGGACGGCATACATTGCTGCTGGGTTGCACTTTAGAAAAATCATTACACCTAATTAACCACAAAATTTAATGAAATGATTATCTTATACGATTCGTAGGATCAGATATTATAGCTGGATTAATTATTCGCCCGTATAAAATACACACGCTGTATTGCACCCGGGTGCTTCTTGGGCTAGAGCCTATATCCGGTTATCAATACTTATTTGACAACTTTTTTATTTATTTTTGTAATCAAAACCTCTCAATGATAAATATATTTCAAATAAATATTTCACAACATCACATACATTGATCTGACACCGAGATAGGTAGCTCAAGCACCTGTGTTACGGATATCAGAATCAACAGTGGGATTACAATTATGTACATATAATACTTTTCTTTTGTAAATACATACTTATAATACATAGATAATACCCAGACCAATACAAACAGATATGTTCATGCACACAAATGTTTGCACTGTGCGGGGATCGAACCCGCAACCCTTGCACCAGAGGCAGCTTTAACTACCACTGTTCCAAACGGGTCGTCTAATGATAGAAACATTGTTGAAAGAATTACTTAATTCTCATTTAAACTACCTGAGATTTTTTTTTTCCCTGGGGAAACCATCATGGCCGTCACCTTGCTACATGTAGGGAACAAGGTGGTGTGTGGGACTCAAACCCTAACTAAAACGCCTGGGGTGTCCATCTCCGCGCGATCGCGGTCGGAAACCCCACAGCCGGGACTAAAACTACCTAAGATATCACAACTTCAACATCACTTTATTTTGGGCAAACCCAAAACGCTCCATATAAATGGCTACTAGGATCTAAATCTCTTCATCTAAGTACCTATTTTGTATGCATTTCATTTGAATTTTGTATGGTACCTATATCAAATGTTTCGTTTATGTAATGGTTCTATTATAGTTGGTGTAAATTGTATAATTCATCATCATCATCATCATCAGCCTATCGCAGTCCACTGCTGGACGTAGGCCTCTCCAATTGTTCGCCACTGTGATCTATCCATGGCTTCTCGCATCTAGCTCTTGCCAGCCATCCTGCGCAGATCGTCCCCCCACCTAGCCAGAGGGCGCCCTACATTACGTTTGCCAAGACGCGGACTCCACTCCAGAACCCGTTTACCCCATCGGTTGTCGGTTCTGCGGCTAATATGGCCAGCCCACTGCCACTTAAGCTTGCTAATCCGGTGAGCAATGTCGATAACTTTGGTTCTCTGCCGGATCACCTCATTTCGGATTCGATCTCGGAGAGAGACGCGAATTGTATAATCATTTATTAATAATTTCATATTTTTAATGGACTTGCCTGTGAATCTTTGAATGACCATAAAACCGGCTAGTTGTCATATGTTTAATTGAGATTTTTTGCTATTGGCACATATTTACCTATATTTTGATAAAATACTTATATTTTGTAAAGTCTCGAGCTTAGTCAAATACCCTATTTAGTGACAAAGTGTGTTAAAAGACTCACAAATTTGAGCAGACAAGTGTTCTCACGGAGTGCGCCCACGCACCCCGCGAAGCTGACAATGAACACCACTCCACCCAGCAGCGCGATCAGCAGGCTGATATTCAGCATCACATCGTACACCGTGTCCAGCTGGAACCAACATCAACATTGTATAAATTAATAATATCCTCCAACCGATTACGGCTACGGCGGCCAATCTCAACGATCAGCCACGTACGCAGGATATATTATAGTGCTCAAGTGTATGCGCAAACACAAGTGCACTCTCTATTCCCTTACCCTCATATTCCGATGGGATACTACTGTGACACGACCAGAGAGGGATTGGGCGCAGGACCAACGGCTTTACGTGCTTTCCGAGGCACGGGGGTACAAGACCGCCAACTTCCAGACTCCGGGCTGTCACTAAGAATTTCTAACCGAAAACTTAGGTATAAATTTTTGGCCCGACCCGGGGATCGAACCCGGGACCTCTATCACAGCCGTTGCTTTAAAGTGCGACCCACTAACCACTGCGCCACCGAGGCAGTCAATAACAATATATGGATTGTATAAATAATAATAATATAACAAGTGACAGGTCTGCTCCTCTGCCCCCTATATTAAAAAAAAAAGTTTTTTTTATCGAACAACAAAGATCCAAGTGTTAAGTAACACTTAAGGTGACGGTTAGGGCACACCAGCGACGCCAATCGATTTTAATTTTTAGCTACTAAACCGGATCTATTTTAAACAGTTTCGGGATTATCGGGGTTTATTAAATAAATATGCACAAATATTGGGTCCGTTTTTGTACGCGAAAAATTGATTCACGCCAAGAGTGACCGCTTTTGGCGTGACTCAATTTTTCGCGTACGCGTTGTACCCAACATTTTTTCATGGTTATTTAATAAGTGTTTGCCGAGAGGTTGTAACCCCGAAATTGATTAAAATAGATCCGGTTTAGTAGTTAAAATATTAAAATCTATTGGCGTCGCTAGTGTGCCCTACCCGTCACCTTAAGGTTACACATCGACGTAACTAGCGCCGCGCGAGTAGCGGTGGAGTAGTGGTTAGTGGGTCGCATTATAAAGCGATGGCTGCACAAGAGGTCCCGGGTTCGATTCTCGGGTCGGGCCAAAAATGTTTAGTACCTAAGTTTTCGGTAAGAATATCTTAGTGTCAACCCGAAGTCTGGAAGTTGGCGGTCTTGCACCGCCGTGCCTCGGAAAGCACGTTAAGCCGTTGATCCATCACCCAATCCCTCTCCGGTTATGTCACGCTGGTGTCCCATCGGAATATGAGGGTTAGGGAATAGAAAGTGCACTTGAGTTTGCGCACACACTTGAGCACTATAATATATCCCGCGTACGTGGCTGATCGGTGAGATTGGCTGGATCGCCGTATCCGCAATCGGTTGGAAGATATTATTCAATAATTACTTTTAATAGAAATCTATTAAATATAAACACAGTAACTAAAAGTCTATTATTTTCAAAATATATTCTGATTCAATGAAATTATTGTTTTCACTTTTTTCCTTTTTATGACAATGAATAGTTGCCTACCAATATTTTTTTTTATTCTTGTTATATGATTTGTAACCTATATCCATACTAATATTATAAATGCGAAAGTAACTCTGTCTGTCTGTCTGTCTGTCTGTCTGCTACTCTTTCACGCCAAAACTACTCAACGGATTTAAATGAAATTTGGTATACAGATAATCTAGACCCTGAGAAAGGACATAGGCTACTTTTTATTGCGAAAAGGGGGTTGTAAGGGGTTGAAAGGGGGGTAAAAAGTTACTTTTCCACGCGGACGAAGTCGCGGGCGGCCGCTAGTATTGTTATATATAGGTTACAAATCATATAACCCCATCATCAGGGAACGCACAAAAGTGATAGACGTAGGGTACTGAGCCGCATAACTAAAATGGGTGTGTTTTGTACAGAAACTTAGATCTGTTGTTACGTAACGTAATCTGTTAGTTTAACCTTTATGTTGCAGCACTTTTGTATTGTTGGAGCGATGTGATCAACTTAAACTGTACAAGTAACCCTAATTAATGTAGATAGTAGTTGTTATTAATTAATCTCATGCTAAGTGAATGTAAAATTCTTTGTGAGACAAATATAGTTCTTAACCCATAACTTAAGGTTACCAGCCGAGCAGTGGAGATATACATGGTTTTCTCTAGGTGGTCTATCTGCTTGTCTGCCACCTTGTCACACCGTTTTAACCGTAGGAGAGCCACGCTTCGGCATGAATGGGCCGGCTCGACCGGAGTGGTACCACGGCCACAGAAAATCGGCGTGAAAGCAGCACTGTGCTGTGTTTTGCTGCGTGAGTGAGGGGTACCGAAGGCCCAATCCGAGGGACAGGGGGGATTAAAGGTTGACAGCGCACTTGTGCATCCATTACTGGTGTCGCGATTACAAAGAAACAAAAAAATGTTGGGCCACTGGCTATATTACGACTTATGATAAAAAAGAATATAGTGTCTCTAGATACAATATAAATAGAGACATCAAGGCCATACCATCCTTGGTAAGACGACATCATGGCTGTGGCCGCCAAAAACTGGCAAAAGGAAGCAAATAATAAAGAAAGGGGGAAAGAGATGGAGGAGGTTTCACCCAATCCGAGACTAAGTAACCACAAAATCAAAATTAAACATTTCTTATTATTACAACTTACTGTAACAATATTTAGTTTTTTAGAAAATAAAGCTATAATAATTATTTATTATTATAGATACAAAATATAATTAAAAAAAGAAATATAAAATACGTAATAATCACCTTTATTAGTCCAGTTGCTTGCCATTTGTCAATAAATGCATAAAGTCCGACACCGATCAGCAATCCACCAAATAACTGTGAAGAAATAAATATACAATGTGAAGATACTTTTATAAGACACTCTGTATGTGCTAAGAGAACTCAACGTCTTTCCGGATGGCTCATTTGGTAATGACCCTGCCTCATACGCCAAAGGTTGTGGGTCAAGTGTCAATCCCCCCTCCCATGGCTGGACAAACATTTGTGTGATGACCACTTGTATTCATTCATCAAGTCTTGATGTAAAATATACATTTGTGATTTCTCTGTTGTCTGATAACCGTAACACATGTGCATAACATCGACCTAATTCTAATGGCTGTATCTCATTTTTTAACATTGGGCTTCTATAGCCCAATTCTTGGGATTTTTAATATGAAAAAACATGGCGGATGTCACATGAAATCCATACAAAAAAACTATGTTTTAGTGGTACATATTTGTATGATGATAAATGTCACGAGCCCGAGAATTTGGCTCCAAGAGCCCAATTTTAAAAAATGAGATACATCCTATTAGAATTAAATCTACGATAAGCTACTTGGTATGGAATTGGTCAATGTATGAGATGTTGTGTGAATTTATTATTATTTATAATGTACTTTGATGACCCTCTTCACTTAGGATGGGTCAGTTCTCAAAAATAATAAAATTACTATCTTATACAATAATTATATATTTTGTATTAATATCATCACACATTTGTAGCATAAATAGTTAAATAGGTTTTTTGCATACATTACAAAGAATATTTATTTAGTATAGGCAAAGAATTCCCTTAAAACCTACATGAATATTGCTCAATTAATTTGTAGAAACACAATCTTACTACAAAGTAGTAGGTTCTTATGTTATTTCTTTTGTATCAACGTGTTATTAAATATACAATAACATAAACTTATTGTCATAGTATCACGTTCGATGCATTTAAAACATGTTAATCTCGCGAAATGCTTGTAAACCTAAATTACAAACACACAGTCATCTATACAAAAAGATAAGATAACCATTTGAGGGGGACCAAATTGTCTTCTCTTTTCGCTAATTCTAACTTGAAACGGATCTGCTGTTTAACCAACACAATTAGCGTGAACGGAAACCGCATGAGAACGTCGATATTTTATCGTCATGAGGACTGATTCCCAACAAAGAGTGAATCATTCACACCGATACGTCGAACAATAGGGTGTACCTAACTATAAACAATTCATGATTACATCGTTTTCACTGTTCCCAAGTATAATCTATCTGCACAAACACAGTCTCTAATCTCTAAATACGTAGAGAAAATGCAAAAACTCACCCAAAATATGAAATTTAGTGCGAAAATCATATATTTCACACAACCACTCACATACGTAAAATTTGGGCCTCGGCGCCTATGCATCTTGCTCAAGTTGGCATCCACGGTTGATATCATGAAGCATAAGTCTCACAAGTAGAATTTTTTAGGATCCATAAAAATTACTGAAGGAAAACATAGTTTTTTCGTGAGACATAAGCCAACAGCGTTCACTTCCTCTCGTTCGATCTGTCAAACTGTCAAAAGAAAATAATGAAATAAATAGGGCCGTCCCGAAAATAACTAATGCCGAAACGTTATTTAAAAACGTTATGATAACATGTTTTTGAAAACCGTCATTTCAATGAGGCGTTTTCTTAAAAAAAATAATAGCTGATGAAATAATAACTCAATAGATGGCGCTTAGCAGGTGAAAATAGTTCTGTCAATGTCAATTTCGTTGACTACGGGACTATAGTCGGGTTTTTAATAAGAAAAAGTAACTTCTTCTATCTCCTCTCTCTTTCTTTCTCATCTTATATAAAATATGTATGTAGGTATATTCATATTTTTAATATTAAGACTATAGTATTATCGAATACTCAGAGTCTCCCAACCAATACTGTGTTGTCTATGTGCGTGTACGCACATAGTTATTAGCAGATGACTATTAAGTTTCAACAATTTTCCACTAGATGACTCTGATCAAAATAATCGGAGTAAGCTCACAGCTGTACGAATAAGTTTGTTTTAATTTCTCAAGAGATTGAAAAAAAAACTGTCACTGTCACACACTTGATGAGTGAGGTGTTGTTTTGTGAGTAAACTTGTGAAGCGTTGGCAAATTAGATTTACTATTGATTTTGTAAATAATGAAACTTTGGTGTCCCAGCAAGAGTGTATTTATATGTTAATTAAAACCCAGTTTCATTTGTTTCCAAAAACATCGATGTTTTAGAAATATCGATGTCTTTCGATCGATATTTATCGTACATCGATACTTATGATTCAATGTTAACATCGATGTTTATCTAATATCGATCATTCCTAGTGTCCATGTCCAGTATATTTTGATTTTTTTAATATATAATTTAAACTCAATTAATTAAAGAGATCCAACTCTAACTAAACACCGGACAATTTCGTCTTCAAACACGTCTCTTTTATCACTCGACATTGGCAAAGTTAAATCGAAATTCGATAGACGCCATAACACAAGAAAAAAGTAAACCGACAGATCTCAATGTGTCATTCCCATACATTTGCAAAATGCAACATGTATGGGAATTTGACAATAGCAACGGTCAAATCACTTTGTTTAAACTTTGTTGTAAAAAATCCAACTAAAGGTCCTTTTTTTTTTAAATAGTGTCATATCAATAACAAAGCATACAAGCATTCATCATTAATTTTTTTAAGCCCGATTTAAGTCCCCACTGCGGGGGCACGGGCCTCCCTAAATCACATGAGAGGTAATTGCCATACTCCACGCTTGGCAGACGGGTTGCCGAGGGTTTTGATATAAATGCAGAGTTTTCCTTCTCTGGGTGCTGATGATCATGCCAGCAGCTTTACCTTAATCGCCTTTTACGACACCTTGGTAAGAGTGAGGGTGGCCTATTCTACTCTGCCGGGGACCACACGGCATATTTATACATTATAGTACTTTTATTTTGTAAATATATACTTATTAGACATAGAAAACACCCAGACCAATGCAAACATACATGTTCATGCATACAAATATTTGTACTGTGCGGGGATCGAACCCTCAACCCTAAAGGCAGCATTCACGGTCGTCGTTCGGTTTTAAACGTTTGCTACTCTATGCGTTTGCTGTCGATTTTATCGGTTTTGCAATCACTAGTTCGTTTGACAGAGCTCGCGGATTGGTTGCTTTGCTGAAATCCGCTGCCATCAAAAAAGTCCCGCGGATAAACATGGAACTGAAATTGGAGATTCATTGTGCCCATATATATATAGCTTAAATTTGAATGATTGATGGCGACTGAAGCGCGCTTTTCACGTAACTCTTTAAGGTGGTCTGTGGCCGAGTCAGATTTTTTTTTAATATAGATAAATCTGTGGATTGGTTAAATTTGGCGCGCCAATCGCTAGTAATTTAATTTTAATTACATAAATAAATAAATATTTATATCGTACGTATTTCGTATCTTATCATTCTATCATTTTCAAGGATTAGTAGATAATAAGCCTTTCTGTGTGTAATTAGCCCTATTCAATGCAAACTGAAAGAGTAGACGTGAGGTTTGGATGGCATTCTAACTTTAAGTTCGAAAACTTTTCCAATAATGTATTTTACCATCAATTTGGTCATTCCCCTGTGGTAAGTCTTAATTATAATAGTAACTTTTGATTAATAATTGTATAAATGTCATCACTTAAATGTTTTATCAATTTAAACTTTTTGTCACACTCTTAGGTTATGTATGAAACAAAATTACTTTAAAATTTAATTGATGCAGTGATATTCTTTGACGCATCAGTAAAATTATATAAATAAACTATGTTTCAGTTCGATATCTATATTTTATTATCTTTTGACCCAAAGATTTAAATCTTTCTCTTGACCTCTATTTATTTCCTTATTATATTAATTTATAAGCTAAATTTATAGTTAAGTGATAAAAACTTTCCTTGTATCCTTATCTTGAGTGTCCTCTTAGACTAAATGAGGGTCCTGACTAACAACTGTATAGGAATTTTGTATAAGTATTGAAATGGCATAAGTACAGACAGAACCTAAAACTAAAACAAGTGAATGTGTATCAGATTTCATGTAATGTTACTTGTCTGAAATAAAGGTTTTTATAATTATTCTTTTTATCTTATTTTATGTTTAATATCTTCTAATATTGGGGAATTCATATTGAAATAGCAATGGCAATTGACATTACAATAATGCAAATATTTACAAAACTGATAATATGTTTGTTAATTTCCAGTATATTAGCACTAGCTCAAGGATGGACTGACACAACGCAGCGGAGTTTTCCGGAAAACTTTATGTTTGGTGTAGGATCTTCAGCGTTCCAAGTAGAAGGGGCTTGGAATATTGATGGTAATAATCAATCAAAATAAACTTATCTACATTATCTTTCCCTTTTCCGGTGTCTTCATCCCATTTAGTGCTCGTTCAGGGTCCGTACAGGAAAATTCTTTGTAACTAGGTATGTAATCACTTAAACTGGCTAGTGCCTTTATTTTATTTGAAAGTTGGCAGACCAGCAGACAGATCACTTGATGGTCAGAAATTGCCGCCCTCCAACTGGAACACCAATAATAAATAAAATATGTAAATAAATAAATTACACAACATCACATACATTGATCTGATTCAGAGATAGATAGCTTAAGCACCTGCGTTACGGATATCAGAACCAACAGCGGAATTAGAAATATATACATATAATATAATATATGTAATACTTTTCTTTTGTAAATACATACAAGTAATACATAGAAAACACCCTGACCAATACAAACAGACATGTTCATCCACACAAATATTTGTACTGTGCAGGGATCGAATCCACAATTGTTGCACCAGAGGCAGCATTCACTATCACTGATCCAAACGGGTCCAATGGAGTCAAAAGTGTGCTACCAACCTTTAAAATCCTCATCCCTCTGAGTGTGTGAAGTGTTCTGGAGGTTCACCTCCAGAACACTCACGGACCACCTTGACCGAAGTGATACCGATACTCATTCACTGGAGTATTGGTATCGCTCCGGTCGAGGTGCTTGTCTCCCACGGCACCACGGTATTTATTTTTACTGGAAAAAATCTAACAAAATTGTGTAGATCAGGTATGTCTTAATCTCAAATGTTTACTAAAAATTACTCCTATTATTCCAGGCAAAAGCGAAAGCATTTGGGACAGGTTTCTCCACGACCACCCTGAAATCATTCCGGATGGCAGGAACGGGGACGTGGCCAGCGACTCCTATCACCATTACAAAAGGGACGTGGAAATGCTGAGGGAACTAGGGGTGGACCATTACCGGTTCTCTATATCTTGGCCGAGGGTGCTGCCTACTGGTATATTTTGTTTTTTTTTGTGAATCATGGCAGACGAGCAGACGGATCACCTGATGGTAAGTGATTGTCGCCGCCCAAGGACACCCGCAACATCAATGGAGTCACAAATGCGCTGCCAACCTTTAAACCTCTCTTTCCCCCAGATTGGGCCTCCGGCACCCTCACTCGCTTAGCGAAACAGCACAGTGCTGTTTCACGCCAGTTTTCTGTGAGGCCGTGGTATCACTCACTATTTATAGATTTTTTTTATGGCAGTGGGATTCAGAGTGCTGAGTGGGTTGGGGAAATAAAACTCACACACTTCCGAACAAAGCCGCGGCAAAACCCAACTCCGCTGGATGCAGAGCCGAAGAAATTGGCAACACCGGCCGACATTGAGCCATCCTGGCTAGACGACCCAACCCTAGAACTCCAACACAGGGCCTTACGGCCACTGAGCCCGAAGGCTCTCTACCCAGTTAGGCCCACGTCAAAAGGCTATCACGCGTAGCGTTACGCCGGACAGGGCTCCGGGCCCAGAACAAAAAAGGCCACAGGAGAGGGGTTACCAATGCCCAAGCCGGTCCTAGGCCCCAACTGGGGGGGCTCAACTGGGGGTCGACAGAACGACTCCAGGAGCCCTCCCGTGTATGTGCAGCTGTTAGCCGCCGTGTAGCAATGGGCGGCTATGCCGATTACTGCCCGCCGTTGCCCAGGAATCTCTCGGCAGCAGCTCCAAACAGAGCAAAAGTACTACCGAAAGGGTCTCATGAGGAGGCCGCCGTACCGACCCAGGAGGAGAAATGCGTTACGCATACCCTTCCGTCTGTAAACGGATTGGTTATGTCAGACTCCTCTGGCGACGGCTTCTCTTAGCGAGAAGCCGGCCGACTAAACCTCTTGGGACTCTCCCTCATTGTCCATAGTGGGAGAAGTCGTGGGCCATGGTACGAAACCTGACAGAAGCCCGCCTACACGGCGGGCTCGGCGCTTCCTCCACCGGGGTCGGGGGAGGGAGTGGGGACCGCCAAGGTGTGGTGCGCCATGTCCACAGAGTATATTCAGTGAATCCTGAGTTAAGGTAATTTATGATCATGATGTCATTATGGTTTTTTGTGGGTATTCTTCCAGGATTCCCTAACAAGAAAAACGAGAAAGGTTTTCAATACTATGACAACCTGATAACCGAGCTTCTCAAGTACAACATCGAGCCGATGGTCACGTTGTACCACTTCGACCTGCCGCAGCGCTTGCAGGAGCTGGGGGGGTGGGCCAACCCCTACGTCGTGCAGTGGTTCGAGGACTATGCTGCTGTGGTGTTTGAGAGATATGCTGACAAGGTAAAATTATAAAAGGATAAAATTATCGAACATAGACCACCACCACCATACCACTACAACACTATCACACCACCATCACACCACTCTACCAAACCACGACACAACCACCACACTATTAACACATCACTATCACACCACGACAATACTGTCAAACCACCACAACATCACATCGCTACCACACCACCACAACTCTATCACACCACTACCACACCACGACACACCACCACACCATCACCACATCACTATCACACCACGACAATACTGTCACACCACCACAAGATCACATCGCTACCACACCACCACAACTCTATCACACCACTACCACACCACGACACACCACCACACCATCACCACATCACTATCACACCACGACAATACTGTCACACCACCACAAGATCACATCGCTACCACACCACCACAACTCTATCACACCACTACCACACCACGACACACCACCACACCATCACCACATCACTATCACACCACGACAATACTGTCACACCACCACAACATCACATCGCTACCACACCACCACAACTCTATCACACCACTACCACACCACGACACCACCACCACACCATCACCACATCACTATCACACCACGACAATACTGTCACACCACCACAACATCACATCGCTACCACACCACCACAACTCTATCACACCACTACCACACCACGACACCACCACCACACCATCACCACATCACTATCACACCACGACAATACTGTCACACCACCACAACATCACATCACTACCACACGACCACAACTCTTATCACACCACTACCACACAACGACACCACCACACTACTACTACATCACCACATCACTACCACACCACCAAAAAACTATCACACCACCATCACACCACTACCACACCACGACACCATCACCACACCATAAATTGATTTCGTTATAGTTGTAAAAGAGCGAGTCAAATTTTCGATGCGTTTGTTCCCGAATAATGTGTCTACCGTCAAACAAAGTATTAAGTATATCAAATTGATTAAATATTTAAAGTATTATGTATTATTTATTTATAAATAAAATCTCCCCTGCGCTGGGTCCTCCTAGACTAAGCCAGGGTGGGTCATGACCCTATAACTGCCTAGCGCGTAGGTCAACGAACTCTTCGGTATTAATATCTGCTAGAGCCGAACTTCTCTGCCTGAATCCCCATTCTCAGGACGATATATTTACTTACTTACTTAATGGAAAGTAATCAACGCCGCCCATGAACACCCACGAAATCAGAGAGATCGCTAATTTTATTTTTGTACATTTTTTAATATCCGCCATGTTTTTTCATATCAAAAATCCTAAGAGTTGGGCTCCTTGTATAATATTTATTTTTTCAGGTAAAATACTGGATAACTATCAACCAGCCCAACACGATATGTATAGAAGGATATGGAGACACAGTTATGGCGCCGGGCGTGGGTATGAAAGGGATAGCAGATTACATGTGCGTTAAAAACGTGCTTCTGGCGCATGCTAAGGCGTATAGGCTGTATGAGAAAAATTACAAGAGTTTATACGATGGTAAGTGGAAGGTTTGATGGAGTATGGTGTTACAGGTTACATACTGCCGTCCGCTAACCAGGGTCATTTCACATGGGAAAAATAGTTCAGCGGTTTTATTTAGACGGAGCTTGTAAAAAGCAGATGTAGCTTTAAAAGCAATCAAGGAGATGGTTCGGCGTTGTTTCGGTAGATGTCACTATGCATTTTTACATTGCGCTAGTAAATCGTGTTTCCGAAACAATGACCTGAAGCCGCCTGCACACAATAGCAATTTTAAAAAGTATGGCAATTAAACCAGAGATCTAGAAGGTATTAGGAATTTTGTTGTATAGGAAATAAAATTATTTCTGATATTTTATTTAATCGTCTCCCTGACTGATTCACGAAGGTGGCCGTACCAGATAGCCGTTGAGTATTGGTCGTTTTCCTCTAGATGGCGCTGGCACTGCCTAGGCTACTGATGTCTCTATCTCAGTAATATATAAATTACTCTATGCCGCTGATTAAAAGGTTGCTAAGCCACAAGTTTACAGTCTGTTTCAATTATGAAGTCCTTTTTGACATTTTAAAGAACGTAACTCTGCATGTTTCATATAAATCCAATTGAATATCTCCTTTTGTATTTGGTAGTAAATCGTCATTTGAAAAATATACAAGTAAGTATACAAAAACGCCCTACGATTAATTCACAAACAAAATTAACATATTGTTTTTGAATATAATGCTCAAAATATTCAAAACTTCAAAATAAAATAATATTTTTTTGCGCGATTGCGGTTACAACCTGTGCGGATAAAGAATGGGATCAGAAATGGCGGCGCATCTATTCACTTCTCGCTCGCACACTATTTGCGTCTATACTCGCACTCGTGGGTGTGCGAGCGAGAAGTGAATAGATGCGCCGCCATTTCTGATCCCATTCTTTATCCGCTTAAATGTACGTACTATGGTTTATGTTTTACTTTTAAACATAGTGACGTGCCTCAAGTATTCAGTTACTTAAACCGATCATTCGCAAATGATCCGGCGACAATGGGGCTGCTTATAGCTGAAATAACTTTGGTGCATTTTACAATAAAACGTTATAAAAGTACAGTCATTTGCAGGTAATATTTAAACTGTTTACGTAACAAAATAAGTTAACTTTATCTGAACATTGAACGTGATGAATGGCTTAAAATGTTCCAGAGATATAAAATTCTATGTTGGCGAACATAGAATTGAACATAGCATGCGACAAGTATCGTGTAAAAGTTGGTCGACGAACGGAGCCGATGCCGATAACACCATTTGTATACTTTTCCGGATAATTTTATTTACATTTTTCGTTCTGACATATCAACCATTCTGAACAACATTTGTTCTATGACTTTTGGAAATTCGCATAAAAAAATACAATTGTCATTCAAAGTCGGACACGTGACTTGGTCATTTTGTATGGGGAGTCGAAAAAAAAAGTTGTATTTTTTTTTATATATTTCACAACATCACATACATTGATCTGACTCCTAGATAGGTAGCTCAAGCACCTGTGTTACGGATATCAGAATCAACAGTGGGATTACAAATATATACATATAATACTTTTCTTTTGTAAATACATACTTATAATATATAGATAACGCCCAGACCAATACAAACAGATATGTTCATGCACACAAATGTTTGTACTGTGCGGGGATCGAACCCGCAACCCTTGCACCAGAGGCAGCGTTCACTACCACTGTTCCAAACGGGTCGTCAAAAATTTTCGACTTCGGAAAGTAGAACAAATGTTGTTCATAATGGTTTGTAGAACACGTGGTTAAAGGGATGTAAATGTCCACAGATACACCTTGTATATCTATATAACTATACTAAACATCCAATTGTGTAGGTATTTCTTTTTCGACAGAAAACAAGATGGAAGTTTTGCATGTCTAAAAGTGTTCTTTCGACCATTACTATTAACATTAGTTGTTGAAAGTTAATTCGATTAAAATTGGTTATAAATCGAGAATCGATGACGTTGAGTATCGATTTCTAAGGGTACTTCCCTAGTGATGAACTATTAACATCGGTCATAAAGGACTTCATAATTGAACTAGACTAGACTATAGCGAACGGCAGCATAATATAGGTACGGTGTGTTTTAACTGCCTCAGTGGCGTAATTCAATTCAATTCAAATTTCTTTATTGCAGACAATATACATAAGTCCATGGCTTAGTACAATTATAATAAAAACTTAATAATAGGGTTAGTAAATAGGTACTTAGAGGGTGTTTATTTTATTTATTTATTTAAGTTACTCATTGTAACATGTACCTTAGGGGCACTCGTTGCAAACTCGACCCGGCGGATGTGCCCATTGAAATTTCGGTCATGGTTCGCACGTAGTGCCTTACCACAGGTGCATGCGGATCATCTGCCACTACCCTCAGGATGCTGTTGTCGCTTCCCCGCACTCGATTTACCAGTGACGCCACTTTCTTCCTCACAAGAGCGTGAAAACCGTCGACTCCTGCTTGCGCAAACATTCCGGATGCACTGCAAAAGCGAGGAAGTCCCAACATCACCCTAAAGATAAATAACACACTTAAAAATTTCATCTCGTGTTCAGGCGGGACTCGAACCCACACCTTCCACAATCCGGGTGAATGTTCTACCAATTAAACCACTGAACGCGTTAGTAAGCCGACGAAATTTGTAAGTGCTTGATTCGACATGAGCCTGTCGATAGTCTCATAAATATTGTAGGTATATTTACAATATCCAGTGGAAATATTATTACAAATATTGACCACCAGTAAAGATGAGACTGCTAAATCGATAGTTGATATTTTTTATAGCAATCTTTTGCAATTTATTCTTAAGTAAAGAACACACTTAAAAATTTAATTGGTAGAACATTCACCCGGATTGTGGAAGGTGTGGGTACGAGTCCCGCCTGAACACGAGATGAAATTTTTTTTAAGTGTATTAGTAAATAACACACTTAAAAAATAAATTGCAAAAAATTGCTATAAAAATATCAACTATCACCCTAAAGATTTGTTTTATATGTATGAGTGCAATGTTTTATGTTACATTCGGAGTAATCAGTTAAGGCTGCAGCCCTACAAGTAGTAGGTATTGCTGTTTCTTTAGTAGTAACCATAGGGTAAGGTAATGATAGTCTGGATTATGTCTAGTCTTAATTAATTTAAATAAGGTTAAATGTAGGTACTTATGTACTTTATGACGTCAGCACGCACAGTGACGTCCTTTCCGTTCCTTGGACTCCACGGAAGACCAGC
This sequence comes from Marasmia exigua, assembly GCA_019059595.1. NCBI lineage: Eukaryota > Metazoa > Arthropoda > Insecta > Lepidoptera > Crambidae > Marasmia > Marasmia exigua. The sequence goes on from CM032484.1 coordinate 19,201,492, forward strand.
GTCAGGGTGTCCTTTAGACACTGTGACACATGCTGAGTGGAGCCCATTTCAGTGCTATTCTAATGTCCATTTCGTTATATTTTTATTTTTTTGTGTATGTTTAGCGCTGAATAAATTATTTTATTCTTATTCTTATTCTTAAAGATGTTATTATATTGGATACGAAGAGCATTAAGCGATCTGTTCGTACAATTCATCCACAGACCACCCGTGTATAGATTTTGACAGTAACCCTTAAAGAGCGTTACTTTAACTTGGTCCGAACAACGAGCGTAACGTTATGAGAGTAATGTTTATTGGGTCGCACTTTAAAGCGACGACTGCGCAAGAGGTCCCAAGTTCGAACCCCGGGTCGGGCCAAAAAATTTTTACCTAAGTTTACGGTAAGAAATTCTTAGTGTTTTCCCGAAGTCCCTCGCATAATACTAGAACTATTGCAAAATGTTGTTAACAACCAATGTTTGTATTATACTTTAGGGTCAGTTGGTATAGCGCTCTCTATGAATTGGGCAGAGCCTCTGAGCAACGAGACAGAAAACTTTGAAGCTGCCGAAAAATACAGGGATTTTAATGTAAGTGTTTGTTTCATTTAAGGTGACGGGTAGGGATCTACTACTAAACCAGATCTATTTCAAACAATAGTTTTTTAGATTTTCGCGTTGCATTATAACTATAATGTATCAATACGGGGATTAACATGATATTTATTATGTGAAACAACATTGTGAACAGCCCGGCTCCAGCAGACGACGCCGTGCTCCGCCAGTCCGCTCGTGACCACGGCTGCTGTCATCATCATCATCATCATCAGCAACCCACACCCGTCCACTGCTGGACATAGGTCTCCCCTAATGCACGCCACTGCTCTCGATTTTCGGCCACTCTCATCCAGCCCACACCAGCCAGCCTTCGAATGTCATCATCCCATCTTGTCGCAGGGCGTCCTACACTACGCTTACCGAGTCGCGGTCTCCACTCAAGAACTTTACGGCTCCAACGGCTGTCAGTTCTGCGGCTAATATGTTCAGTTTGCTAATTCGGTGGGCTATGTCGGTGACTCTGGTTCTCTGTCGGATTACATAATTTCTGATGCGGTCCTTCAGAGATACTCCGAGCATAGCTCTTTCCATAGCTCTTTGAGCGACTTTGAACCGGTGGACTAGTCCAGCCGTGAGTGTCCACGGCTGCTGTAACGTAGCCGAAACGTCGAGCCAAATATGTGAGTACACAATGTTGTTTCACATAATAAATATCGTGTTAATCCCCGTATTGATACATTATAGTTATTTCAAACAATTTCGGGGTTACAACCTCTCGGCAAACACTTGTACTATTTATTAAATAACCATCGACAAATGTTGGGTCCAACGCGAAAAATTTTACCCAACATTTGTCGTTGGTTATTTAATAAATACCCCGAAATTGTTTAAAATAGATCCGGTTTAGTAGCTAAAAATTAAAATCGATTGGCGTCGCTAGTGTGCTAGGGCATCCCGTCACCATAATTTCATAGTTGAAACTAAATTTTATCATTTCGAGTTTTAGCATAGGTGTCAAAAACTAAAATAATTGCATAGGCGTTTTGTTTTCTTCATTAAAGATACATAATTAGCTATTATTAAACTAATTTTTAGGGTTACCTGGCAGGGGATAATGGTCTGTTGATATCATGTGAAACAGATCGACCAGAGTGATACCAAGGCCTCATAGAAAACCGGCGTGAAGCAGCGTTCGCTGCGAGAGTGAGGGTACCGGAGACCCAATCAGGGAGAAAGGGGGTTTAATGGTTGGCTGTGCACTTGTGACTCTACTGGATGTTGCAAGTGTCCATGGGCGGTGGCAATCGATTACCATCAGGTGATCCATCTGTTTGTCTGCCACGGACATATACATTTTTGTCATAAAAATATGACGAAAACCTGGCAAACGTGGGCTCCAAGTCTAATATGCTGGCCCGTTATGGGATGTCTCTTTGGCCAAGATAATATTTATTTATCATTATTGTACCCAGATAGCTCTGTACACGGATCCGATATGGTCTTCCACTGGGGACTTCCCCAAGCTGGTGAAAGAAGTCGTGGCCAAGAAGAGTGAGGAGCAAGGGTTCCTTAGGTCGAGACTGCCTACGCTCACAGCTGAAGAGAGAACGCTGATAAAAGGTGAGATTTATTTAAAAATAAGTACCATGAAAACGCTATATCGACTACAGACTGGCTAGGAAGCCTTGATAGAGTATTTTTAAGTATATTGATTTCTCTTTTCTCTCTGTCTCTTTCATTCTCGCGACTGACGTCGTCATAGCTCGCTCATTTTCCTACAACTGGGGCGTCACACCAAGGTTTACTCTGGTCACTCGATAGATGTCACTAACCGTGACAGTTGTCAAATCCAATTATTTCACCGTAATTAACATTATGAGTCTTAAAAATACGTCTATGTAAACGGGAAATTTTTATGATTCTGATGTCAATTACGGTGGAATATAGGGATATGAGGACTGCCACGGATATTGACATCTGTCTAGTGACCAGAGAAAACCTTGGAGGGACGCCCCTGAATTCTTTTGTTCTGTTGGTGGGTGGGGGTAATTTTTTGCATGGTTCTTTATCTAACGGATTCTCACTTATGTGTCAAACAATAAGGACATTTCACACTTATTTTATGGTTGTCGGTATAATGTTTTCGCATGAGAGGATTTTTTTTTTTTACTGTAGATAGGTAAGCGTTTGACCATATTTCACCTGATGGTAAGTGATAATATGGTCTAAGATGTAGCACGATTACCTAGAAGATACCTATTCACTCGCGCTTTGAAAACCCCCAAATTGTAGCCACTAGGGAACACCTCTTCAGGCAACTGATTCCACTGTTTCGCAGTACGAATAAGAAAACAGGATTCAAACCTCTTTGTGCGGACTTTTGATTGTATGATTTTATTTTATTACAAAAACGACAGCTCTTAAGTTACTGTTACACGTCCAGTGGCGAAGCGTACCTCGTCGGGGCCCCGTATAAAAAAATGTTTGGAGGCCCTTATATGGGGGTTAAGATTTTTCATAAAACAAAAAAAAATATGTGAAAAGAAATATTTATTTATCAAAACATAATTTAACCATTTACACATTTTTTTTAACTTTTGAACGCACGCCTTAAGGCGGGGAAAAAAAGTAATTGCTTAATAGAATTTTTTCATTTGTAAAATAATATAAATTAGAAAGTTTTTATTTTTTTTCCATAAACACTGGGGGCCCCCGTGGCCCGGGGGCCCCGTATAATTGATACGGCAGATACGGCGGTAGCTACGCCCCTGTACACGTCCTTTTTTCATGCTTAAAGCATGCTTTTTTTGAGAAAATGCCACTTAGAAGCATTTTAAGCATACTTACTAATAAATGGCTAATAGCATGCTTATTGATATCAAATTGGACAGTAAAATGAAAATATTTTATTCAATTTAGGTCCATACAGAACACTAATGAATGTCAACATGTACCACTGGTTCGGAATGTAGTTTTCTGCCAAGAAGACACCAGTAAGAAACTCAGCAGTAACTCTTTAATAAAAAAAGTTGTTATACAAAATGTCACCATGAACTTAATTACAATTTTTGTGTTAGGTACTAATATGACCCTAAATTATTGTCAGTTAAAAATCGACTGTTTTATAATGGCCTTTTTTATGTGTGGGCAAGTCAATATAATAGACATTAAGTATTCTCATATTTGGCATGCTTTTTAAGCATGTTACAAATGAGCATGTTTACACATGCTCATTCTCTCGTTTACAGTAGCTTTATTGCTAGTTACATATTGTCTGAGCTTAAGTAAATTATTTATTATTTTGCCAAAGGTGGATCGAAAAGGTAGAAATTAATCTTGTTATTATTTCGACAGGGTCCGCAGACTTTATAGGCATGAACCACTACACCTCGTACCTAACGACGCCGTCGAAGAAGGAGTTCCCTTCGCCGTCCTTCGAGGATGACGTCAGCGTCGACCTCAGCCAGGGGGAGAAGTGGAAGAGCAGCAAGTCTAACTGGTTGAAGGTATTTAAATAACATTTTCTATACTTGGCGTATATCACCATCAATAAAAACACGTTTTCTTTGTTATTATAGAAATAGCGAGACTATCAAATTACAAATTTGTCATAAATCAATAACGCTTTATATTGAAAGCAATTAAGCAGGCAGTTCAGGTATTTTTCGGTAGATGTCATTATGTACAATTTACACTGCGATAGCAAAGCGTGTTACCGAAATAAAGATTTCGAGCTACAGAATATAGAGGGACAGAAGACTCACTTCTGACACGGTCTCAATAAAATATTAATTTTCGCCTCCCGGCAATAGGGTCTAAATACAACATGCAGCACGCTTGCCTACCACGATCATGATAAGTAATTATTATGAGTTGAGTTTGAGTTGTCTCAATGAGGGTTTTCGCGTTTGAAAAATCCGCTAGATGGCGTACTGTTTGACTGAGGTCCAACATTAACCATTGTTTAGTTTGTCAAATTGACATTTTGGCAGATCACGTTTAAAAATAACCAATCACACCTCACTCCTATAGTACTCCATCTAGCGGATTTTTCACACGCGAAAACCCTTCATTTATTATAAGATTGATTGATTAAATCATTTATTTTCACACCCAGACCATTACAAACAGACATGTGCTTGAACATGTCTGTTTGTATTGGTCTGGGTGTTTTTTATGTACAACCTGTGCGGATAAAGAATGGGATCAGAAATGGCGGCGCATCTATTCACTTCTCGCTCGCACACCCACGAGTGCGAGTATAGACGCAAATAGTGTGCGAGCGAGAACTGAATAGATGCGCCGCCATTTCTGATCCCATTCTTTATCCGCACAGGTTGTAACTATTATAAGTGTGAATTTACAAAAGAAAATTATTATACCTATGTGTATATTTGTAATCCCACTGTCGGTTCTGATATCCGTAACATAGGTGCTTGAGCTAACTATCTCGGAGTCAGATCAATAGGGTATTTGACTAAGCTCGAGATTTTACAAAATATAAATGTTTTATCAAAATATAGGTAAATATGTGCCAATAGCAAAAAATCTCAATTAAAAATATAACGTCGAGCCGGTTTTATGGTCATTCAAAGATTCATGGGCAAGTCCATTTTAAAAATATGAAATTATTAAAAAATAATTATGCCATTGAATAACCCATACAACTTACACCAACTATTATAATAGAACCATTGGCATAAACGAAACATTTGATATAGCTACCATACAAAATTCAAATGAATTGCATACAAAATACTTGTTTGTGACGTCACATGCCAGTAGCCATTTGTATGGAGCGTTTTGGGTTTGCCCAAAATAATGTGATTTTAAAGTTTTGATATCTCAGGTACTTTAAATGTGTATCAAGTAATTCTATCAACGATGTTTCTATCATTGAGAGGTCTTTTGGTTACAAAAATAAAAAAAAAATGTCAAATACCGTATTGTATGCGATGTTGTGAAATATTCTCTACCCCCCCAGAGCGCCCCATTCGGAATATACAAAGCGTGCATATATCTAAACAAAAAGTACGACTACCCCCCCATCTTTATCACGGAGCACGGCTGGTCCACCGCGCCGGCGCTGTGGGACCAGAGCCGCGTTCAGAACGCCCTCGCGTTTATGAACTCCCTACTGTTCGCGCTCGAGGACGGCGCCAGGGTCGCGGGCTACACGGCCTGGAGCCTGGCGGACAACGTCGAGTGGGACAGGGGGACCAGGTGAGTGGATACACTAACATTGCGCACATACAATAAATAATAAATAAAATCTTTATTTGAAACTTAACAGAATGTAACATAAACATATTAAAGCGTTAACACCTGCAGTAGTCAGAGACTGTGTCGCAGATATTAGCGCCCACCTCACAAAAGACGGGCGTTTCAAACGAAATACGATTTATATTATAAAATACATTGAACGTAACTTAAGCTTGTCTTAAGTAGGACATGTTATAAATTAGATACAAAACAAGGGAAAAACAAAATAAGCATGGAGCAACGTGTGCATATAAGTGTGTAATTGTGTGAAAGTTAGTAAACCTATGTAAAACGTAAAAGCTAATATTTTATTAAAGATTCTGTAGTATCATAAATCCTACCCTCTTTCTCTCCATGAATGCAAATCTACCATTAAAACTTGGCTTTTATCCCTTACTTATGAAGAAACAGAAAATTTATTAACTAAACAGACTAATATAATAAAATAATTAAATAGTAAAAATATAAAATTAATAATAAAGAAAACAAATTGCCTCAAATAAATAAAGTAATATAATATGTACATCAAATTATAAAAATATGTTACTAATATTATTAAAATACTTATTTATGTATTTTATTTATTTATTGATTTATGTATTTATAGAATATATATTTATTATTAAATATAACTACCTATATTATTTCTATTGTTTTTAGCACATAGTTTAAATACTCTAAATTTGACAGTATTGGTAAATTTAAATGGGAGAAGCCCCTGACTCTTGAGATACAGGCATCTTAGCCTAGTTTGAGTGTCAGAGTCTTCATAGGATGGTGTATATCAAATTATGTCAATAAAGAATTATTATTATTATTATTATACATGTGGGATGGAGCCGTGTGGTCCCCGGCAGAGTCGAATAGGCCACCCTCACTCTTACTTTATCTATATTAAAAAAAAAATCTGACTCGGCCACAGACCACCTTAAAGAGTTACGTGAAAAGCGCGCTTCAGTCGCCATCAACACTCAAATTTAAGCTTTATATATATATGTGCACAATGAATCTCCAATTTCAGTTCCATGTTTTTCCGCGGGACTTTTTTGATGCCGCGGACTCCAGCAAAGCAAAGTGATTGCAAAACCGATAAAATCGATAGCAAACGCATAGAGTAGCAAACGTTTAAAACCGAACGACGACCGTGAACGCTGCCTTTGGTCCAAGGGTTGCGGGTTCGATCCCCGCACAGTACAAATATTTGTGTGCATGAACATGTATGTTTGTATTAGTCTGGGTGTTTTCTATGTATTATAAGTATGTATTTACAAAATAAAAGTACTATAATGTATAAATATGCCGTGTGGTCCCTGGCAGAGTAGAATAGGCCACCCTCACTCATACCAAGGTGTCGTAAAAGGCGACTAAGGTAATGCTGCTGGCATGATCATCAGCACCCAGAGAAGGAAAACTCTGCATTTATATCAAAACCCTCGCCAATCCGTCTGCCAAGCGTGGTGAGTATGGCAATTACCCCTCATGTGATTGAGGGAGGCCCGTGCCCCAGCAGTGGGAACTTAAATGGGCTGACGATGATGATGATGATGTGGGATGGGGTTCCAAATAAAACCAGGGACTTGGGAATCAGACTTCCATATTTACAATCTTAGCGTCGTCTTTACACCGTCTTTCCATTGTCGGCCATATGTCGTCTCTCTCCCTCTCGCACGTCATTCTAATTCAAAGATCGAACTCATACACGTTCCTTGCCATGCATCTGCTGATCACCAATCCCACATACACGCTGTAGAGAAACGCCACAAGAGCCGGTACACACGTCATGATAAACACATCATGATACACACATCATGATACACACATCATGATACACACATCAATATACACACTTCTATATACACACTTCTATATATGTTAATTGACGACCCGTTTGGAACAGTGGTAGTGAACGCTACCTCTGGTGCAAAAGGCTTGCGGGGGTTCGATCCCCACACAGTACAAACATTTGTATGCATGAACATGTCTGTTTGTATTGGTCTGGGTGTTTACTATGTATTATAAGTATGTATTTACAAAAGAAAAGTATTATATGTATATATTTGTAATCCCACTGTTGATTCTGATATCCGTAACACAGGTACTTGATCTACCTATCTCGGGGTCAGATCAATGTATGTGATGTTGTGAAATATTTATTTATATAATAATATTGGTTTGGCACCCGCGAATGCCATTGGTGTAGTTTTTTTGTTGTTTTTTGTGTTGTTTTTTTTTTTAAATATAATTTTAATGTTTTAAAATTGATTATGTACCTCTGTGTTATTATATCTTTGTTTTGTTTATGTAATTTTTCATTTTCTTTATTGTTTTTATTGCATATCAATCTTTAGTATATTTTTTTCAATGCAAAGGCGTCACTGTGTACACACGCTGCAGCTGCTGTGTGCGGCAGTTGTAGCATATGCAGAGGCTGAGCCTTGTTGGCTGCAACTTTTTGTCTCTGTACCTTGTTTTCTCTGTTTTGTTCTATGTGTAATGTGTTGTGGTCAATAAATTGTATATTATCTATATACGCACTTCTATATCACATCAATATGCACACTTCAAGATACACACTTTATGAGACACACATCAATATATGCATTTCAATATACACATCAATATAAATGTAGGATTGCCATCCTAGTCAACTATAGGTAGGCATGTACGGTGAGAGCGGTGAACGAGTGAAAGAGTGAATGAACTGTTAAGTGTGAATGAGTAGGATTGAATGGGAGATAGAACATCATGGCGCGGGAGTCAAAGGATATGACGGTGTGTGCTCTTAGTGAAAAATAAAATAAATGACTATATTTTACAAATTGCGTATAATTTCACCGCCCCAACACTACATACATATACAGGTTGTGTCTGTAAACATTAACGTCCCTTAATTTCCAAAAGTCTTGGAACTAATATTGTTCAGATATTGGTTGGTAGAACACATGGTTAAAGGGATGTAAATGTTAACAGATACATCTGTTTATACACAACGATATACACAATTCAATATACCTACAAACATTAATAATTGACTTGGGATATTTTCTCCAATTTTCATAATCTTGTATACTTTTGAATCTTCGAACTTAAGGCGACGGGTAGGACACACTAGCGACGTTATTTGATTTTTAATTATTGGCAACTAAACCTGATATCTTTTTAACAATTTCGAACTCCAGCCTCTCCGAATAAACTTATACTATTAATATAATAATTATACTTAACTTTTTGGTCTGCTTTTGTACTCGAAATTTGAATTACCGCCAAAAATGCGGTAATCCAAATTTCGAGTGCAAAAGCAGATTGAAATGTATTGCACAAATTAAATAAATAGTTTAAATGTTTGCTTAGAGACTGGAGCTCCGAAATCGTTCAAAATAGATCAGGTTTTGTAGCTCAAAAATTAAATCGATTGAAATCTAGAATAATTTTAATATTATAATATAATGTGGTGACAATTGCTAACAATCAGGTGATCCGTCTGCTCGTCTGTCAACTAACTATCGCATAAAAAAAACTAGAGTGTTACACACATTAATAATTATTTCTAATTGTTTGTATTTATACCAACCTAGCGAACGTTTCGGCCTGTATCAAGTGGACTTCGACTCCGAAGCGAAGACCAGAACACCCAGACTGTCTGCCCTGGTCTACCGCCGCCTCATCGAGCAACGCAGAGTGGAGGAAGAATGGAGGCCGACCAACTTGGACATTGCCATCTCTGATAGAAGACTGAAGAAAGTTAAGCCAAAAATAGAGCTGTAATAGATACTTACTAAAAATAATATATTTTGTTACACTTACTGCCACACTCAGAGTCGTTGATTAACTTAGTTGGCTACTTAAGGTGACGGGTAGGGCACACTAGCGACGCCAATCGATTTTAATTTTTAGCTACTAAACCGGATCTATTTTAAACAATTTCGGGGTTACAACCTCTAGGCAAATTAAATAAGCCGTGCAAAAATGTTGGGTCCAACGCGTACGCGAAAAGATTGATTCACGCCAAAAGTGGCCGCTTTTGGCGTGAATCAATCTTTCGCGTACAAAAACGGACACGACATTAGTGCATGGTTATTTAATAAATAGTGTAAGTGTTTACCGAGAGGTTGTAACCCCGTAATTGTTTAAAATAGATCCGGTTTAGTAGCTAAAAATTAAAATCGATTGGCGTCGCTAGTGTGCCCTACCCGTCGCCTTAAGAAAATATATTGACACTTATTTTGATACTCATAAAGACTACCGATACTAAAGTTCATAACCATTAGCTTAATTAATGACGTCTCTGAGCGGCACTAAACTTATTTTTAAATAGAATTAGGGATTTTCTAATAATTACTACTTACTACGTAAAGTTACAAGGGATAGAAAATTATGGAATTATTTATTTTTTAGTTCGATACATTGTTAAATTGTTAACTTTCGTACTTAGTATGAACAGGTACAATCCTGTGCGGATAAAGAATGGGATCAGAAATGGCGGCGCATCTATTCACTTCTCGCTCGCACACCCACGAGTGCGAGTATAGACGCAAATAGTGTGCGAGCGAGAAGTGAATAGATTCGCCGTCATTTCTGATCCCATTCTTTATCCTGCACATGGTTAGTAAGTATATTATTAATTACAACTTAGATTTCAGATAAATCTTGATTCTTGTATTTTTGTATTAAATTATTGACTTAAGCGCATTTTAAAAAACGTTTAAATAAAAGTTGATAAAAAAAATTGAAATTTCATTAACAGCGCCCTCTACATATTTTTCCTTAAACCATCTTAAAGACCGAAGTCTTCTTTGTCTGTAAGTTTTAAAACACTGGGCTAGATGGTGTTACTAGCGTGCTTTACAGTTCCACAAAAACTCACAAGATGGTGTTAATAGTGCTTTTATAGTTCTACTAATGCCTACAAGAGGGCGCTACTAGCGTACTTTAGTTGTACTACCCTTTACTAGATAGCGCTAAGTGTCCCTTTAAACAATTAAAAGTGAATTTCTCGCAACTGTCTGCGTGTTCATTGTAAAAGTTGTGTTTAGCTTTTCCTCATTTACTTGATAAAATCACTTAGTTACATACGTTTTTGAATTGAGTTTTGAGTAAATTTGATTGTTATCTTGAATTGAGTCAAAAGTTGTGAGATACCCTATCTAAGCGCGTAGTTCCAGGTTACGTCCAAAGCTGCCGCTTTAGAGCCACGCTGCGACATAAATGGGCTGGCTCGACCGGAGTGATACCACGGCATCACAGAAAACCGGCGTGAAGCAGCACTGTGAGTGCTGCGTGAGTGAGGGATACCGGAGGCCCAGTACGGGGGAAAGGGGGGATTAAAGGTCGGCAGCGCACTTGCGACTCTACTGGTGTTGGGGGATGTCTATGGGCGACGGCAATCGCTTAACATCAGGCGATCCGTCTGCTCGTCTGCCACCTATCACTTAAAAAAATCCCAAAATAAATCACTAGTCTCAAAATCAATGCTGATGATCTTATGTGTTTAGTTGAAAAACATGTAAGTAATTAAGAATGAGCTTGCTTCGGCATAGGATTATGGAAAGGTGTTTAGCAATGTTTCTATGGAGCCTGCCCCACCTAATCATCCCCCATTATTTGATTTTTCTAAATCGCGGGCAAAACGAACTTTCAAATTCGATAGATTAATCAAAATAATTCATATATTGCAGCCGTGGTTGGCAGAGTTTGAATATGCAATTTTCACTCTTACTGGGTGTCTGATGAAAATGCAGACTTAGGTTAGTCGCTTTTACGATATCAGTAAGAGTGAGGATGCCTATCCTCGCTACTCGTCGCCGTGGTGAGTATGGCCAATTCCCCCATTATTTGATTTTTCTAAAATCGCGGCCAAAACGCAACCTTTGTTTGTCGCAACTGTGATGCAGAGTCAAAATATGTCCTTAGGTACAGTGCAACTATGACCATAAGGCACTTCGGTGCCATGGACATGAGGACGTTGTACCTAGCTACGTACAATATTTTTTCTATGAGATTGTTAAATAAATAACATGTAAAGATACATAATACGTTTATGTACAATCACATATTTGAAGTAAACAATGAGCGTTGCCATGGGAAACGTCATGGCGTTTCATGGACATGACACGCCTCCGCAGCGAGTCCTGGACTACGAGTGGACAAGAGGTGCTGGTAGCAGCTGGTCCACGTGGCGGATGGGATTGTATTTCTTCGATTGAAAAAACGCAGATTCTATACGAGGGCGACACTGAAAGTTCTTAGAAAATCAAAAACTGTACAATTTAGCAAGTTGTTACTTTTATTATATCTTTTCAAAATATGGTCCCTTCACATCAATACATCGCTGCATTCGATGAAACCACTGAAAAAAGCACTTGGCCCACTCTTCTTTAGGGGTCTCTTCGACGGCCTTTTGATAGGTACGCAGCCACTGCTTCTTCGGCGTCCGTGAAACGTTTTCCTTTTAGTTTTTCTTTTATTTTTGGAAATGAATAAAAATCGCAGGGTGTGAGGTCTGGGCTATATGGCGGGTGACCCAGTAATTCTACGTCTGACGTCGCCAAATACTCGAGTGTTGGCTTAGCGGTGTGCGGCGAGGCGTTGTCGTGGTGAAGGAGGATCCTACTGCGAGGTCGTTTTTCCCGAACTTTTTCCAAGACAAGTGGCAAACAGTTGTTAGTGTACCACTCTGCGGTAACTGTTTTTCGATCCTCTAAACAAACTGTTGCGATATGACCTGTCCTTCCCAAGAACGAGGCGACCATCTTCTTTCCCACGCTGCGACCTCTCTTCACTTTAGTTGGCAACTCCTCGAATGGAAACACCCATTCAGCAGATTGTCTTTTAGTTTCATGATCATAACAATAAATCCAGCTTTCGTCACCTGTTAGTATGTCAAACACAGCATTTGAGTCACCTCCGTTAAATCTTTGAACCATTTCGCGGCACCAATCAACACGACGTAGTTTTTGGGCCTCTGTCAAATTATGAGGTATCCACCGGGCACAAAGCTTCCTGGCCCCTAAATGTTCATGAATGATTTTGTGTACTTGACTCATACCAATGCCTAAACTTGTCCGAATCTGCTGATAGGTCACTCTTTTGTCGGCCTCTATCATACGTCGCACAACACTGATGTTATCTTCGGTAGTCGCCGTACATGGCCGTCCCTCACGCAAATCATCGGTGAGATTAGTGCGACCACGTTTAAACTCATTAAACCGGTTGTAAACAGTGGCACGAGATGGAGCTTCATCGTGAAAGGCCAATCGAAGTCTATCATAACTTTCTTGTTGACTTATTTGACATCGAAAGTCATATAAAAATCATTGCACGTAAATTTTCCTCGCGTTAAATTCATGCTCACTTGTTAAAGATTATTTTCAATTTGCCGCCAAATCGGAAAAAAAGAGAATCGAATTAAATGCATAGACAATAATATTGCCAAAGAGCTTCCATTTTCAAAATTTAAACTTATTTTTTTAATCATCGTCTTATAAGTGGCCAGTTCTAAAAACTTGCAGTGTCGCCCTCGTACGGGTGCGGCAGAGAAAGAACGTCGCCCAGCACGTCACCACAGTTTTCAGTCGCGCGGTTTTTCAAGTAGGTAAAGGCTTTCTATGAAAAGGCACAGTCTGTTTAGGGTGCAAACGAAGGGAAGCCTATTTAGGCGCGGCCGCTGAGGAGGACCTCGCGGCCCAAACCCGAATCACCCTGGACCCGGGAGGGCCAGGAGAAGAAGCCCGGGTAAAGAGCCTCGGCTCGAGGCCCGTACTCTCGCCCCACGGCGAGAAAGACCGCAGAGAGAGGTGCAAACGCACGGCTGAGGAGCAACACTTCTCGCCGTGCCAGCTCCACAACACCCAGACCCGGGAGGGTCTGTGAGAAGGTGCCCGGGTAAAGAGCTTAGGCTCGAGGCCCGTACTCTCGCCCTACGGCGAGAAAGACCCCGACGACGACGGTGCATGTCTGTGCCAGTTGATCCTTTATCATCACTCATGTCAAAACACTTCACACGTATGATAAAAATATAGTCGTGTTAGTTGAAAGTATCAGCCTATAAACTGTCCCACTGCAGGGCAAAGGCCTCCATAATAGAAATCAAGTTATTGCTACTATGATGGGATTAGGTTTAATCTCCACGCGGATCTCCTAATGCGGATTGGTGATCACAAGCCGAGCTATGTTCGAAAAATTCGAAACATACTTTTCGCTCGACCCGGGAATCAAACCCAGGACCCCGAGATCACTGCCCGGTACTTAAACACTTGACGGACAGGGTGTTAGTTACCTCTAATATAACTCAAGAACAGCGGTACCGATTTTATAAAGATCTTTTTGATTCTAAATTATTAAGAAGCATCTTGGCACCCAACGTGGGACTGTGAAGCTAATCATAATTATCAATTTTTCTACTTATAAAGGACGGTAAAATATTACAATCCTTAATGAAAAAAAAATATAAGATCACCATCATCAACCATCAAGTGTGCCGTCTGCTCGTTTAGAAACAAGAGATCACTTACCATCAGGTGACTCGCTCGCTCGTTTGCCTCCCTCTCTCATAAAAAAAGAGATTATAATAATTCATTATAAATAGAGTTTAGAATAACTATATAGAAAAAATCAAGAAAAAATTGCGCTGTATGAATTCGGCGGAGATCCGGGGACCACCTGGCCTGTAAAATTAATCAAATCAAATGAAAATAATTCTATATTTGCAATAGGCTTGTACAGTTCACTTACAAATCGTCATACATTTGAATGATTTCATCATCATCATCATCAGCCTATCGCAGTCCACTGCTGGACGTAGGCCTCTCCAATTGTTCGCCACTGTGATCTATCCATGGCTTCTCGCATCCAGCTCTTGCCAGCCATCCTGCGCAGATCGTCCCCCCACCTAGCCAGAGGGCGCCCTACATTACGTTTGCCAAGACGCGGTCTCCACTCTAGAACTCGTTTACCCCATCGGTTGTCGGTTCTGCGGCTAATATGGCCAGCCCACTGCCACTTAAGCTTGCTAATCCGGTGAGCAATGTCGATGACTTTGGTTGAATGATTTAAGACTATTTATAAGTACTTATGTAATAATTTACATGGTAATACATATATATGTTGATACATAAAATATACTAAAAAAAGTAAATAAACATAATTCGATTCTACCACCGGCTCGGAAAGTAATAGGTATATCTAGCAGGTACAATACGTAATAAATTTAATTCTTAATATTATCAATAATATCTAACCTGGACCTTTTAAAGGCAAGAACGAATAGGCTTTTCACGGGCAAGCATGGCCCACCTTGGACCTCATCTTCACTTAACATCCGGTGAGATTCAGGTCAAATGTTTGTCTGTCGTATTATAAAAAAATCTTACATTATTTAGTCCTACTTATTACTTCTTTTGACAATTGTCCTATAAAAGAAAGTAATTGATAAAAGTAACTCTTGTAAAAACATTCTTTCGTTATTGAGTGGTTTAGTTATATAAGTACTTAGGTCAAAAACGAGTACAAAAGCAGACCCAAAAGTTCAAAATTATTAAAAAGATATCCGGTTTAGTTTCTAAGAATTTAAATTAATTGGCGTCGCTAGTGTGACCTACTACTGCAGTTATATAAAACGAGACAATATAACATTCCCTTTAATTAATTAAGACGGGATTTAACACGAAATTTATTTTGATAAACAATATTTTATACTCAAATATTTTGCTTGTATCTCATTATGCATTTCGTGTTAATCCAGGTCTTAATTAATTTTAGATATAATGCAATGCGAAAATCTAAATAATATTCCCTGGTCAAAAAATAAGGTTGAAATATGAATACAGGTATGAAACAGCCACATACCTATCAGCTCACTGCGAACTGGCAGCTTTTCTCAATTTATATTTAACTAGTGGCTTGTCCTCACTTTCGTTACGGGACATTAAGAAAGAAAGAAAAAGTTATTATTTTGGACATCACAACAACAGTACGATCACATCATCAGTTACAAAAGAACAAACAAAAAAAAATGGATACAGAAAAAAAATAAAGCAAAGGAAAAACAAAATAATAAGGGTACAAATAACCAGGCAGTGCATATATATTGTGTGTTGTGACCTCCAACATAAATGGCTCTCACTCAGCCTATGTCATGACTGATTTTCAGTAGAGCCAGCTGAGTGAGTGCCACGGACGTCAGCCTTGCGTGTCTTGTGTACCTAGTGTGAAATATATACTCTTTAATATATGTGTAGGAATGTTACAATGTAATTGTGAAAAAAGTTAATAAATAATGAACGAAATATATAATTTAATATAAATGTGGGTATGTTTATGATAAGTAGTAATCAATAAAAAAACCGGCTTCGGCTAGCGCGCCCGCAGTTGTTTATGTTAAACCAGGCACACAACAAATGCACCTATAGGTTTGTCGACGCAAGGCCGTGTCGGGAGTTCGGTGCATTCGCATTGGTTCCACTTTATACCAATAGATGGCGCTAGGTGTCGATTACATCGCGCAAGCGTTTCGTGTTTTCGGAACACCTATAAGCGTTGCCGCTGTCTCTAGGATAAACCTAAATCATCATCATCGTCATCGTCAGCCCATTTAAGTCCCCACTACTGGGGCACGGGCCTCCCTCTATCACATAAGGGGTAATTGCCATACTCACCACGCTTGGCAGACGGGTTGGTGAGGGTTTTGATATAAATGCAGAGTTTTCCTTCTCTGGGTGCTGATGATCATGCCAGCAGCTTTACCTTAGTCGCCTTTTACGACTCCTCGGTAAGAGTGAGGGTGGCCTATTCTACTCTGCCGGGACCACACGGCTAAATAGTAACCTAAGCCTAAATAGTAGGCATCGAATTATATCAAACTTAACAGGGGAACCACCTGAACCATAATCACACGTTAAGAATTATCTCAACAACGGAGAAACTATTCGAAACGTGCTGGTTACCCACACGTTTTGTCTCACCGCCTTACAAATGCGACAGTGGGAGAGCCAAGCTTCGGCCATTCATGCCCGTCTCGACCGGAGTGATACCACAGCTTCACAGAAAACCGGCGTGAAGTAGCACTGTGCTGCTTTCGCTGCGTGAGTGAGGGTACCGGAGGCCCAATCCGGGGGAAAGGGGGTTTAAAGGTTGGCAAGGTACTTGTGACTCCACTGGTGTCGCGGGTGTCTATGGGCGGCGGCAATCGCTTAATTTCAGGCGCTCCGTCTGCTCGTCTGCCACCTATCACATAAAAAAGATGGTTAGAAATACACACATGATTTGAAACCAGGACCCCAATTCTCGTGCTCGTGATATATATTTTCATACGACATATATCACTAAAACATAGTTTTTTGTTTTGTTTTCAGGTGATATCCGCCATGTTTTCAAAATATCACGAGCACGAGAATTGGGCTTCAGAGGTGCACGATCGAATAAAGCGACTACCGTCTGGACTTCGCAACCCTTTAACAAGGGAACCAGACAAACTGAATCATGGTTAAACCTACGTTTCAGAAACTATCCGAAACGTGCAGTTTTCCTCATGATGTTTTCCCTCATCGCCGAGCTAATGGTAGAAATACGCACATAGACTTAAAAAATCCAGAGGTGCATGCTTGGATTCGATCCTCGAACCCTCCCGTATGGAAGGCACGTTCTTATCGACTGAGCTGCCATCGCTACCAAAATGTGATATTTTTTTTATGATATAGGTACCTATACTCCAAACTGGAATTCAAGACCAAAAAAAGCTACGAACAGATACGTCACTGTCAAATCTATCAATGTCACTTATGTCAAACGCAGTTTTCAGTTTTTCAGGATTAATAAAGTTTTTTTTATATAAAGTGTGAAGAAAGTGTGATGATGATGATCATCACCATCATCAGCCCATTTAAGTCCCCACTGCTGGGGCACGGGCCTCCCTCAATCACATGAGGGGTAATTGCCATACTCACCACGCTTGGCAGACGGGTTGGCGAGGGTTTTGATATAAATGCAGAGTTTTCCTTCTCTGGGTGCTGATGATCATGCCAGCAGCTTTACCTTAGTCGCCTTTTAAGACACCTCGGTAAGAGTGAGGGTGGCCTATTCTACTCTGCCGGGGACCACACGGCCCGGTGAAGAAAGTGTGGCATTATTATTAAGACAGCATGAAAAAGTGAAATTAAACCATTTTTTTTTATGCTTGAGGCGGACAAACGAGCAAGCGAGTCACCTGATGGAAAGTAATCATCGCCGCCCATGAACATCTGCGAAATCAGAAAGATCGCTAATGTGTTACCATTTTTACCAAAACTTGGCAAAAAACTCAACAAGACAGAAACCTCTACGGAGCAAAACCACATTCGAACAGTCTGAGTAAACTTCAGATTCTTCTTCTTAATGTCGTCTTATTTTTCGATTTTTATGTGTTATTAAGCGAAACAACTCGTCAGGGAAAATGCAGTGATATTTTTGAACTAATGGGTCAACAGTCCGAAGTCAGTCAAATGTTTATAAATATTCTCGACAATAACACATCTCATAACGTTGACCTGAATTCCGTACTATAGTACTCAGCACTTGTGTAAACAGATATCAAGACAACAGAGGAACACAAATAATTAAACTTAAACTACATATATTACACCCATGACTCCGAACAAACAATGTTCAATGACGCGCGAATGTTTGTCCAGAGTGGGGATCGACCCCGAACTTTTGGCGCAAGAGGCAGGGTCACTACCAATTGCGCCATCCGGTCAGTCAAATGTTGTTAACACCTGAAGTGATACACGCTCAATACCAGCTTTGCAACCAAACAATACGGATGATTAAGTTTTTATTAAAGCGTCTTGTATTTAAAAATAAGTAAATAAATTTACTTATTTAAATTATAGAATTAATATTACCAATAAAATTATGTCAGCGTGTGTATTTAGGAAATAGGTATATACTATTGTGAGATCATTTTATTGCATTGGCAACATTGTAGTAGATTTATTGGTCTTGAATTCCAGTTTCGAGTATAGGTGGCAGACGAGCCGACGGATCATCTGATGGTAAGCGATTACCGCCGCCTATGGACACCTGCAACACCAGTGGTGTCACAAGTGCGCTGCTTACTTATTAACCCCCTGGATTGGGCCTCCGGTACCCTCACTCACGCAGCGAAACACAGCGCATGCACTTCACGCCGGTTTTCTGTGAGGACGTGGTATTACTCCGGTCGAGCCGGCCCATTCATGTCGAAGCGTGGCTCTCACACTGTCTGTGAATTTTAGAAATACGCACATATTAGATTTGAAAATGCTAAAATGCATGCTCAGATTCAAACATAGGTAATATAATATCCTTCAACCGATTGCGGCTAATGCGGCCAATCTCAACGATTAGCCACGTACGCAGTATATATTATAGCGCTCAAGTGTGTGCGCAAACACAAGTGCACTCCGAGAGGGCGCAGGACCAACGGGCATGCTTTCCGAGGCATGGGGGTACAAGACCGCCAACTTCCTGACTCCGATCTAAAACTAAGAATTTCTTAAGGTGACGGGTAGGGCACACTAGCGACGCCAATCGATTTTAATTTTTAGTTACTAAACCAAAATCTATTTTAAACAATTTCGGGGTTACAAGCTAAAAATTAAAATCGACTGGCGTCGCTAGTGGGGTATATTCTTTACCTTAACGAAAATTAAGGTACAAATTTTTGGTATCCGGGATCGTAACTATGTCTCTGTGCATCTTTATACCATGTGATATGCAAACAAAGAAATATGAAATAACCAGGACCTCTTGCGCAGCCGTCGCTTAAAAGTGCGATCCACTAGTCGACTCGACAAAGTCGTAAATAGGTAGATAAGTGCTCTAATTAGGAAGGCGTATGCTCTCATCCATTGAGCAATTCTCTCTTACGATACTCGATAATCTGAGCTAATTTATAAAAAAAATTCAACCCAACTCAACCCTAAAACGCCAGCGAATAATCACACCCAAAAAAAATCACAGTCCGATTCGCCCACAACCGTAATCAGCGCCAAGAAATTTAACATAAAACACGGACCGCTCACGACGATTCCGAACTAAATAGTCGCACTTAATTTCTTTAACTCGCGTCCTCTATCGATCCTTATTTACCATCTTTTAATTTACCACACCACCACTCTTAAACGCAACAGCTTAACGTTCAAAATTGGGCTCATTTTAACGACTTATGTTTGTAGGGATGAAAGAGCGGGATAGGTATAAGGGTGCGGGTTGTTTTTGGGGGTGGTTCTACATAAGAGCGACGCCCCAGCGCATTAGGGCTGACGGCAGTCTACGAACAATATTCGTCGCGCATATACACGGGGTGGAAGACTCCGATTATAACCTCAAAATTTATAGGTTATTTGGGATTTTATAAGATTAATGAGTTAAGTTTGTATGGTTGTTAACTGGCTGTGATTGTGATGGTTTTGTTTGCGTGTCTGTGAGTTTAGTGGAGGAGTTCAGATTTAAGATTCAGGTATGTAAATTTTTAAGTACAAGTTTAAGTAACGACAAAGTGAATACTCAGTGAAAATACTTAAATGAATACATCTTTTGTTAAAAAAAATTAGGACATTACCTGTAGTAAAATGACAGAAGGCATCTCCCAGTACACTAAGACCAGAGACAATGGAGAAAAGTTCATGTTAAAAGTGAGGGTAGAATGAGAAACTTCTTTTGTCTTTTTCAAGAACTCTACTTCCATAGTATTGTCTATACCTACTTGGGGGTATGCAACCTGCATTTTCTAGTTTTACCGACTTCAAAAACAGAGGTTCTTTGTTCGACATAGATACATTTTGTGTTTTTTAATGCTAACATCTTTTTTCTTTTCATGTAACTGTAATTAAAAGTTATGTACAGTAGTATGTCACTAAATATTAATTCATAATACGTAATACCTATGTATCATTTACTTATTTTAAGGTAGAGTGACTTTATTTTTCGCTTTTGAGTTTAGTATTTTTTAAGTCTAAGTTTTATATTTTATAAAAATAACTGTTCGATTCCTATAGCATTTTCGAATTGATAAGTAAGTAGATGCGACAAAAAATTACAAGAAATGAAGTCCACGTTACTTTCAAAGGCAACGCGTTCTCGACCTAAAACTCGAAAGCCTATCTCCAAATTTTGCACTAATTATATTGAAAATTGTAATCAATAATTCGAAAATGGTTATTTACTGACTTACTGAGGTTCTTCTCGGTAAAAATCGACATTCCGAATCAGCTGTAGATTACACATTTGGCCTTCTTACATTGTGTTCTGTATAGACTTAATCTGAATATAGGTACTTTTTTAATTTAAATTTGGTTTCGGAACTATCATTATCAGCCATTCATAGTTCGTTAAGGTGACGGGTAGGGCACACTAGCGACGCCAACCGATTTTAATTTCTAGTCTAGGGCAGTGTGCCCTACCCGTCGCCTTAAATTTTGGTTTCAACAGACAAGCATACGTAGAAATAGGAAGTTCAATACTCAATACTCAATATTTTATTTGCATTTCACAGTGTACATTATAAGATCTTAAATATAGGTAGGTATACACAATAGCTCACTGTGAACCCTGTTGGGCACAACAACAATGGAGAGGAGGAACATTGATCAAAAAGAAAAGATTATTAATTAATTAATTAAGTATTGATTAATTATTATGTATTAGATTGTCTTTTAATATTATTCAGTTTTTAAAAAAGTAGATCTACTATCTCACGACATTTTTTAAAAACTTTTTAAAACTAAATTAAATGAATTTAAAAGAGAATCACATATAAGTTACCTACTTCAGTAATTTCTACCTAAAGATTATAATTGCTAAGCTACTATGTGGTTGCCGTCCGACCCGACCTGTCCCGGCGGCGGTCCTCAATAGAATCTAAATACATATATATATGTAGCACTCTCAGTAAAATACTGACCTAACTCAAAATTTTAGATACCTAGATGTTAAGTTGAAATAGTATTAGCTATAATCCAAGGGGATGAAAGGCCATCTAACAACACGTGTGTGTGTGTATTTCTCGTATGAACATGAGATGAAGTTTTTAAGGTGACGGGTAGGGCACACTAGCGACGGCAATCGATTTTAATTTTTAGCTACTAAACCGGATCTATTTAAAAAAAAAATCGGAGTTACAATCTCTCGGCAAACACTTATACTATTCATTAAATAACCATGCACAAATTTTGGGTCCGTTTTTGTACGCGAAAAATTGGCCGCTTTTGGCGTGAATAAATTTTTTGCGTACCCGTTGGACCCAACATTTGTGCATGGTTATTCAATAAATAGTATAATTGTTTGCCGAAGAGGTTGTAACCCCGATTTTTTTTAAAATAGATACAGTTTAATAACTAAAAATTAAAATCGATTGGCGTCGCTAATGTGCCACACTACGGGTAGGGCACATAAGGGGGTAATTTACAAGTGTTTACTTACTTAAGGATATATTGCAAAAAAATGCTATAAAAATATCAACAAATTTGAGTTAGGTCAGTATTTCAACTAAGAGTGCGTATAATCTTTCATTAATTATCTCTTTCAATATAGGAATAGTATAGTCAATTTGAGATAAACAGCTGAAAATGTGCAAGAACCCTTATTGTGAAATCCTATAAATTGTCGCTTGATTAAACTAAAAAATAACTAGATAAGATAGTTAGGTAGTTTTTAGAATAACGTAAGTTCAGGGACGTCTTCTACTGTTAGTGCAGGGGGCGCGGTGCACTCCGGGCGCCGGAAGTTAGAGGGCGCCGAGAGCCCCGCTGCACATAGAGCCTCCACTGTAACGCTCCGCAAAGAGCGGGCGCGGGGACTGATCGTTCTCCTCATCTTAACGTATGATTCCCAGTTGCGTCCAATGTTGTCGCGTCCAAGCCCGGGGTACGCTTGGACCATGATATAGGATTCGGGATGTCTCATTATTACAATAAAGCGACTGTCCATAGTTAGTCGAACATGTTGTAATTATCCAATTGACTGCCTCGGTGGCGCAGTGGTTAGTGGGTCGCACTTTAAAGCGACGGCTGCGCAAGAGGTCCCAGGTTCGATCCCCGGGTCGGGCCAAAAATTTGTACCTAGTTTTCAGTAAGAAATTCTTAGTGGCAGCCCGGAGTCTGGAAATTGGCGGTCTTGTACCCCCGTGCCTCGGAAAGCACGTTAAGCCGTTGGTCCTGCGCCCAATCCCTCTCTGGTCGTGTCACAGTAGTGTCCCATCGGAATATGAGGGTAAGGGAATAGAGAGTGCACTTGTGTTTGCGCACACACTTGAGCACTATAATATATCCTGCGTACGTGGCTGATCGTTGAGATTGGCCGCCGTAGCCGTAATCGGTTGGAGGATTATTAATTATCCAATTCAAATGTTTTATTGCATTACATGTGGTTGTTAGCACAGCACATGTACTGTAAGTGTTTCATTTGGTTCGCGAATTTTGAAACAAGAGGGCGCCAGATTATTGATTGCGCCCGCGCCCTTCTTTAGCTAGAGCCGCCCCTGCTTAGGTTAGTATAAAGGAAAATTAAGCCATTCTACGATCTTACTGCTTAGGTCTCCTTAGATCTTAGGCTGCAGCATATCCCTGTGTCTGATACTTTTTGTAACATCTATGTGTCAAAATGTGTATTAAACAAATAAATAATGTTAATTTTTCTGTTCTGCTTACAACTTATAAGCCACTAGATAAGTTACCTAATGTATATAGATACCTTTGCTCTGAGCCTGTAGTGTTATTTTCGTTTTAGGGTAGAGTTTGGCCGTGTGGTCCACGGCAGAGTAGAATAGGCCACCCTCACTCTTACCGAGGTGTCGTAAAAGGCGACCAAGGTAAAGCTGCTGGCATGATCATCAGCACCCAGAGAAGGAAAACTCTGCATTTATATCTAAACCCTCGCTAACCCGTCTGCCAAGCGTGGTGAGTATGGCAATTACCCCTCATGTGATTGAGGGAGGCCCGTGCCCCAGCAGTGGGGAATTAAATGGGCTGATGATGATGATGATGATGAGATCCGGTTTTGTAGCTAAAAATTAAAATCGATTGGCGTCGCTAGTGTGCCCTACCCGTCACCTTAAGAGGACGCAATCTGCCCACTACCTACCATTTTAGCATAGCATGCATTTTTATTAGCGGTGAATGTAAATCATATCAACAGTGAAACTCTCTGGAGTGCACTCCAGTATGATATCAACAGTGAAACTCTCTGGAGTGCACTCCAGTATGATATTTATAATTTTTGTAAACGTACTTCGTGTAGGTATAGCATTAATGCACAGACATTTATTGCTACAAATTTTAGAAATAAATTAGATTAACATTTTGGTTAAGAGTGGCGCTTCAACCAGTTTTTTTATTGATCGTAGCGAAATTAAGGCAATCAATGGAAATTTCATCAAAACATTTTTAAATAAATAAAGATTTGCGATTTTTTTCTACCAACCATTTTTTGTTCTATGATTGGAAATGGAATTGGATGATTTTAAAAATTACCTAGTCACGTGATCTACACTGACAGAAAAGTTGTTCTTTTTCATGAGAATTTCCAAAAGTTGTTGCCGAACCAACCGTTTTTTAAAGATCGGATCCATCCAACCCCTCCACCGCTCGCGCCGGTGTGACCAGCTCTGCGCTGATTAGCACGCAAGGGTTAAGTTTACGGCAGATCTTATCTGCAAGTGGCCATCTGCCGCTAGTTTTACAGGTTTACGGAAATGTCCAGCCATTTAGTGACGTCGGCTTTGTCTGTTTTAGGGTTAATTTTTAGAATGTGTTGATTCTTTTTTTTTTGTAAATACAGAGCCGTTTAAATAAGCATTAGGTTTAAGTAAGTAAGTAAATCGTGGGAGAGCCACGCTTCAGCATGAATGGGCTGGCTCGACCGGAGTGATACCACGGCCTCACAGAAGACCGGCGTGAAGCAGCACTGTATTTAGCTGCGTGAGTGAGGGCACCGGAATTCGAATCAATATTTTAGGGACATTAGTACCTAACACAAAAATTGTACTATAATTTTAAGTTAATGGTGACATTTTGTAAAACATTTTTTTAAAAGAGTAACTGCTGAGTTACTTGCTGGTGTCTTCACATAAAAAAAAAAAATTTAATAAGCATTAGGTTTATGTAACTCTAAGTATAGATGTTATCTTTAAAAAAGCGTTCTGCACCCAAAGATTGATAGAAATGTCCTGCCAATTTGTTTCTTTTAGAACTATTATTAATCAAGACGGGAATTAACACGATATTTATTGTGAAACAACATTGTATACTAACATATTTTACCCGACGTTTCGGCTACGTTACAGCAGCCGTGGTCACGAGCGCTCGAGTCGAGTCCGCTGTGTCTGTCCTAATATTTGTGCATGGTTATTTAGTAGATAGTACAAGTGTTTGCAGAGAGAGTGTAACCCAGAAATTGTTTCAAATAGATCCGGTTTAGTATCTAAAAATTAAAATCGATTGGCGTCGCCAGTGTGCCCTACCCGTCACCTTAAGCGATTACTGTGGTGTAGGTAGAGTCCGCGCTACAGATAAGATTACCGTGGGAGAACCACGCTTCGTCATGAATGGGCCGGCTCAGCCGGAGTGATACCACAGCCTCACTGAAAACCGGCGTGAAGCAACACTGTGCTGTGTTTCGCTGCTGTGAGTGAGGGTACCGGAGGTCCCAATCCAGGGGAAAGGGGGGTTTAAAGCAGCGCACTTGTAATTCCACTGGTGTCGCGGGTGTCCATCGGCGGCGGCAATTGCTTACCATCAGGTGATCCGTCTGCTCGTCTGCCACCTATTACATAAAAAAAGATACCTAACTATGTCCGCGCCACGAAAGAAGATCCGTGAAAAGTGCGCTTGAGTTGCCATAAATATTCAAATTTTAGCTTTATACTCACAGACACAAGGAACCTCAAATTTTAGTACCGTGTTTTTCCGCGGGTCTTTCGTGGCGGACTCTATAAGGTCAGTGTTCTCCAGCTTTTTAAACAACAGAATTCGTTCAAAAACGATTCTAAACCAACATCCGGCCAGTCCGTGTGAACAGTCACTTTTTTCTTCTTAAATATTTTGACAGCGGCCAAAAGGCATAGATTATAAATTAAAACGCTAATCGATAAAGTATCGGTTACACCACGCTCCGTTGCCGCCAGCTGCCGTGATTCGAGTAGTGTTGGGTTTCTTCAAATCGATTTATCGTGGTTAGCACTTGTTTGTATGCAAAATCGTTTTTTTTACTCCTTTCTTTACCGTTAGATAGGTACTTAATAATAATAATGTCCTCCAACCTATTACGGCTTAGGCGGCCAATCTTGTTGATCAGCCACGTACGCAGTATGTATTACAGTGCTCAAGTGTGTGCGCAAACACAAATGCACTCTCTATTCCCTTACCCTCATATTCCGATGGGACACTACTGTGACACGAACGGAGAGGGATTGGGCACAGGACCAACGGCTTAACGTGCTTTCTGAGGCACGGGGGTACTAAGTATCTCTTACCGAAAACTTGGGTACAAATTTTTGGCCCGACCTGGGCATCGAACCCGGGACCTCTTGCACAGCCGTCGCTTTATAGTGCGACCCACTAACCACTACGCCACCGAGGCACTTACTTAGTTTGTGACTCCACTGATACTTAGTGCATGTATACATGGGTGAAAAAATATTCTTTAAATTCTCTGAACTAATTATTAGAAGAGGAAACTTAATATTAAAATGACAATTTCTACCTAAATAACACGTTACAAGGTTTACCTACTAGAAGTGTTCAACATAGAAACTGTTTATAAAATTAGATTCCTTTTCATAAGTTTTTTTTTGATTTTCTGGCATTTTCAAAAACAAAATCCGTGCGGACTGCGAAGCCATTATATCACAGAAAAAGAAATTAAGAAGATTTATGTACAGAAGGTCAAAACTACAAACTATCGAGGAACTGCCTACAAGTATGCTCATAATACCATTTTGTACTCTTTATGTAGAGGCGTATGATTATTTGTTTAAATTTATGCACGTTTAAATAGCACCAGGGCAGACAATTAGCTTTGTATCTTTATGGACACGCACATTGGGTAATATCGTGACAATGTCGCCGTAGTCTAATTATTTAATAGCGTTTTTATAGCCGACTAAACTGATACAGATAGCGTAGTAACTTCGATTAAGCTTCTAGCGATTAAATATTTTTTACTTTCTCTTAATAACCCGTTTTATGATTTCTCTAGTAAATATTCAGATGGTGATTTGGCGATGATTTCTATGGCATAGCGGCTGGTATTATGAGTGTTAAGGGTTGCGTGTTCGATTCTCGATCGGGTCAACTTGAAAAACGGACATATAAATTGTCTCAAATCTGAGCGTGCTGGGACATGCCTATGACTGTTGTTCTGAAAATACAGTAAACGAATAGTCCTAGATTGTCATTTATTTTTATTCTAACTCCTTATATTTTGTGCTGCTATATGTAAAAATATATAAGCAACGTTTTCCTTCTTCGTTTTTCATAGAAATGAAAGGGAGTTTTCAAGTTCCGAGTGAATAGGAATGTCCATGTTGGATCTTAGGTGTCATGGAAGAAAAATAGATAGGTAGGTACTGCGACTACGAACTCATTATTTATTATCATGTTCTATTATGATAACATTTTTGGACTCTATGCAAAAATACTAAGTGTATTGAAAAAAATTCGCGAGGTTTTAATTTTGGTCACTTAATTTAATGTTGTGACCTCAACAAAGTGGAAGTCACTACGCTGTAACAGTTACTGGGAAAGTTTCCAAAGACTCATTTCGTTTTTGCAGAACTCTAAACCCATAAATGGGCTACGTTAACATCTGGGCGTGCCCATAGTTAAAATTAACTACTTTGTCACACGGTACTCAGGGACGGACCGAATTATTACCCAATAAATTATTTTAATAGGCCTCACTGAAACTGGGTTGCGAATTTTCTAGACTTTGGCCATTTAGTTATTTTAACGCTAGGCCAACTTTTATAGGAGTTTGAAATTTGTGTTTTGTGGAAATTGTCTTTTAATGTGGTTTACAACTCAATAAACTTAAATTTAATAATCCTGGTCAAAACTTTTTTATTTAGTGTTCTATCAGGCGATCTACGTTTTTTTTTATTTTATATATTGTTCTATCAGACATCTACATTTTTTATAAAAAAAAACGTGGTCATAACTGTAGTACTAGCAATGGGATAGAAAACAGTGGTTTTGCATGTAAAAGCTATAGGCTAAAAGTCATTAAAACATTGTAGGTAGAAGTTTAATTAGGAGGCTTTAAACGCGATCCAATTATTTATATACAGCATCGATACAGTCGGAACTGAGAGCGCGTTACTAAAAGTAGCAATATAATCTTGATGCAGTCGCGAGACAGTCATCACGCGTTTGTATCACTGGAAAAAGTCGCAATAGAAATGGGACCTAAAACGATTTGGTGAAAACGCATGTAGCACTGCACTGCCTGTCTGTACAGCCTAAATCTGTGCCGTCGAACTAAACAAAATCACACTCCAATTTCGAATGTTTTCCAAATTTAAACGTCGAACACGATCGGTCCGAATCAATGTGGCGACAACATTTTGTCGGCCGGCGGCCAAACAGTTCTGCAAAATCGCAAAATTTACCGTTATTTCGGTCCGAATTTGGTCCACGGCGCGAATTGCTCGATCGCAGCCACTTTGGGTTTTATGATAAATTGAAGCGTAAACATGGGTATTGGTGATGTCATTTTTGTAATGGACAGTGTTATTTCGTAGTTTAATTCGTTGATAGTTTCGATATTGGTAATCGCTTTTGTGAATAATATGCGATTGAAAACTATTCGTGTGATGGTTTAATTTGAATTATTGCATAATATTATTGATTCTTATTATGATTTTATATTGACTCTCGTTAAACGTCACACATGTGGTAATTGCGGGGTAATTTACAGTAAATGATATTAATTATTCTATTCTAATTACATGCTCTGGGTATGCAACTACCTACTGGACTAAGATTACATACCTACTTAGTAGGTACTTGAAAGTCAAATGAATAGGTAGATTTTTCTACGAGCCACTTAGTTGCGCAAAGATCTTAGCGAGTAGTTCCCGATTCTGTCCAAAGTTGTCGTTGAGCCCAAAGTACGCTTGGATCATGATGATTCAGGATTTGGGGAGTCTGGTAATTAGGTAAAATGAAGCGACTGCCGTCTGACCTTCGCTACCCTTTACAGGGGAATCAGACCAATAGATCCGTCGGCTCGTCTGCCACCTATCAGATAAAAAGAGTTGAAACGTTTAACCGTTTCAGAAACTATCCGAAATGTGCAAGTTTCCTCACGATGTTTTCCCTCAGCGCCGAGCTAATGGTAGAAATATTCTAAGTTTGAAAAGTTCTTCTTTCACGGCAGGCAGCGGCGTGACTGTGCTCCAGCATTGTTAATGTCTATGAACGGCGCGATTTACCATTATTTGCTATACTTTTTTATTTTATTTCGCTATACTTTTCCTCTACCCTGAGGTTGTCTGGAAGAGATCGCTATTAGCGATAAGATCGCCTACATTGTTTTAGTATAATAACTTAGGCTAAGATTTGTAAATTTTGTGCAATAAAGTGTATCTATCTATCTATCTATTATTTGGGCCGCATGACCGTCTGAAAAAATGCAATCTTTTGGAATTTATTCTTAAGTAAATAACACACTTAATAATGTCATCTCATGTTCAGGCGGAGGCGGAGGTGAGGGTACCGGAGGCCCAATCCGGGGGATAGGGGGGGTTTAAAGGCTGGCAGCGCACTTCTGTCTCATAGGCGGCGGCAATTGCTTACCATCAGGTGATCCGTCTGTTCGTCTGCCTACCTATCACATAAAAAAAAGGCGGGACTCGAACCCACACCTTCCACATTATTACTTAAAAAATGTACATAGATTTGAAAAGACCAGAGGTGCATACTCGGATCCGAAGCACGACCCCCCGCATGGAGTCACGCTTCGGCATGAATGAGTCGGCTCGACTGGAGTGATACCACGGCCAAACAGAAAACGGGCGTCAAGCAGCTCTGTGCTGTGTTTCGCTGCGTAAGTGAGCGTACCAGAGGCCCAATCCAGGGGAATGGGAGGTTTAAAGGTTGGCAGCGCACTCGTGACTCCACTGGTGTCGCGGGTGTCCATCAGGTGATTCGTCTGCTCATCTGCCAACTATCACATAAAGAAAATAAAATAGAAAGCGCATTCATATTCTCTGAGCTACCACCGATTCCCTGATTGGTCCAGTCCGTTTAAGGCCAGGTGATCTATAATTCATGGGCCTTAAGTGCATTATTGTTCTTAGCTGATCTAAGACCGTCCCCCGACGGTGGGATATTAAGAGGGTTCCCTACCCACTCTATCGGGCCCTGAATAAGTAATAGAGAATTATATTATATCAGCATTTGGGGAAAAATCTTTTAGATTATGGGTAATCGTATTTGGGTATCTTTTGTGTGATATTGATATGACAAAGGATATTTTTTTGGGTAAGTAAGCGATGGTACAATCACGAGCTTTAATTTGGGATCCACCCAAGGTTGAATGTCGTGTAGCAAACTTTCGCTATTAAGAGCTAATATTTTAACGTGTCAAAGTCATAATATTTACCATCGACAACTTTACTTTTCTAGGGGCAATCGTGCAAAAACGTCAAAATGAGTGTGGGCATACGATCATTGTCCATGTTTTCCGTAATTGTTACGTGGGTAATAACTTTTTGGCCATGGGTTCTATCTAGATATTAATATCGTTTTTCTTGGCTGACACTGACACGAGTGACAGTGTCAGCCAAGGATTTATGTTATGTTCGTAATTCGAAAACTGTATTGATAGCTTTTTGCACAGCGGTTATCGTTTCAAGGGTCGATTAGATAAGACATTTTATGTCTTAACTTGACGTTCAACATTATTTATTTATTTATTTATTGAGGACAACCAACAAATCTTACACCGAATAACCGTAAAAAAAAACTTACATTAAAATATATGCTAAGTGTAGATTCAGTTACAGGTCACGACTTGCGAATGTGATTATCTCAATTGAATATATATATGTATACAAGCATGCATACACACATGTACACATGAATGTATATACACAATTTTAGTTTTTCTGTTGCAGAAAACTCAATGTTAACCCTTTAAGTTTAGAAAAACTGTTCGAATGGATATCCACATCTGTTGAGCTCTTCTGAAACTCATTATACTGTCGCTGAAGCCTGTTCATGATAGAATGGTGGCCTAGATTGCTCTTAGATCCTGGGATACTGAATGGAAGACATCGTCTCGTCCTTATAGGTAGTTTGTTTGTTTGTATTATTGCACTAAAGTTTCGACTTTTTTGCATTATGAATGTTTTAAGGACATTGGTCCCAAATTAAAGCTCGTGACTGTACCTAAGAATGTATTGATCTATCTGGGTCTACCATGTTTTCAATAATTTGTCGATCCCCATCTGTCGAATTTAAAATAGAAGAAATACAAATAATGTGATTGATCATATAGTAAAGTAAAGTATCAGCCTATATACTGTCCCACTGCAGGGCAAAGGCCTCCATCATACAAATCAAGTCATCGCTACAATGATGGGATTAGGTTTAATCACCACGCTTGTCAAATGCGGATTGTTGATCACAAATCCGAGCTATGTTCGAAAAATTCGAAACATAGGTACTTTTCGCTCGACCCGGGAATCGAACCCAGGACCCCGAGATCACGATCCGGTACTTAAACCACTAGACCAACAGGGCGTTGATCAGGATTCAACAGGATTGATCATATGGTAATGTGCAAATATGTATGTATTGTTTATTACTATTTAAGTATGTATACATATATACCTATGTTAAATACTATTTATAAATTGCTTTGCACTGTGTATTATAGGGAGTACGCTATACTTATTATACTGTTACTCTCCTCTACCCAAAGGTTGTATGGTAGAAATAGCTTAGCTTCTTTCATACAACACGGTCGTGTTTTTGTATTGGCTTTGAAGATACAATAATAATATTATAACTCTTGTACAGACAGCAACGCATCAGGTTACAAAAATCTGTCAAATTTCTTCAATTGATGTTGAGCCCAAACGTATTTGACATTAAGGTGACAATAGAATTATGAAATTAGACAGTTTTGTATACTTTGATGTGTGGCTGCATGTACGTACCTATATCGTATCCTGACACAGGCTTTGTCAAGCTTAAACGGAAGCATCAGCCGATGTAAATTAAGTAAGGAACTTAAGGTTTAAAGAAAAAATAAAAAAGAAAAGAAAATATCGTGATTTTGCTCTGTAAAGAATATCAATCTAATGCTTGCCCACTGATTAGACACACTGCACCCAACCACAAATCTCAGCCAGACCTTCTATTCCAGACCAAAGATGCCACGCTGATCTCAACCATGGACTCCCCCGCCTCATCCCAAGACGACCGCGACATTGAGGTCAACGTGGTCTCCGGGCCGAGCAGTCCGGACATCCCCTCCTCCCCCCTCAAGGAGAGGGAGCAGTCCCCCCCGTTCTACGACCTGAAGAAGTCGAAGGAGGAGAAGGCGACTGGCAGCGCGCCGTACACGAGTTTCTCGATCAGCTCCATCCTGAGCCGGTCGGAGCCGAGGAGGGAACACGCGCTGGAGGCAGCCCTGGCGCCCAGCCACTTCCCCAACGCCAGCGATGCCATGCTCTCCAGGTATGTTACAACATCCATCAAGCTATTATGTCTAGAACTAATAAATCTTGGATTCGCGTCGCTAAAATGGTCGATTGGTCCAAAATTTGTATGACGACTTGTCCCTATCACTTAAAGCTTTTAGTCACAGTTACATATCGCTGCCAGTGTCAGTTACATAAAGCAGTTCTTCCCAGTCATTTAGAGCTGTCAGTTCCAGTTACTCAATGATATCGGTTCCAGACTTCCGGTATCATGAAGCCGCAAGCTTCAGTTATTTCAAGCCATCAGGCTCAATTATTTAAAGCTGACGGCACCTTTCACGAGAAGCTGTTGGTGTCAGGTATCAGTAATCGTGTCTTTAAGCTATTAATACCAGTAGATCCGGTATCATAAAGGCGCTAGCTTCAGTTATTTCAAGCCTTCCAATCCCAATCCCAATTATTTAAAGCTGATGGCAACAGACCCGTCACAAGAAGCTGTTGGTGTCAGCTATCAAAGTGTCTTTAAGATATCGATCCCAGCAGATCCGGTATCATGAAGCCGCTAGCTTCAGTTATTTCAAGCCATCCAGTCCAAAATCACAATTTAAAGCTGATGGCAACAAACCAGTCACGAAGAGCCGTTGGCACCAGCTGTCAGTTTCTTTGAACCGTCCTAAGTACAGAGAGCTGTCAATTAGTCTCTTAAAGCTGACGTCCTCAGTCACAATTCCCACGGTAGGGCTGTTCGTCCCTTCCAACGCCTCAAGGGTCAAGAGCAGTTTTTACGAATAATAGGCAGACGAGCATGCGGCCCATCTGATGGTAAATGGTGACCGCCGCTTATGTCTATGAGCGGCAGTTATCAACAATGCCGGAGCACAGTCATGCCACTGCCTACCGTGAAAGAAAAACTCTTTTCAAACCTTCAATCCCCCTTCATCATTGCTGAAGGCATCTCAGAGTACACGAGTATCTCGATCAGCTCGATCCTGAGCCAGTCGGAGTCGAGGACGGAACACGCGCTGGAGGCAGCCCTGGCGCCCAGCCACTTCCTATGTCTCCAGGTATGTCTAGATTTTTCCCTGACATCCCTAAACTGTCGGTCCATCGATGCAAGAACCTAAATGGCTCATTCATCTTAGTCATCTAAATTAAATCAGTTAAACCCAATTCCTTAAAACCGCTGTCACAGCATCAGGCCTGAGGACCTAATTTAAAGCAGACGTTACGACCGGATCGGAGTTTCCCTCTCTTTCACACGTGCTGCGTGTGTCCTCTGTTTGGATGCGACAGGTATATACTCGTTCGTTACGGGACGACTTCAAATTAAGTCACCAGGACCCCAGTGATTTTATACGGCCTTTAAGAAGAAGAAGACACACACACACACTTGAGTACTATAATATTTCTTGCTTAAGTGGCTGATCGTTTGACTGACCGGATGGCGCAATTGGTAGTGACCCTGCCTCTTATGCCAAAGGTCGTGGGTTCAATCTCCACCCTGGACAAACATTCGTGCGATGAACACTTGTGTTTGTTCAGTGTCTGGGTGTAATATATGTATTTAAGTATATATTTGTGTTCCTCTGTTGTCTGATATCTGTAACACAAGTGCTTAAGCTACTTAGTACGGAATCAGGTCAACGCATGAGATGTTGTGAGAATTATCGTTGAGATTAGCCGCCTTAGCCAAAATCGGTTGGAGGATATTATTATAAAAAATGTGTTGGACCAATCAGGTTTACTTTAAGAGCCACTACCTAATCTCCATATATCGTTATACTCTTCACAGTACCTACATACATCCATTTACTCTATTTGAACGCTGTATAGCAGTTCAGGCAAGCCAAGTGCTGGTAACCAATCGCGGCTGGCGGTCGCCGCAAACTGCGAGCACTCCGGCTAAGTGTTCTCGCTACTTAGGTAAACTAGCCTTAAACTGGATTTACAAGCCGAGCTGCCTTCAAACGGGGGTGTAATAGGGCCAGTGGGGAGGCTAGTAGAAAGTGTGGTCACGAGCGCTCAAAAACTTATTTTTTATACCTTTAACTCGGGGCGACTTTATCATGTTAATAAGTAGGAGGCCTGATCCGAGGAAAAGGGGGGGCAGTGCACTTGTGACTGCATTGGTGTCGCGGGTGTCCATGGGCGGCGTCAATCGCTTACCATCAGGTGATGCGTCTGCTCGTTTGCCACCTATTGTATGAAGAAAAGGCATTTTGGCCGAGGTCTTTATTCATATACGTCCAATAAACCTTCGGTAGCTAAAACGGTGTTATAAAGCTATTGAGACGTTTGAAATGAAAACAAAAATTGAAAAAAAGAATGATATATGATTTATAGCATCGTTTTAGTTAACAAATATTATGAATAAGACCCTAATAACATGGCGATTACTACTAACTTAGTTATGGCGGTGCCTGGGCAAATGCACTTACCACTCGTCTCTAGTGCACGCAGCCTGGACAAGCGTACTTGCCACTTGCTTCTTGTGAATACATTTGAGCGAGTGCTCTTGCTTCTCACCTCCTTGTGTACATAGCCGAGCGAGGGCACTTTCCACTCGCCTCCTTGTGAACACAGCCGAGTGAGTGCACTTTCCACTCGCCTCCTAGTGAACACAGCCGAGTGAGCGCACTTTCCACTCGCCTCCTAGTGAACGCAGCCGAGTGAGCGCACTTTCCACTCGCCTGCCAGAGAACGCAGCCGAGCGGGCGCACCTGCCACTCACCTCCTTGTAAACACAACTGAGTGAGCGCGCATGCTACTCACCTCCTTGTGAACACAGCCGAGTGTGCGCACTTCCCACTCGCCTCCTAGAGAACGCAGCCGAGCGAGCGCACTTGCCACTCACCTCCTTGTAAACACAACCGAGTGAGCGCACTTTCCAATCGCCTCCTTGTAAACACACCCGAGTGAGCTCATTTGCCACCAGTGTTGTCATCAGAAATGTGGTAGATGAAGTGCCAAAAGTAGGCAGATCTACCCACTTACCTTAAATAAGTTTTTTCAACGTGAAAAATTACGTACCTAAAAACAGCCAAAATATGATTGTCATTCTTTATTTGTTGATGAAACATAACGACGGTTCAAATAGAAGTACCTACAACAAGGGTAACTCTCACGTGACGCCGCGTGCTCGTATACTACCTAATACTTTACAACGCTTTTGCGGAGTGTCTGCTCTTTACTTCTAGGCCTCTTCTCCGCTGTCGTGTGCATAACTGGCCTCTGTATCGACATCAGTCATCATAATATGGATTATGATATTGGCCGTGTGGTCCCCGGCAGAGTAGAATAGGCCACCCTCACTTTTACCTAGGTGTCGTAAAAGGCGACTAAGGTAAAGCTGCTGTCATGATCATCAGCACCCAGAGAAGGAAAACTCTGCATTTATATCAAAACCCTCGCCAACCCGTCTGCCAAGCGTGGTGAGTATGGCAATTACCCCTCATGTGATTGAGGGAGGCCCGTGCCCCAGCAGTGGGGACCTAAATGGGCTGATGATGATGAATATGGATTATGGAGCTCCAAAACGTCATTAATTTGACTGCTTAAGCAGGCTAAAGTCGTAATG
Organism: Marasmia exigua; assembly: GCA_019059595.1. Taxonomy (NCBI): domain Eukaryota; kingdom Metazoa; phylum Arthropoda; class Insecta; order Lepidoptera; family Crambidae; genus Marasmia; species Marasmia exigua. The sequence continues at coordinate 19,237,532 of CM032484.1, forward strand.
CTATCAGCCTATAATTTTGCGTACCATCAAATTCAGTTATATAAAAATATTTGTGTTGTTACGACCATTGAGAACATGGAGAGGAAAATGCTTTGAGTCTCTATGCGTGATCGTATCAGAAATGAGATCCGCAGGAGAACTAAGGTCACAGACATAGCCCAAAGGATTGCATGTCTCAAGTGGCAATGGGCAGGGCACTTATCGAGGAGAACAGAAAGCTGTTGGGGCGTGAAATGGAGGCCACGTACAGGAAGTCGCAGCCTTGGTAGGCTCCCCACAAGGTGGATCGACGATCTGGTGAAGGTTGCGAGAATCCATTGGATGCGGGCGGTACAGGACCGATCTGTGTGGAGAACATTGGGTGAGGCCTATGTCCAGCAGTGGTCGTCTATTGGCTGAAATGATGAACGAACATTTTCGAAAGTGGGTACTTTTAGGTGACCAAAGGCAAAAGCAGGTAGGTAGATCTACCCAAAGGTAGATAGATTTGGCAACACTGCTTGCCACTCGCCTCCTTGTGAACACAGACGGGCGAGCGCACTTGCCACTCGCCTCCTCGTGAACGCAGCCCGGGCGATCTGAGATAAGTCGTATTGACCGCACGCTCGGTCCCAATCGATCCCGCCATTATCCCGGCCTCCGCAAGTGGCTGTTGTTCGGCATCTTGGATCCTTGGTCTTCTGACTCAGGATTAAACGAGCTCTATATAGATATGCCATTGGCCCACCCTCATTCCGTTTTGGGATATGAAATCTACTTTAGACCAATAGATGGCGCTGGGTGTCGATTAAATAAATAGAAAAATAAATAGTATAGATTGTCGTTTTAGAGTTACATCTTAAGTATTTATTGGCAAATTAAGTGTACAAAGATGGTCTTACAGCTATTACCTATATCTACTTAAGGAGTAACTCTAAAAGCGATGGTACTTCCTTATAATAGGTCTTTACCTAGGAAATTAACCGTTTTTTATCTAGACACAAAAAGATGTATAACTTCTTTAATAATAAAAAAGGTCAGCATACTATAATTTTATTTTGATTTAAGACTATATTTTTATGGTTTATATTATATAAGAGATTAGCTATTATTGTATTCTTGATGCAAAAAAAATCTTGAAAATGACCCTATTTTACTTGGCAGAATTGATATTTTTATCATTAATATCTTCTTTATTAAAAAAGATATTTTTCTGAAAAACTTCAATCACCTACACCTTAGTCTTGGACTTATTAACAAAAAGGCCCATCATTTCACTCGCACGTTCCACTCGCCGAAACAGTTCCACCAATTCCATTTCTGAAGGAGCAATCAATGTAGTATCGTCGGCATACCGCAGCTTGCTGATCTTTTTGCCCCCAATCAAGATATTTCCCCCTACACTACTCACAAGTTTCTTTCCCACAAAACCCCGAAATAAAACTAACCTCATAATCCCAACATTACCCCCATCTAATCAAGGGCTTACAACTAGTTCCCCTTTTACATGGCCTTATACGAGCCTTTTATCTGGCAACACTGCGTAAACTCCGGAATGGGGTAAATGGGGACAAATTAGGGGCCTGTCGTGTTGACAGGATGGAGATGGGTCGGGATTAGACAGGTACCAGTGTCGGTGATGAAGGGATTTGAAAAATGGGGGTGAGTCGGCTAATACTGTATTTTGTTAAAAAGTCAAGCATTCGTCGATAGGATTGGGTTTTTTTTGCATTACATATTTTTGGGCTCGTCATGCTCATTTTTATCCTACTACGGCAAAGTCAAAAAGGAATCAATGAATGAATGAATCTTTATTTGCAAAAATACGGTACATAGTAGGTTTTATGATATTGAAAGAGATCGACATACTTAACCATAACATGGCATGCAAATCTATATAAGTACACATGTCAGAATTTATATTTAGAATTAGGGTCAAAATTATAGTATATTACATTCAATCCAATTATTTTTTTTTGTATTATTTGTCACACTAACGCATATCAAGGTCCTTTGTTTCTATTAGTAGGTAATACAAATGTCAGATCATCGTCAGCCCATTTAAGTCCCCTCTGCTGGGGCACGGGCCTCCCTCAATCACATGAGGGGTAATTGCCATACTCACCACGCTTGGCAGACGGGATGGCGAGGGTTTTGATATGGCAGAGTTTTCCTTCTCTGGGTGCTGATGATCATGCCAGCAGCTTTACCTTTGTTGCCTTTTACGACACCTCGGTACGAGTGAGGGAAGTGAAATGTCAGATAAAAATTGATTATTTTTAAAAAATATATAAGTAGGTAGGTATAGCACTTTCTATAAAATTTTATTTGACAAGTATTCTGTCACAGAGTAGCACTTATCCCCAAGTAGATGAAACAGTTCATATTTAAATCTTTTTATATTAAAATCCTTCAGTCGTTTTGGGAGCCTATTATAGATTTGTATTCCCATAGCGAAACAATTTTTCATACATAAGGTGGATGACATTTGTTGAATTTTTAAGTTTTCTGGAGGGGTTATGATTTTCAGTCTATGTATGTATGTAAATATGTTTGTATGTTCCAAGATTCTGCCTAAACTACCCAGCTGATTTCGATGAATGAGATATCAAACGATTTCTTATTACTGTCCAGGTGACCTAGGCTCATATGTTATTTGAAAATAATATCAAAGTGGGTGCTATACGAAAAAGAACCGAAAGATTATTTGACATTTTTTAGTTTTTACCGTTCTATAAGAAATATTTTTACTGAATTTTATTAGATATAATTATTAATTATGTATGTATTGTTTATTATTATTTGTGTTATGTAATATTAATATATACCTAAGTATGTATATTTCTGCCATTTTGAATGTCATTTGTTAAACTGCTTTGCACTGCCTTCCCCTATTACGTATACGTTATTTCTTTCCTCTACCCAAAGGTTGTCTGGAAGAAATATATAGAAGCGATAAGACCGCCTTATTGTACTGTCTGTTGTTGTTGTATAATACTTGTATTTTGTTTTTGGGCTAAAGAATCTATCTCTACTCTTCTCCTCAGAGGCGCGTAGTTCTCTTTTGCGTCCAAAGCTGTCGCTCTGGAGCCCGGGGTACGCTTAGACCAAGATTCAGGATTTGGGGAGTCTGGTAATTACAATGAAGCGACTGCCGCCTGACCTTTGCAACCCTTTAACAGGGGAGCGAGACCAGCTGAATCATAGTTACACGTTTCAGAAACCATCCGAAACGTGAACCTCATGATGTTTTCCCTCACTGCCGAGCTAATGGTAGAAGTACTTACATAGTTTTGAAAAATCCAGAGGTGCATGCTCGGATTCAAACCCCTGCATGGAAGGCACGTTCTAATCCATTGAGCTAACATCGCTCTAGTATTTCCTAAACTCTACTCTGTCTGCCGTAAATGTAGCTGAAGCTCTATGATAGCAAGATACTCGTATATTTATATGTTAGAAAGAGGCATGAAAATTGTAATTTGACGTTCCTTAAGCATGGAGAACGGAATATCTAAATATGGCTAAAATGATAGCTGATACATTATTACGGCTTTTGACACTTCTCTGATTTTTTAAATATGCTCCATCCCTTTTTAATAGATAAGAGGATAACTTCTTAGAAAAGTGCACCCCTTCAATGCCATTTTTCGGAAAAAACAAAGCTTTCAATCTGTAAGCACTAATTCTGCGTAAGCTCGCTGCGTATCGTAGGCATTTTCTCAACTAGAGAGCCAGCCCATCATCAATAAAAAAGGGAAAATATTATAATTACCGGTCAGCATCAAAAGTAGCTTAACACATTAGTACCATGTCGAAGTAAAATTTTGTACGTACCCCTTAAAAACTGACTATAATATACCGAACAGTTATTTTAACATGGTACTAAAATGTTAAGCTACTTTTGATTCTGACCGTACTTATCTGTTTTCATAAATTATTGCAAGCTTTTAAATAAACATGACAGTTTATTTCATCAACAAGCTTCATCATTTTCACAATCCGTCCGAATGCCTCTAAAATTAGCCTCCTCAAATATCATGTCTCAAGATTATCCCAAGTCTGTCCAAGTTTCCGTGTCCCCTCGTCGCCATCTTAATTAAGAAGGCGAATTATTTCGTGAGGCGACAGCGGACATTTTGTATTCATGTAAACGATCTGTCATCGCTCCCGCCTTTTTTGACGTTTCAACTTTTTTATTTCCTTTTTAATTCTTGACGGTGTTTATCCTTGTTTTGTCGACAGCATCTTAAATGGCTAATTAGGCTTTTTTTTTTGTGAAAACAAAAACGTAATGCTGAGCTTTGTAATCAAACCTCTTTCAGAAAATTGGGGGAATCATTTTAAAGGTTTTTTCTGTCTGTGTTTTTAATTACTAGTTTTTATTTATTAACGTTCTTACCAACAATCTTACTTATTTAAAATTATTTCATTTTTTTTTATTTGCAGCGTCTTAGTTGTTTTTTTTAATGAAATTTTTTTCCGCTGACACTTGGTCTGCGTCTTTTTTATGCTAGTTTTTATTGTGTTAAATGTAGTGCTCCACGTAGCAAAATTTTGTGTTTGTGCCTAAAAGTTCCTTAAATTTCTAAGACAGTCTTAATGCTATTCTATGTCAAAAACATTTTTTTTTTATTTTTTGATGATGTTATGTCTTGGAATCTCCATGCATTCTCCTCTTCGTTTGTTTATTCAGTTTCAACTTGGACAAGGCTTTGATTGGAGGAAACCTGTAAAATAATAGTGTCTCATGATATGTTTTTTTTATGTGATAGGTGGCAGACGAGCAGACGGATCACCTGATGGTAAGCAATTGCCGCCGCTCATGGACACCCGCGACACCAGTGGAGTCACAAGTGCGCTGCCAACCCTTAATCCCTCTTTCTCTCCCACGGTCAAAAAGACATATTGCAATACTATGTTCTCGATCTTATTATCATTACCTCAAGAGTATTCCTTAAAAAAAAACAAATAAGTCTTACCCTAACCTTTTTCATCCAAAAATCCCTCAAGGTCCAAATTATCCAATCTCCGGAATCTCGCAAAAATGGCTCCCCAATAATTCCCTATTATATCCCAGGGGTGGGGGGTGCGAGGAGGGTGTTTGTCAACTGGATCGAGACGTATCCATACGTGACTCGATCCCGTATTATGTGCCGGGATATTTACGATTTGGCTTTAATCCAGGGGGAGGGTATGTGAGGATTATAGTTGGAAATTTGTATTTGCTTGTGTCCTTTAACTGTGGGTGGATATTTGGTAGTTCATTTGTGAGTAAGATTGAACTCGACTGTAATTTGTCTGCGTCGTTGGCGCAGTGGGTAGTGCGTCGCATTTTAAAGCGAATGACGGATTGACGGATACGAAAGTGTGACAAATACCTAGAACATATATATTTGAATCTATTGTACCTAATTAGTAACAACGAAAACTTAATAATTCCCAATCCCAATTATTTTTAATGATTGAAATATTTACAATGAATTTAAAATGTACCTAATCCAATTACTCCCTATGACACCATACTTATTTTAAAGATTTGACAGTTTATACCCAGAGAACATAATATTTGCATGAAGCAATTGTTAATGTACTAAATTGCGTAATCACTGTTATCTATTAAGCTAATCACTAATGACGAAACTAGTATATTGTTAATCTTGCTACACCCTAACAGGGTACATGTATCTACTTACCATTACATTTAAAGATCTGTTGACATTGTACATGATGCATTACTCAATAAATAAATAAATGGATATTAATTTTTAGCTACTAAACCGGATCTATTTTCAAATAATTAGGGGTTACTACCTCTCGGCAAACCCTTATACTATTTATGAAATCATCTTCAGCATCAGCCTATCGCAGACCACTGCTGGACGTAGGCCTCTCCAATTTTTCGCCACTGTGATCTATCCATGGCTTCTCGCATCCAGCTCTTGCCAGCCATCCTTCGCTGATCGTCCCCTTACCTAGCCAGAGGGCGCCCCACATTACGTTTGCCAAGACGCGGTCTCCACTCTAGAACTCGTTTACCCCATCGGTTGTCGGTTCTGCGGCTAATATGGCCAGCCCACTGCCACTTAAGCTTGCTAATCCGGTGAGCAATGTCGATGACTTTGGTTCTCTGCCGGATCACCTCATTTCGGATTCGATCTCGGAGAGAGACGCCGAGCATTGCTCGTTCCATAGCCCGCTGAGCGACCTATAACTTTGACCTTTATGGAATAACCATGCCTAAATGTTGGGTCCAACGCGTACGCGAAAAATTGATTCACGCCAAAAGCGGCCACTTTTTCGCGTACAAAAACGGACCTAAAATTTGCGCATGGTTATTTAATAAATAGTATAAGTGTTTGCCGAGAGGCTGTATCCCCGAAATCGTTTAAAATAGATCCGGTAAACCGGATCTTTAGCAACTAAAGTAGCGTAAAAATTAATATCGATTGGCGTTGCTAGTGTGCTCTACCCGTCACCTTAAGAAATTCTCAGTGTCGGGCTTACACTGAGAATTTCTTAAGGTCTGAGTCGGAAAATTGGCAGTCTTGTACCCCCGTACATCGGAAAGCACGTTAAGTCGTTGGTTCTGCGCACAATCCCTCTCCTGCTGAGTTACACGGTGCCCCATCGGATTATGGGGACAAGGGAAATAGAGAGTGCACTTGTGTTTGTGCACACACTTGAGCACTATAATATATCCTGCGGACTATAAGTGGCTGATCGTTGAGATTGGCCGCCTTAGCCGAAATCGGTTAGATTGTTATTATTAATAGACTGAAAGCTCCAAATTACAGGTGTGGTACTTACGGGAGACCCAAAGGCTGGCAGCTACTTCTTAGCTCAGTGAATTGCCAACACTCCAGCGTTGACACCGCCACAGCAGATGCCTCTGGTCTCTGAATAGCAGAGACCCAACCCAGAGGAGAGCCCCACACTACCCGTCGGTCTCCCAGCCGACGGGGGTGCATAAGGCTGCGCCGACGCCTGCCTATTGCACATCGGGCAGGCGATATTTCCTCTTCGTCAAAAAAAGGGCCTACTTTGTTTTAACTTTTAATTTAGATTTAGTTTTCAGTAATTGTTTTTCTTTTCCTAAGTTTTTCTCCTTTACTACAATAATAATAATAATGTCCTCCTAACCGATATTTCGGTCATGACGGCCAATCTCAGCGATCAGCCATCGACGCAGGACATATTATATTTGCGCAGACACATGTGCACTCTCTATTCCCGTACCCTCTTATTTCGATGGGACATTAGTATGACCGAAGAGGGTTTAAGCGTAGGACCAACGGCTTAACGTGCTTTCCGAGGCACGGGGGTACAAGACCGCCAACTTCTAGACTCCGGGCCAACACTGAGATTTTCTTAACAGAAACACTCAAGTACAAATTTTGGCCAAAATTTGTACCTGAATCGAATCGAACCCGGGACACACAATAGTCCCTATACAACTATACAACAAGTAACTTTCATTTTCTTTCCCTGTGTGTGCTTAGATATTTATAACTACAACCTGTGCGGATAAATAATGGGACCGCACAGGTTGTACGCAACGGATTTTTATGCGAATTTTTAGCTAGTGCGGTTAGAATAATTGAAGGGGAAGGTTTGTATGTACTATACTATAAAACATGCATAATATTGCATCCGTGCGAAGCCAGAGCAGGTCGTTAATTGGCAAAAAATAAAAACCTAAGAGTATGCAACTATAAAAATATGGAAGGTAATTTATAACGTATTAAAAAAAACTACTAGCTATCTAGTTCAAACCAATTTTCGTTGTTAGTTTTCATGATTATGTACATCATATTCAGATACCAAAATCTGCAGGTTCTGTGGCGAGGACGAGGAAACGATTATCCACGTCCACCGCTGCAGAAGCCCTCACCTGGGAGCACACATGATCTCAGCTGACGAGATCAAGAGCTTCCCCATCAGCTCCATTCTCGGGTTTATCCTGGAACTGGAGCTACATGAGGTGCTGTAATAGGTTACGGGGCTGCCACAATAGATCATCTACTGGTCGCAGTGGCTATGAGAAGCAGGGCTCACACCATTTCTATCAAATAATAATAATACATCATATTCAGTTTTATAATTCATTTATTATAGAAGTTAGAGGGGGGGGGGGGGGGGATAGAAATAAATGATGTTACAAACCTCAACATCATTTTTAAAGACCTATACATAGATACCCCACACGTATAGGTTTGATGAAAAAAATATTTTCGAGTTTCAGTTCAAGTATGAAGACCCCCCATTTTTTTATTTTTTATGTAAAAATCGTAATGCGGTTAACAAAATACATCTATTTACCAAGTTTCAATAGTATAGTTCTTATAGTTACGGAGAAAAGTGGCTGTGACATACGGACGGACACACAGACGGACAGACATGACGAATCTATAAGGGTTCCGTTTTTTGCCATTTGGCTACGGAACCCTAAAAATAGGCGCTCTAGAGTAAAGTTTCAGAACTTTATCCCGTAGAGTGATTCCTTCTGGTGTGGCTGATGTCCATGGGCGGCGGTGGTCAATTACCATCAGGTGACTCGCTTGCTCGTTTGCCTCCCTTTCTCATTTAAAAAAGGTAAAGATAAGGGTACAAGTGTTACTTCACAACCAGATCACAGCTCCCTGAAACCCGAGTAATCCTCCAATCCACCTATGTCGAGTCGTCAAAATAACGACTGACAAATCACTAAGCGGCGACAAAAAAAACAGTAGAAGTCATAGGATACCGTATTTACACTAAGGGTAAATTTTAATACCGGCTCTGGAGAACAAGCACCCTTAAGGTGATAGGATGAAGCTGCAATTGCAAGTGGCAAACCACTCTATCACAGCTCCCTGAATCCCGACAAATCCCATAATCCATCTGTGTCGAGACGTCAAAACAACGGGTTGATACTCGCCGGCTTCGGCTAATAATACTGAATAACGCCCCGAATCTCACAGTTATAGACCAATGGGGCTGCGAGCTACTTCCCCTCGTAAATATAAATAATTTAGTGCGTCTTGCGAAGTCACGAGCGGAGCGGAGCGAGCGAAATAAAATAAGACTTATTTATAAATAAAATGTCAAAAATGATTTCGGTATTTTTCGTATAGCACCCACTGTTGCGATTAGACTGTATATAAACTTTATAACTTTTAATATGGCGCTTGAGATAGGATGCTGATAAAAACACCATTATCACCAAAACAATGTATTTTCTCGTTCATCAGACATCAGACAACACAATAAAATAAAACAATAATATATCAACTATAATGTATCAATACGGCGATTAACACGATATTTATTATGTGAAACAACATTGTGTACTCACATATTGGACTGGGTCAGACCGCTCGTGACCACGGCTGCTGTAACGTAGCCGAAACGTCGAGCCAAATATGTGAGTACACAATGTTGTTTCACATAATAAATATCGTGTTGATCCCCGTATTGATACATTATAGTTATAATGCAGCGCGAAAGTCTAAAAAAACTATGTAATAATATATCAAAATCAAATAAAATACAAGCCTAGGTCACCTGGACTGTAAAGGGATTGATTGATACCTTACTCATCAAAATCGACGGGGTAATTTAGGCAGCATCTTGGAACATGCAAATATACTTACATACATAGCCTGCTAAAATTATAACCCTTCCTTTTTGGCTTTGCCATCTTAGGCTGGCCATCATAATAGCGATAACTTGATTTCTATGATCAAAGCCTTTGCCCTGCAGTGGGACAGTATACAGACTGATACTTTACTTTTACTTTAGGTGCCTAAAGTTCTTTGTAGGTGTAAAGTTAGTATGAGAAAAAACTTCATCATCATCATCATCAGCCTATCGCAGTCCACTGCTGGACGTAGGCCTCTCCAATTGTTCTCCACCGTCATCTGTCCGCTGGCTTCTCGCATCCAACTCTTGCCAGCCATCCTGTGTACATCGTCCCTCCACCTAGCCAGAGGGCGCCCTACATTACGTTTGCCAAGACGCGGTCTCCAATCTAGAACTCGTTTACCCCATCGGTTGTCGGTTCTGCGGCTAATATGGCCAGCCCACTGCCACTAAAGCTTGCTCATCCGGTGAGCAATGTCGATGACTTTGGTTCTCTGCCTTAACTGACTATTTTTCGTAAGCAATGTCAAATGTAGCCTTCTTAGGCCGTTTTTTGTAAAGCTGTCTTAATCGTAGGCTTTTTCACAACTCTAGGGTAGTATGAAGCCAATAACCAGCCCATTTTTAAAAATAAATGAATAGGCACTCGCTACCTCTCACATCTTGAACTGCACCCTCAATCCCTGCCATGTACTCAAGACGGGGGTACTTACGTACTTAAGGGTTTACTTGATTCCTGGGGGCTCGAGTTTTCAAGGAATGCGAGGGTTGCTCGATCTGAAGATGTTTAACGTTATTAGAGGGTTGCGGTAATACGTGTTTTTTCATTTGATTTGTGATGTTTTTTTCGGTGATTAGCTTCGATCATAAGGTGATTAGCTAAATGTGTTGGGAGGATTTTTGACAGGCAATGCCCAAATTTAAGGAATTTGTGGAAATGATAAACTGTTCGCCTACACCCATGATACTGTACTTAAAAAAATTTGGTGATTAAAAAGAGTAACTGGCGAGTTTCTTGCCGGATCTTCTCGTCAGAATCAACTTTCCGATTCCGGTGGTAGAATCACATTATATTTATTCATTTCTTAGTATATTTTTTGTATCGACATATATGTTTAATAACATGTATAATATACATAGCTATAATTTATATTTTTCATGCATGACGATTTGTAAGAGCTGTATATAACCCTATGCAAATAAAGTACTTTTGAATTTTGAATTTTGAATTTCAATTGAAGGAGGCAGCTAGAAATCCCCTGATTTATTTGATCCGTGAACTAACCTCATCATCAGCCCATTTAAGTCCCCACTGCTGGGGCACGGGCCTCCCTCAATCACATGAGGGGTAATTGCCATACTCACCACGCTTGGCAGACGGGTTGGCGAGGGTTTTGATATAAATGCAAAGTTTTCCTTCTCTGGGTGCTGATGATCATGCCAGCAGCTTTACCTTAGTCGCCTTTTACGACGCCTCGGTAAGAGTGAGGGTGGCCTATTCTACTCTGCCGGGGACCACACGGCCTAACCTAACCTAACCTATGTCTAATACTTTTTTTTGTGGTGGATGAGCTGATGGATCACCAATACCAGTGAAGTCACAAGTGCACTGCCAATCTTTAAAACACCTGTTTATTTACTTTATTTATTTATAAAATGACCAACAAGATTTACATCAGTACAAGATACAATAATAACAACACCAGAAAATAATACATGAATCTAAACAAAATCTAACTTACAGGTGACGGCGGCGTGCAATATTGACAATAGTTAACATTTTTTAAAGAAAAAAAAGGGCATCCAATAATATTACAAAATGGCAATAACTCAGCAATTTGGTGCACGTTAGGCTATAGCTGAAAATCAGCGGTTTGCCTCTCACTTTTGACGACCCGATTGGAACAGTGGTAGTGAACACTGCCTTTGGTCCAAGGGTTGCGGGTTCGATCCCCGCACAGTACAAACATTTGTGTGCATGAACATGTCTGTTTGTATTGGTCTGGGTGTTTACTATGTATTATAAGTATGTATTTACAAAAGAAAAGTATTATTGTGTATATATTTGTAATCCCACTGTTGATTCTGATATCCGTAACACAGGTGCTCGAGCTACCTATTCTCGGAGTCAGATCAATGTATGTGATGTTGTGAAATATTTATTAAAATATTTACTGCTGATTTTCAGCCTGTCACCTGACGAAGACGCTAACAGGCGTCATAGAGTTATTATATCAGGTAGTTCCGTACTTAAGATATTTTTTAATATGTAGTATTAAATTTAAAGAAGAAAGGATTTTGTAACTTATCATCATTCATCATCAGCCCATTTAAGTCCCCACTGCTGGGGCACGGGCCTCCCTCAATCACATGAGGGGTAATTGCCATACTCACCACTCTTGGCAGACGGGTTGGCGAGGGTTTTGATATAAGTGCAGAGTTTTCCTTCTCTGGGTGCTGATGATCATGCCAGCAGCTTTACCTTAGTCGCCTTTTACGACACCTCGGTAAGAGTGAGGGTGGCCTATTCTACTCTGCCGGGACCACACGGCCAGTGAGGGTGGCCTATTCTACTCTGCTTTATTTCTACTACTATTCTACTTGTAACTTATAATGCGTCGTAAATATACTTCACGCGGGTTTTCTGTGACCTGACTTGAATAAGGAATTCTCATTTTAATCATCATTAGGCTTTTTTAACTGTTCGCTTGTGACCACGGTTGTAGCGTAGCCAAAACGTCTTTCTCTCTAATCGTTGCACGGTACGGTTGGGCCATGATTCAGGACTGCAGCGAAACTGCATGTTTCAGAATCTATCAGAAACGTGCGAATTTCGTCCAAAGGTGCATGCTCGGGTTCGAACCTATGACCTCCCTTATGCATTGAGCTGCCATCTGCTCTATATTCTATCGATATCTCTTACAACTATAAGATAGAGACCATAACATGTTTGAGAACCACAAATTCAAAAAAAATTTGAATATTGGACGAGAAAATGATGGAGGGACGAATTCGATGCCTACCTAAACGAATTGGACGACTGTGGCTCGTGACCAAAACGTTGGAAGGTGGGTAGGGATACCTTCGCCCTGCAGTAGGACAGTACAGGCTAAAAAAATATAAATAAATTATAATTGGGCGTTTGTTACGATTTTGAATCACCAAGATTCCTAAAAATGGTACAATGCAGGTTTACCTATGCTACTTTACGTTATGATAATTCCCTCACATACAACGCGATGTTGGATCATCATCATCATAATTTCAGCCAATAGACGTCCACTACTGGACATAGGCCTCCCCCAATGTTCTCCACGCAGATCGGTCCTGTGCCACCCGCAATGGATTCCCGCGACCTTCACCAGAAAGTTCTATAATGCATAGAAATCCCAAAGTAAAACAACATACCTAACTAGACATATCAGATGGGTATCCAATTACATCTAAAGTGGTATCACTAACAATACCCCATCCGCTACTTTAAGAGCTACGACCTGTCGTGAATGGCGCACAATCCCCTACCAGCCATTACGGGATCTCAAGGAAGCTAGTGTCATAACGACAAAGGAATCTCAGCTAAGCTTTTAAACGCTGAGAATACCCTATCTGGACTAACAAAAGGCTCCCGCGTCGCTTGCACCGACAACAGATACAAGTAAACACTTTAGAGCGCAAAGAACTATTATTAGCACAACTGAGAAGTGTTGGACGGCGCGCCGAGGCAAAAAGAACACTGGAACGCGGCGCATCGATTTTTATAGCCTCGCGGAGGGGCGGGGTCAGGAGCGCGCCCGCGAGCTCCAATCACGGCGCGGCGAGCGGACCAATCACACAGCTTCCTCCTTTTCAGTTGAGAAACCGCCGGTTTATCGTGTAATGGAATTTGCGTCCGGAAATTTGCGCGGGACGGGATTACGGCCGAACGTAGATTGGTAATACGCTTTTTGGAGTTCCGTGACGGTGTTAGGTGGGGACTGTTAGATGACGCCTATTTGTGAAGTTAATGTTGGAATATTTCAATTATTTAACTATAGAAAGAAAGAAAGAAAGAAAGAAAATATTTATTATTATAGACATCACAACACAGAACATATAGCAATTATAAACAGAACACTAATTTTGTACAAACAGCAAACAAAACATAAAACAATTAAAAATACATAAAAATAAAACAAAAGGAAAAAAAAAACAAAACTATACTCAATCATGTCCAGACAGTGCCAAGTGAATATAATGATGTGTTATGACGTCTAGTATAAATGGCCCTCACTCAGCTTATGTCACAGCCCAGACAAAGGCCATGACGCTATATTCATTATTACTAGCGGTCGCGTGGAATTTGGTTTGCCTTTCTCACTCTTCATCCCTTCAACTACATCCACTTAAAAATTACTTCAATGCGTCGCTTGGTTTTGGGGTGAAAGTAGGACCAACAGACAGGCACAAACACTTCTACATTTATAAATTAAGTTATTTTAGCTCGTATAATCCTTCTTCCTATTCATTGCCAGCTTTTGCCAGTTACGGGAGTATTGGTCCAGTTCGTCACGCATTCGTGACATCATGGGTTCATCTCTCCGGGTGCATTCTCACAGTATGGCCAGCCCAGTTCCATTTCAGCTTTGCGGTTTATTCACCTACTTCTATAATGTTGGTTTGTGAGCGGATTTTTTTATGTGATATCTGGCAGAGGAGCAGACGGATCACTTGATGGTAAGCGATTGCCGCCGAGCATGGACGCCGCCGGTGGAGTCACAAGTGTGCTGCCAACCTTTTAACCCCACTCCTGGGGCTCCGGTACCCTCACTCACGCAGCGAAACACAGCACAGTGCTGCTTTACGCCGGTTTTCTGTGAGGCCGTGGCATCTTTCGGTCAAGCCATCCCATTCATGCCGAAGCGTGGCTCTCTAACGTATATACATATAATGTATTAGTAACATGAAAAAATTATCAAACCAGTGCTAGTAATGGTGGCCACATAATTCCACGCTCGTCATTCTCAACTTGATAGCCAATCATTTGGATCTGTTTTTTTGTAATGTGAGTAAATTCGCAAGGGTGGCACTATTTATAATTTGTCATGAAATGCAATTTAGTATTTACTGATTTTTGTTTATTGTAATGTTAAAATGATAAAAAAAAATACCTATGTATGTACTAGTTTATAATTATTACTTCGCTATCGCAATGGGTATCCTGTAATGATAGATGTAAGTTTTGGTTAAATAAATAAAATAAAGAATTACAAGAGGTGACGAGAGCCTTGAAAAGCTGATTGTTTTAGGAAACAAGTAAATAATTATTAAATGTATTTTAAAAAGAAACTTAAAATAATGAAATAAGATAATCTCAATTTTTATTACATTTAGCAACAACAAAAAATAACCTCCAAATATTGCGACCATTTAGAAAATTGTTTTTCAAGGAACCCGAACCCCTCCAACGCAACTCACCCTAACTTTTTTACTCTATTGATTTAGGGTACTTTATAGGGTAATTAGGCTGTTTAAAACTCCACCAGGGGTTGATTCGGACAGGATTTTTTGCGGCTTTTCGAAGGCTTCTTTGTTGACTCCGGTCCGAATTGAGGCGGTTACTCGTTTCAGTGGTTTGTATGGGTGAATTTGTATGGGTAAGTTCGTATAGGTTAGTTTGTATGGAGCCTTGTTAGCGATGCGCGTGCTTAATTGCCGTCTCATGTTTCTAGGAATGAGTTTCCGTTGTTAAAGTTTTGAGATTTGTTTGCTATTAACTTGACTGGCTAAAATGTTGGATGCCTGCATAGTATAGAGTATGGTAAAATAGTCATCATCATCATCATCAGCCCATTTAAGTCCCCACTGCTGGGGCATGGGCCTCTCTCAATCACATGAGGGGTAATTGCCATACTCACCACGCTTGGCAGACGGGTTGGCGAGGGTTTTGATATAAATGCAGAGTTTTCCCTCTCTGGGTGCTGATGATCATGCCAGCAGCTTTACCTTAGTCGCCTTTTACGACACCTCGGTAAGAGTGAGGGTGGCCTATTCTACTCTGCCGGCACCACACGGCCTTGGTTTTATTATTAGATAGATAGATATTCTTTATTGCAAAACATACAAAACTTAAAAGCTAAGTATTCAGAGATCATCATCATCATCATTTCAGCCAATAGACGTCCACTGCTGGACATAGGCCTCCCCCAATGTTCTCCACACAGATCGGTTCTGTGTCGCCCGCATCCAACGGATTCCCGCGATCTTCACCAGATCGTCGGTCCACCTTATCCTGCCACGTGGGGGTCCTGCGCTGCGACTTCCTGTATGTGGCCTCCACTCGAGGACCTTTCCGCCCCAACAGCCGTCTGTTCTCCTCCTCTATTTAGAGATACACCCCCTTACATAAAATGTGATTCAAGAGTAGTTCTGGATTTAAACTCGTGCCAGCCCTTTTTAACATTGCGGGTTGGAACAAGATGGCATGAGCTTTAGTACGGTAATAACTTGAGGTCGCATTTTGTAATCTTCTTCTTCATCTTAGCGTATAATCCCCGTTTGCGTCCAAAGCTGTCGCTTTTTGTAGCCCGGAATACGCTTAGACCTTGATTCAGGATTGGGGGGGTCTGGTAATTACAATGTAGTGACTGCCGTCTGACTTTCGCAAACATTTAAAGGCGGACAATGTACAATTTAGGTGGTCTTAGCGATCTCTACCAGAAAACCTTCAGGTAAAGAACATTAGATAGAAGAGGGGAGTCATTAGTACGAGTAGTTCATTATTTGACAGTTTGAAGATCAATCTGACCTTTCCGTTATGATGTTAAGAACCTTCATTTTGTAGCAGCAAATGTCACATTTTTTTAATTCAACGATAACGGAAACCTTATGACATATCTATGTACGGTCGGGAAATCTGGCGCTTAACTACCTGTAGCCCAATTCTCGTGCTTGTGATATTTTGAGAACATGGCGGATATCACCCGAAAACCATACAAAAAAAACGATGTTTTAGTGATATATGTCGTATGAAAATAAATGTCACGAGCACGAGAATTGGGCTCCTGAAGAGCAAAAATCGCTTGCAGCTTGCATATTTTTTTTCTTTATCATCTTAAGAGTGTTATTCTCCGCCCGGGGAGGGTTATGGTGCCAGGGTTCGCCATTTCACCATAAATAAATAAATGACACCATTATTGTGTTGTGCTTGCAAGCGATTTTCTTTTTCTTTTGATTGGACATACATACATATAGTCGATACCTAAGTGACTCCCCCCCCTCATGCAGTGCAAAAGTAACAAATATTGTGTCTCAAACATAATGACGGCCCAAAGTCCACGTGATGCCGTTTGTACCTTGATTGTAAAGCTTCAGACGCACTGAATTGCAAACTATATGACAGTCTATAAGAACCCGCTTAGTTAAACCACAGTATTAATATATGTCGGCAGTAGCTCAGCATATTATGTATTCAAACTGGCTCCATGAAGCATTTGATTGACGACCCATTTGGTTCAGTGGAAGAGTAAGCTGCCTCTGGTGCAAGGGCTGCGGGATCGATACGCGCACAGTACAAACATTTGTGTGCATGAACATGTCTGTTTGTTTTGTTCTGTGTGTTTCTATGTATTATAAGTATGTATTTACAAAAGAAAGAGGTATTTGTAATTCCGCTGTTGATTCTGATATCCGTAACACAGGTGCTTGAGCTACCTATCCCGGAGTCAGATCAATTTATGTGATGTTGTGAAAATATTTATATATATTTGGTATTAGTGACACTGCCTTGTAAGCTCGATCGATTCCTGCTCTGGACAAACATTAGTGTCAACATTTCGTGGACAAGCATTCACGAATTTTCAAAATTCAGTGTCTAGGTGAATATACGTTTTATTTGTACCTCTGTTGTTTGATATCCGTAACACAAGTTAAAATTTTATGCATAGGCTTGTCCACAGTAGTCACAGATGTTACATTGAAATAAAGCTATTTATATATGTATAATATAAATAATATTTGACCGTGGGAGAGCTACTCTTCGGCATGAATGGGCCGGCTCAGCCGGAGTGATACCACGGCCTCACAGTGCTGTATTTCGCTGCTTGAGTGAGGGTACCGGAGGCCTATCCGGGGGGGAAGGAGAGTTTAAAGGTTGACAGCGCACTTGTGACTCCACTAGTGTTGAGGGTATCCATGGGCGGCGGCAATCACTTACTATCAGGTGATGCTCGTCTGCCACATATGTCATAAAAAAATAAAGAATGTAAATACATATTAGATGCGCATGTAGCAGGAGGTGTATGAATTTTTAAATTTTAATATTTAGGTTATTATCTCATCATCTTAGCCTTTTGTCCCACTTGCGTCCCAAGCTGTCATCCTGAAGCCCGATGTCCGCTAATATTCTTGGTTATTATCGCATCCTTGCTGTTACTGGCTGACTACATACCTACTGTGGAAAACATTGTTTATAAGCATCGCGCACAAATAAAACAGAATCGGCCATATTGCGACAACTAGCGCCGCGCTATTGTGGCGCACTATCGGAAATAAATACTGCCATCTTGAATAGTTAGTGCTGTGTGACTGTCGATGTTATTAACTGCGTTTATTTGATTTGAAATTCAATAGTTTAACATTTATTGAACAAATAAAATAATACGTAAGAAAATTCAATATTATATTGATTTACTAACTTACCCTCAAAAACTTCAGTTACTCCGTGACCATGGCGCTTGCAACAGTGCCGATATATCGTAAACTCAAAAATAAGGTACATGGTAGAAATTCCGTAAAAAACTTTTCTAACATTCAACATTGCTTTATCACCTGATAGGGATTGGATGAAGCCTACGTCGGGCCTACATCGAAACCGCCAAGAGAACAATACCTGTCGCATCCACACAAAAGTGAATTCCATTTCTGACCGGATGGCGCAATTGGTAGTGACCCTGCCTCTTACGCTAAAGGTCGTGGGTTCGATCCCCACTCTGGACAAACATTCGTGCGATGAACACTTGTGTTTGTTCAGTGTCTGGGTGTAATATATGTATTAAATATATATTTGTGTTCCTCTGTTGTCTGATATCTGTAACACAAGTGCTTGAGCTACTTAGTACGGAAACAGGTCAATGTATGAGATGTTGTGAGAATTATTATTATTATTTCGTGGTAGGCCCTAAAATTCGGTTTCGTTGTAGATACTCTGGTTCCTCGAAAGTACATAAACAGTTGAATTAATGAATATCGAAAACCTTTGAATCTCTCAAATAAAAATAATTTATCCCAGGTCCTACTATCTGTAGCACTTCTGTGCTCCCATACTACGAGTATCTACGATTCACCGTAGTCACAGTGCTACGAAATTGCTACGAAACACCTACAACATTTTCTAGTTACATATTCGTTGGTAATTATTTCTATCAATTTTGCAACTACTATTTTTGTTTTTTTTCAATATTGTAACAGATTTTTCCAGCCAAGAAATCATATTTATGTGTTGTCAAGCCATCACAAATGAGTGCCGAGTTAAATAATTATGTGATTTTTTTTTTTAAATTTTGTGTTGTACCTAAGTTTACGAAATAAATAAATTATTCTTATACTACTCGAAAATTAGAAATGGGTAACTTACTCGTTGTGGTTACCATGTAATTTATTTCCATATGAAATACTTACAACCTTCTGTCCTTAATGAGACATTATTATTATATCATTATTGCTCCCTTCGTTCTTCTGACAGTCTTCGTCTCTACATCCCGCGACACCACACCTCGTTCATCACCAACTCCATTACCGTGCAGGCTATACGGCTTTTGGAATTCGCTGCCTATTTCCATCAAAACTGCTCTTAACAAAGATGTCTTCAAAAAAGGGTTTGTGAGCATTCTTTTGAATCTTTACTTTTAAGATAAGATTTGGCTTGTATATATTTTAAGGTTTAGAAGTGGAATAACTCATCCAACAATGACTGGAATAATGACTGACTGAAAAAATATCTCGTATGACCGATTCCTAGATCAGATTTCAGCTGAATCTCTTGAATATTTTTAAGCTGATCACCTGATGGTAAGCGATTGCCGCCGCCCATGGACACCTGGACATCAATGGAGTCACAAGTGCGCTGTTAACCTTTAAACCGCCCTTTCCTCCGGATTGGGCCTCTGGTACCATCACTCACGCAGCGAAACACAGCATATTGCTGCATCACGCCGGTTTTCTGTGAGGCCGTGGTATCACTCCGGTCGTGCCAGCCCATTCATGCCAAAACGTGGCTCTCCCACGTTTCTTTTGCACATTTATCACATAAAAAGACCCCTTGATGAGAGGTTTTATCGATAAATTAACAGCACTAGCCTCAAACGCTTCTCCCCAGAGTTCCTGAATCCCTTTTGTGAAACAGTCGATACTCCGCGATTTTCCGATAGCGCGTAAGTGAGAAAGCCTGTATTCCGCGGCACCGCAGAAAACGTGATTTATTACTTACTACTTTTGTTCTGCGCCCGTTTGGGGATAAATTGTGCATTTAGGTGAACATGGGATAACTTTCGCGGTCTTTCTTCGTTTGTTGTCAATTGTTGGGTTGTTAGTATTGTTCGAAGTCGGATTTGACCGTGGTAGAGCCACGCTTCGCCATAAATGGGCCGGCTCGACCGGAATACCACGGCCTCACAGAAAACCGGCAGCACTGTGCTGTATTTCGCTGCGTCAGTGAGGGTACCGGTGACCCAATCCGGGGGAAAGGGGGATTGAATGGTTGGCCGCGCACTTGTGACTCCACTGGTGTTGCGGGTGTCGTTGGGCGGTGGCAATCGCTTACCATCAGGTGATCAGGTCTGCACCTATCACATAAAAAAGGTAGGTTAAATAAGTAATTTATCAACACTTGAATGGGCC
This sequence comes from Marasmia exigua, assembly GCA_019059595.1. Lineage (NCBI taxonomy): Eukaryota > Metazoa > Arthropoda > Insecta > Lepidoptera > Crambidae > Marasmia > Marasmia exigua. Next base: position 19,258,004 of record CM032484.1, read on the forward strand.
GGTTTCGACCCAGATGATACCACGGCCTACAGAAAATCAGCATGAAGCAGTGCTTAGCGTTGTGTTTTGAAGTGAAGTGAGTGAAGGTGCCAAGGGAGAGGTTCTATTTTAATGGTTGGCAGAGCACTTGAGTCTACTGTTGCGTACGATTGTCCAATCAATCAATCAAATCAAGTACAATCAAGTGATCAGTCTGCTCGTTTGCCACCTAGCATATAAAAAAAAAAGATGTGTACCGGATTATAGAAACTCATAAGTGCTATGTTGAAAAGTGATAGGTAATTTCCGATTTCACCGCCCTTTCCTCCGGATTGGGCCTCTGGTACCATCACTCACGCAGCGAAACACAGCACATTGCTGCATCACGCCGGTTTTCTGTGAGGCCGTGGTATCACTCCGGTCGTGCCAGCCCATTCATGCCAAAACGTGGCTCTCCCACGTTTCTTTTGCACATTTATCACATAAAAAGACCCCTTGATGAGAGGTTTTATCGATAAATTAACAGCACTAGCCTCAAACGCTTCTCCCCAGAGTTCCTGAATCCCTTTTGTGAAACAGTCGATACTCCGCGATTTTCCGATAGCGCGTAAGTGAGAAAGCCTGTATTCCGCGGCACCGCAGAAAACGTGATTTATTACTTACTACTTTTGTTCTGCGCCCGTTTGGGGATAAATTGTGCATTTAGGTGAACATGGGATAACTTTCGCGGTCTTTCTTCGTTTGTTGTCAATTGTTGGGTTGTTAGTATTGTTCGAAGTCGGATTTGACCGTGGTAGAGCCACGCTTCGCCATAAATGGGCCGGCTCGACCGGAATACCACGGCCTCACAGAAAACCGGCAGCACTGTGCTGTATTTCGCTGCGTCAGTGAGGGTACCGGTGACCCAATCCGGGGGAAAGGGGGGTTGAATGGTTGGCCGCGCACTTGTGACTCCACTGGTATTGCGGGTGTCATTGGGCGGTGGCAATCGCTTACCATCAGGAGTCAGGTCTGCACCTATCACATAAAAAAGGTAGGTTAAATAAGTAATTTATCAACACTTGAATGGGCCGGTTCGACCAGATGATACCACGGCCTACAGAAAATCAGCATGAAGCAGTGCTAGCGTTGTGTTTTGAAGTGAAGTGAGTGAAGGTGCCAAGGGAGAGGTTCTATTTTAATGGTTGGCAGAGCACTTGCGTCTACTGTTGCGTACGATTGTCCAATCAAATCAAATCAAATCAAGTACAATCAAGTGATCAGTCTGCTCGTTTGCCACCTAGCATATAAAAAAAAGATGTGTACCGGATTATAGAAACTCATAAGTGCTATGTTGAAAGTGATAGGTAATTTCCGATTTCAGCTGAATCTCCTGAACGTTACTTATTGTATTTTTAATTTGCTCTTTACTTTTTTTGTTTAGCATAGGTTTAATTATTTGATTAGTCCATGGTTTAGCACAGTACTTTGTAATCGCCAGTGGAGACGCAAGACGTTTGTGGTTGAAAAATGTTTGTTGATGTAACAGATATTTGTGTTAGGTCTGGGTGTTTGTGGTACCTTCGTTGTTTCTGGTTTGCATATGACAAGGGAAAACCTAAGTTTGGGACCAGTACCCTTACCATAAGTTTGAAAAACTGTTCTCGTTATCGAAAACTATCGCTTTGTCCCTTTCATTGTGGTGTATGTGAAGGAGACAGAGCAATAGTTTTGGACAGCGAGGATAGTATTTCAAACTCATGGTAATAAGGTCTCTGGACAATGTATGTATGTGATGTTGTCTCAATTTTTTTTCAACGAACATCACTATATTAACGCCCTGTTGGTTTAAGTACCAGGCCGTGATCTCGGGGTCCTGGGTGCGACTCCTGGGTTGAGCAAAAAGTATGTTTCGAATTTTTAGAACGTAGCTCGGGTTTGTGATCACAAATCCGCATTTGGCAAGCGTGGCTATGATGGAGGCCTTTACCCTGCAGTGGGACAGTATATAGGCTGATACTTTACTGTTTATAACTATATTATCTGAGCCGTTTTCACGCCCACTGAGACGAAATTTTCTCTACTTCATTTGAGGCTCCGCCATCTCATCTTTGCGTGTAATTCCCAGTTGCGTCCAAAGCTGTCGCTCTGGAGCCCGGGGTACGCTTGGACCATAATTGAGGATTTGAGGGCATGTTAATTACAAGTTGGGCCGTGTGGTCCCCGGCAGAGTAGAATAGGCCACCCTCACTCTTACCGAGGTGTCGTAAAAGGCGACTAAGGTAAAGCTGCTGGCATGATAATCAGCACCCAGAGAAGGAAAACTCTGCATTTATATCAAAACCCTCCCCAACCCGTCTGCCAAGCGTGGTGAGTATGGCAAATACCCCTCGTGTGATTGAGGGAGGCCCGTGCCCTAGCAGTGGGGACTTAAATGGGCTGATGATGATGAAATGACTGCCTCGGTGGCGCAGTGGTTAGTGGGTCTCACTTTAAAGCGACGGCTGCGCTTGGGGTCTCTGGTTCGATCCCCGGGTCGGACCAAAATTTGTACCTGAGGGTTTCTGTTAAGAAATACTCAATGTCAGCCCGGAGTCTACAAGTTGGCGGTCTTGTACTCTCGTGCCTCAGAAAGCACGTTAAGCCGTTTTCCGGTGCCTGATCCCTCTTCGGTAGTGTATCATAGTGCTGTCTCATCGAAATGTGATGGTAAGGGAAAAGAGTGCACTTGTGTCTGCGCAAACATTGTACATTATAATATGTTCTGCGTCGATGGCCGATCTCTGATATTGGCCGCCATAACCGAAATATTGGTTTGGAGGGTATTTTTAATTACAATGAAGTGACTGGTCGACTGACTTCGCAAGCCTTTGACAGGGGATCGAATTGCTGATTTAACGTCCAAAACCAACCAGTTTAGTTTTGGGCTATTCACATTTATAGCCAGTGGCAAATTTCATATTTGCCGCCTTTGCTGTTTTAAAATTTGCCGCCCCTTTGACCTCTGCAATTTAATATCCTTGCCAAGTTCACAATAAAAATTATGTTAATTTTTTTATTGTAGATAGGTAAGCGTTTGACCATCTTTCACCTGATAGTAAGTGATAATATGGTCAAAGATGTAGCACTATCACCTAGAATATACCTATTCACTCGCGCTTTTAAAACCCCCAAATTCTAGCTTCTAGGGAACACCTCTTCAGGCAGCTGATTCCACTGTTTCGCAGTTCGAATAAGGCAACAGGATTCAAACCTCTTTGTGCGGACTTTTGTTATTTCTACCATGTACCGGTGTTGATTTAGGGTCTGCCTGGTGGTTAATAAAAGTATTTTAATATTTTGAGGCTCTCTTTTCATGATACCTACACATTTTACAGGAAAAAAATCTTCTAAATTTACCGCCCCCTAAAATCTGCTGCTCTAGGATCCAGCCTACTTACTTACACTATTTATAGCTGTAAAAAAGAATGCTTCAAACTATATCGTTTGTTACAGGTTGGGTCTTATATCGCAGTGGAGCGCGCTGGCCGGCCGGTACGGGGGTTTGGTGCCCGCGCCGTGGTACTGGCAGAGGCCACAGGAGAGGAGTTCGCCACCTAGAGGTATTTCACAAAGTTAGAAATAATAAACATCTCTAGAAATGGTGTCTATACAGTTATACTTTGACTTACAATAGTTCTGAAATCATATATATTTATTAGTAAGTAGGTAACTTGACATAATATAAATTGTATATTGTATTTTCACTTAAACTATTTTGACATAGTATTTCAATAATTATTCTTGACATTGACTTATTTTGATTTGAGTAGATATTATTTTTGCTGTTATAATAAATATGTATTGTACTTGTATAATTATGTAATATTCAAACACAATGAATTTCGTTTATGAATAAATAAATTGAATTGAATTGAATCTAGATATAAATTATAAGAAAGATCTCGTAATTTATTTATTTGGATAACCAATAAGATCATACACATTAAGGTGACGGGTAGGGCACACTAGCGACGCCAATCGATTTTAATTTTTAGCCACTAAACCGGATCTATTTTAAACAATTTCGAGGTTACAACCTCTCGGTAATCACTTATACTAATGTTATAAAAATGTTGGGTCCAACGCGTACGCGAAAAATTGATTCACGCCAAAGGTGGTACAAAAACGGACCCAAAATTTTTTGCATGGTTATTTAATAAATAGTATAAGTGTTTGCCGAGAGGTTGTAACCCCGAAAATTTTTAAAATAGATCCGGTTAAGTAGCTAAAAATTAAAATCGATTGGCGTCGCTAGTGTGATCTACACGTCACCTTAAAAGCTAAAAGATACAATTTGTCAAGTATATGCGTTGGTGCTGCCTGAATTACAGGTTGCCATGGAAAGCATACACAAATCTAGTTGGGAGCTTAAAACTTTAAACTATAAATTTACTTAATCAATGTTCAAAATCAAATGTCCTTTGCATGGATGTTGTCTGGTAGAAATCGCTTCAAGCGATAAGACCGCCGAAATTGTACAATTAAGTTTCTGTAATGCCTAGTTTTTTTTAAGTTGTGTTCTTTTGTGCAATAAAGTGTATCTATCTATATATATATATATATCTCTCAAAAGGATTGCACCACCCTCGCCTCTTCTATCTAATGTCCTTTACCTAAAGGTTGTCTCAAAGAGATCTCTCCCAGTGATAAGACCGCCTAAATTGTACATTGTATCTCTGTATACCTAGCTTTTAAGTTTTGTATGTTGTGCAATAAAAAGTATCTATCTATCTAACTCAATCACATGAGGGGTAATTGCCATACTCACCACGCTTGGCAGACGGGTTGGCGAGGGTTTTGATATCAATGCAGAGTTTTCCTTCTCTGGGTGCTGATGATCATGCCAGCAGCTTTACCTTAGTCGCCTTTTACGACACCTCGGTAAGAGTGAGGGTGGCCTATTCTAATCTGCCGGGAACTACACGGCATAGTATTTTTTTTTGTTCAATAATAATTACTTGTTACACACAGGCACTGAGCAAATACAAGTGTTCATCACACGAATGTTTGTCCATGATTAACATTGAGATAGACTTGACTGACGGGATGGCGAAATTGGTAGTGACCCTGCCTCTTACGCCAAAGGTCGTGGGTTCGATCCCCACCTTGGACAAACATTTGTGCGATGAACACTTGTGTTTGTTCGGTGTCTGGGTAAAATATATGTATTTAAGTATATATTTGTGTTCCTCTGTTGTCTGATATCTGTAACACAAGTGCTTAAGCTACTTAGTACGGAATCAGGTCAACGTATGAGATGTTGTGAGAATTATTATTATATTATTATTATTATAGACAGATATAAATGTTTAAATATAAATGTATGAATTCACCTACTTTTTGACCGTGGGAGAGCCACGTTTCGGCATGAATGGGCCGGCTCGACCAGTGATACCACGACCTCACAGAAAACTGGCGTGCGGATAAAGAATGGGATCAGAAATGGCGGCGCATCTATTCACTTCTCGCTCGCACACTATTTGCGTCTATACTCGTGGGGTGCGAGCATAGTGTGCAAGCGAGAAGTGAATAGATGCGCCGCCATTTCTGATCCCATTCTTTATCCGCACAGGTAGTAGTGTGTTACACCTCGAGTTCCATAAAGGTTGCAAAAAACAAAAGAAAACCAAAAAGTAGTTCTTTAGTTCTACACACTCGTTCCAATTTTAAAATTGCTTCTCGACCAAACACGAATCAACAATCGAATCACGGTATCAATATCACACACTGGCTGACTGAAAGATCATTTAATTAAAAAGAATACACCTCCCCACATCCCTCAGCAATCCGGCCAAACCACATTCGAAAATTAAAAACCCGACAGAAGCGCGCGACACCGTTTTTGGCGCGAAGACGCGCAAAATGGCCGCTTTCAATAGTAGCTTTCCTAGGGAAGCCACAAAGAGAGAATTTTCATTTTTTTGTTTTTTATGGAGTTTTCTAGGTCTCATGTTGAAATTTTATTCTAAACTTCTAATAAGATGTTAGTGCAACAGCGTGCTAGCTAACTATATCTTACGATGGTTCCATCAATACTTTTCAGCAGGACCTAATCTAATCTGCGTCGATTCTGCTGTCGTGTTACCAACAATCTTAGTAAAAGTAAAGTGTAATTTTTACTAATAAAGATATATGAGGTTCGTGGTAACTCAAAACAAACCCCACCACGCAAATAGATGATTATTTATTGCTTTTTTTCTTTTAATAAACTGGAACCCTAGTTGTGTGTACAGTGTCAATAAGTGTAACCGTGCTCTATCTATAATGCCGTTAAGTTCCACTCCAAATTGGAGAAAAATGGACTTAAATAACGCTCTTTAAAAAGGCCATTTTTTTCTGAATGTGGTTTTCCTACTTAACGGCATTATAGATAGAGCACGGCGCACTGTAGTAACAGTATCAAATGATCGACAGTGTTTTTGATATTAAGTTTTCTATCGTATCTCCCTTTTAAAGTCCCTTTCAAGCCAAAATAGCCCTGTTACTCTCTTGATCCTGCGTGAAACCGATAGTATCTACCTACATGATGTGCTTATGGTTTGCATCATCACTGCTTGACATAGGCGTCTCCAAATATTCGTCACTCCGATCACTCTTTGGCTACTCGCGTCTGTATACTGTCAGCCATCTTGCACATATCGTACCTATAATATACAATCATCACTGGTGCCAGGCGGTAAAGTATTTCATTAATTAGTTGTAAATGAAGTAACATGAGTCTTTGGCTTGAGTGTAACAGGTACTTCCCTCTAACCTACTGACTAATTTGAACAACTTAGCTTTCTAAATTACCGTGGCGGCCTCTTACAATGAGCCGCTTAAGAAGGCTCAAAGTCACGCAGAGAGCAATGGACACGGCTATGATCAGAGTATCCTTGCGTGATCGTATCAGGAATAATGAGATCCGCTGGAGAACCAAGGTCAAAGACATAGTCCAAAGAATTGCATGCCTCAAGTGGCAATGGGTAGGGCCCATTGCCAGAAAATCAGACGGCCGATGGGGCAGAAAGGTCCTCGAGTGGATGCCGCGTGGTCGGATTCGTGGCAGGCCCCCTACAAAGTGGACTGACGACTTCACCAGTGAAGGTCGTGGGAATCCCTTGAATGCGGGTGGTCCAGAACCGACCTGTGTGGAAATCATTGGGGGTTGCCTATGTCCAACATTGGATGTTTATTGGCTGAAATGATGATGATGATGACGATAAGCATGAATTATTAATGAATGAAATACTCTACAGTCTGGCACGAGTCCTTGCATTTAGTATAACAGCGCATGTGGCTCTTAAGCTTTATGCGTGTCAACCCTAACCAGGTCAGAAAGAGACGCACGTACGTTTGACATTGCAGTGTTGCCAGCCGCGAATAACCGCGCGGATGGTAGAAAGTATTGTGCGCTCGGTTTCGGCCCGATGCAAGCCTTTGTCCCGAGATGGGTTTTGGAAAATTAAAACAGGGGGTGATGACGATTGCTTGTTTAGCCATGTGTGGTATAGCTTTGTAGGGGTCGTTGCGCTCTTGGCGACGGGATGTCAAGTTTGAGAGGAATGTTTGTTTTTGTGACCGAATTTCGGGCACAAATGTACGACGCGCAATCACACCGATTGGCTGGCGACAAAAGAATGCACTAGCTGATTCTTTGGCGAGTAATTTCAACAATCAGCTTCGTACTTTATATTTTTGTTTACCTTTTTGTTGTCCTATGTTATTATGTCACATTCAAAATTGATTTTCTCAGTCAAGGTCCAAACTGAAAATTAGTGTGGCAGCGGCTCCAAACCGCTGCAGCTCATGCTGAGCTTGGATCTTGTTGACCACTTGACTTTGTTCCTTTTTTCTTCCTTGGTCACTAATTTCATTTTTTACCTTATTTTATTTGTTTGAATATATAATTTCAAATTAATATCGGCTGTGTCATATCCCTGTAAATCTCGTATGTGGTCAATACATATTTAATTCTTAAATGTGGGAGGGCCGGCTCGACCGGAGTGATACCACTGCCTCATAGAAGACCGGCGTGAAGCAGCGCCTGCGCTGTATTTCGCCGTGTGAGTGAGGTTACCGGAGGCCCAATGGGGGGGAAGGGGAAAAGGTTGGCAGCGCACTTGTGACTCCACTGGTGTTGCGGGTGTCCATGGGCGGCGAAATTGCTCACCATCAGGTGATCCGTCTGCTCGTCTGCCACCTCCTATATAAAAAAAAACTTACTTTACTTACTACTACTCTGACTCCGTGACCTCTGAATTTTTCCACGACCGATTGACTTGAGAATCGAACCCACGTCCTCAAGGGCTCGATTACCTTAGCGGCATCAATTTAAAGATTCAACATCGTCATTATAGACAATAAACGTCCACTGTTGGACATAGGCCTTCCCCAATGCCCCACACAGATCAGTCCTGTGCCGCCCGCATCCAAGGGATTCCCGCGACCTTCACCTATACGAATTTATATATTAAGGAAATTTAATTTTGTTTGTCCTTTAATGAGCAGTTTTTCAGTAGGTATTTTCGGGTGGTTTCTAAAAGCGACACCAGATGACGCTACTCTCACTATCAATTAAAGTTCCTTTTTTGTTTATGATAGGAAATATTTGATCAACTAACCATCGTCATGATATAAATAGTCCTGCCATATTTCATTTTATTATACCCATACGAAAATAAAGATAAAAAGTAAACAAGTAAAATATCTATAAAGTTCCGTTTTGCATCACTCTCTGTAATTTAAAATGTACATAGCACCAAAAAATACATCTTAACTACAAAGTAGGTATTAAGATTTTTAATGTAATAAACCTAAAACAATTTTCTCATATCATCGTCATCGTCATCGTCAGCCCATTTAAGTCCCCACTGCTGGGGCACGGGCCTCCCTCAATCACATGAGGGGTAATTGCCATGCTCACCACGCTTGGCAGACGGGTTGGCGAGGGTTTTGATATAAATGCAGAGTTTTCCTTCTCTGAGTGCTGATGATCATGCCAGCAGCTTTAAATTAGTCGCCATTTACGACACCTCGGTAAGAGTGAGGGTGGCATATTCTACTCTGCCGGGGACCACTCTCTGTCATTTTAAAATGTACATAGCACTAAAAATACATCTTAACTACAAAGTAGGTATTAAGATTTTAAATGTAATAAACCTAAAACAAATTTCTCATATATTAGGGACCACTTGAAATATCATACCACACCTAACATTTACCTTTGAGAAGAGAAACAAAACATTAACAGGGACTGATTGCGCCATCTAGCGAATCACTTAGAAATTTATAAATACCTACTGGAAAACTGCTCATTAAACAGAAAAGATTGCCATATCGATGATTTGCCATAGATTTAAATGTAATTCCTCGTCGTGATTGTGGAATCGTCACATTACGCGGCTTATGCACCGGTAGGGGTGCGGAGGTCGGGTTACCCCCAGATTTGCGTGTCGGGTGTACGGAGGGACCTGACATGGATGGGTTAAAAACTGTAGCTTTATTAAAGTCTCTTTTACGGTCCAGTGGCGACATCATGCTGTCTATATGTTTCATGATATACACAGTTACACCCTGACGCCCTGTTGGTCTAGTGGTATAAGTACCGGGCCGTGATTTCAGGGTCCTGGGGTCGATTCCCGGGTCGAGCGAAAAGTATGTTTCGAATTTTTTGGACATAGCTCGGGTTTGTGATCACCAACCCGCATTTGGCAAGCGTGGTGATTGAGCCTAATCCCATCATAGTAGCGATAACTTGATTTCTATGATGGAGGCCTTTGCCCTGCAGTGGGACAGTTTATAGGCTGATTAAAAAAAAATACACCGTTATGCTTTTGATCGCTTACATCCCGAAAAATCATAATAACTAATGCGGGTAAAGTCCATTTTGCATGTCAGGTCAACAAAATGAGTGAAAAAAATCGGCTGTTGTATTTAAAAGAATATAGACACGGCAATTCTGTAGATAACAGCAATTTTTTTTTGCTTTTTTTATTTGATAGGTGGCAGACGAGCAGACTTCTTCTTCTTCGTCAGCCCATTTAAGTCCCCACTGCTGGGGTACGAGCCTCCCTCAATCACATGAGGGGCAATTGCCATACTCACCACGCTTGGCAGACGGGTTGGAGAGGGTATTGATATAAATACAGAGTTTTCCTTCTCTGGGTGCTGATGATCATGCCAGCAGCTTTACCTTAGTCGCCTTTTACGACACCTCGGTAAGAGTGAGGGTGGCCTATTCTACTCTGCCGGGGACCACACGGCTGACGAGCAGACGGATCACATTAAAAATCTTGACCTTTTGAAGATTTGACTGGTCTAGTCCCGGCTGTGGGGTTTCCGACCGCGATTGCGCGGAGATGGACACCCCAGGGGTTTTAGTTAGGGTTTGATTCCCACACACCACCTTGTTCCCTACATGTACCAGGTTTCCCCTGGGAAAAAAAGGCTTATGTAAGTGCTGCTATGAAAGTCCTGAAGGGCTAGCAATAAATTTTCGACAATTGCAGCGTATGCGTATCGTAAGCAATTTGTATGAAAACTGATGAGCTCCCTCTATCGTTCGTAAGCATAACTATCTTCTCTCTCACTTGGAATTAAAAGGTGACAATGTATTGCGTTGGCACGCTACGAACTCCTTGAATATTAATACTTGGGCCTCTGTTACCCGACACCCGATACTAAAATAAAAAACCATCGCATTAATAACCTCGTAATATTACAAAACGCGTATTTATGCAAACTTCTAAACTACTTATCTAGTAAGCGTTTGTGTAAACAGCAAACTAGCGGTAACATAGGATTACTGCATGGCTTCTAAAATCAATCAGAATCACAACCAGCTACATCAAAAAGACCCCTCAAGCTTAACAAACTCACCTACACCAACAGCTCAACTTACACTAGCCGTGTGCTTACGCGTGGACTCAAAAATTGCATACAGCAGTTGAAATTGAACTGTATAATGAAAGGGTTAAGGTTCACGCGAGGGGTGATGTAATATGATTTGATTGTAGTGATTCATGCAACGCGTCGATGACATGCTTAGCGCTCATGTTCCATTCAACCGTGTTTGAATTTGAATTTAGAATTGTTTATTATATTTAAAGTTTGTGGGTTTAGTGGCCAGTTTATTAATAACACGATATTTATTTTTAAATGCATTTAGCTAGAAATAAGGCTTCCACCCAATGGTGGAAGCCTAATGGTGGAATAACTCAATAGTTATGTTTGGCTGAATAAGTTATTATAGTTTTACCATTTTTATAAGTTAACCAATGTAAGAAGTCTTATTTACGAAAACTGCAGTAAAATCTTAACCAATCACAAAGGTCCATTTACGCGCGCCAAAAATTGGACATTTATTATTGGTTCGATGCGTCAGCGCCATGTTCGGTGCGAGTGTGGTTAAGAGAGAGATAGCATTCATCTCTGGATTTATTGTATTTAATCTTAACGTGACGCTATAAAGTCTGTATTTCAACTGCTTTCGCAATAGTAATCAAGCGGATTGAACTTGCTCTTCTGCGTAGACGAATTTTGCCGATGTAACTTATAAACGTGGAACACCTGTACTTTCATTTATCCATTTAAATGATTTATTTGTGCTTAGTTCTCTGTTTCAAATGTATTAATTGCCTAAAACGTAAATAATCTAATATGAGCTTATATCTGAGCCTAGGAGCCATGTAAAGCTAGTGTAAATCTGATTCCTAAGATAAGTGGCAAATTTTGAGTCCATTCAACGTATACGAAATCTTAAATAAATTATTTTTGGCGCCCAATGTGGTGTTATCAAAGCCAATCAAATATTATTTATTTTAGTTATAGAATACAAACGAAGACAAAAGTGCTATTGGTTTTTTTTCTTAAATGAAAAAGTGATTGTAAAAAAGTAAAGTGTCAGCCTTTAAATTGTCCCACTGCAGAGTAAAGGCCTCCATCATAGAAATTAAGTTATAGATACTTGCTACAAACATGATAGAGGGCGCCACTGTGCTGACGCTCCGACATATATTTATACTTAAAATGTCAAAATAGTAATTTTTGCAATATCTCTAGACAAAGTTGACGTGTGTATGATGGGATTAGGCTTAATCACAACGCTTGCTTAATGTGAATTGGTGATCACAAACCCAAGCTTTGTTCGACAAAATTTGCTACATACTTTTTACTCGACCCGGGAATCGAACCCAGGAGCCCAAGATCACGCTCCGGTACTTAGACCAACAGGGCGTTCTAAATGGAAAAGCTCTATAATTTTTAATAGTTTGCTTTTAAAACAAGTGAATGTTATTCAAAATACGAATGTCCCCTGTTAACAAGAGATCCGCAGTTCCAGACAGATTAAATAAAAGTGTACGTCAGTCGTGTTACCGTGTCAGCCGTCACGCTTTGAAATAAACCGAACGAAGTTGGATTAACAGTTGTCGGGCCTCTGATAGGCCAGTGGGTTGAGTGATTCGTTTCGTTACGGCTTTCATCCAATTAGAGAGTCGGGAACGGATTCTCGCTTGCGAGTGGACAATTTGACGGATTTTCATTGGTTAATCTGGTGTCGGGTTACGTTCAAAAGTGAGGCAAACGGTAGAGTAGAGCACCGCGCCACGAAAAAATGCTTCGGCAAAACACGGAACGTAAAATTTAAGATTTCTTATTCTTATTTCTATGGACATATAGCTCGCAACTTTGTTTTAGTAGATGTGTATGTATGTATGCGCCAGACAGTCAGTCTCAAACTAGGTTCCCTGTAAGTACTATGAGTATTAGGCAGCATCTTGGAACATGCAAACATACTTACATACATAGCCTGCTAAAATTATAACCCTTCCTTTTTGGCTTTGCCAGCTTAGGCTGGCCATCATAGTAGCGATAACTTGATTTCTATGATCAAGGCCTTTGCCCTGCAGTGGGACAGTATACAGACTGATACTTTACTTTTACTTCCGGTGTCTTAAGTTCTTTGTAGGTTTTAAAATTATGAAAAAACTTCATCATCACCATCATCAGCCTATCGCAGTCCACTGCTGATGACAGCTGGGGCCGTCTCCCAATACACCAAAACACGAGCTAATTAAGTTCATTTCCTAAAGTCCTGACTAGAACTTGAAACGGACCCTCTGCATTTGGACAATACCTATTGCCACTGCGCCATTGTGGGTTTTATTTGTATTATTAACCAAGAAAAAAAGGAGACTATTCGTTTATTATCCTTATTTCTGTTTTAGTCCCACGTTGGGCGCCAAACTTGCGTCATGGTGGCTCAGTTAATAAGAACTTGCCTGCCTGAAACCTCCTGCCTGAAGCCTGAAACCTCCGCACATACACATCGGCGTGTATGTGCAGAGGTTTCAGGCTCAAATCTAAGAATACACCTGCATTATGGTCCAAGCATACCTAGGGCTCTAAAGCGACGGCTTTGGACGCTACCGGAAACTATACGCTGAGCTGATGATGTTGGGCACCAAATTAACTAAAACTTTCTTTTGTTGCAGAAGACTCAACAACCAACGAAGAAGGCTCCGCCGGTGGCTCCCCCCGCCCGCGTAGTCCTCCCCGAGCCCCCACTCCCCCCTCCCCATCCAGATCCTCCCCTCGCTCCCCACGCCTCCACCCCGCGCTCTACCCCCAACAACCAGACCCCCAGGATTCAGACCCCGATGTGGACGAAAGTGATGACTTTGATAAAGACGAGAAACGGGATCCTAATGCCAATTTAGGCAAACGGAAGAAGAAGACGCGGACTGTCTTCTCGCGTTCCCAAGTGTTCCAGTTAGAATCAACCTTCGACATGAAGCGGTACTTGAGCAGCTCCGAGCGGGCGGGCCTGGCCGCCAGCCTGCACCTAACCGAAACCCAAGTCAAAATCTGGTTCCAGAACCGTCGCAATAAGTGGAAACGGCAGCTGGCAGCAGAGTTGGAAGCAGCCAACATGGCGCATGCGGCCCAACGTCTAGTCCGGGTCCCTATACTGTACCACGAGTCGAGGCCCACTTCGATGCCGCACACTCCTCTACCGATGCACCCTCAGTTCTCCAACGAGCCTGGAGTATACTTCACTCCACAGGCTCCCCAGCAGTTGCAACCACTCCCAGCTTCCCCCGTGACTTCCAGAGCGCCCCTCTCCAGTCTAGTGTAGTGTTCGCTTGAAGCCGCTCGAAGAGAAGCGGACGGACAATTTTGAATTTCGAACGTTGATTCGAATTTTGGATTTCGAACGGACTAGTCATGTCGATGTGTCAAAGCCAATCGTTCAAATAGCGCGACAAACAGTTTTGATTGTTGAGTTTTGTAAAATTAAACGGTGACTCTTGACCAAGTTGGGTTCAATATCAATTGAGAAAAATTGACAGGTTGTAGTAATCGGACAGTATTTACACATGGCCATTGCTACCATCTACTTATAAGGGTTGTCTGTCAATGTTAAGTAAAAAATAAAATAGTGAGTTAAGGTCCAAGGGAAAGGACCAATTTCAACGGTTTTGTTTTTTTTTGTGCGTAATATTATAATTTCAACTTGAGTGGGCTAAATTGAACCATATCTGGCCTATGTGCGAAAAAATGTTTTATTGTTTGCAGAACCGCTTTTATAATCAAAACTTGTCGATCTGTAATTTTTGTATAAATGTTTAATTTAAGTATTACTATAAGACTAGTCTAATCTTAGTACATTTATTAGGTAGTAGATACAAAAGTAAATTAAAATTAATGTAACGTACAAAAACCACTGTCATTCCATGTTGTACATATTTTTGTAAATAAGAATGTTTTACGGATTTCATAATAATGTATTTATCGAGTGGTAAGATAGATAATTTTGTACATAGTTAAAGAAAAGAACTGATTCATAGCTTCTTTCTATTATAGTCTTTTCTTATTCTTGGAATAATTAACTTTGTTTAAAAAATCTTGTTACTTTAATTATTTCGGAAAGGTTATTTTCCATACTGTTTGGAGATAAAGATAAAGATTTCTTTATTATCCACAGATAACAAATTTAAACACGAGTGACACAAATAGAACAAATAGAAAAAATAAAAAATCGATAGGATGAACATAATTTGTTTTTTTATGTAGGAAATAATCTCATTTTTTGTTTACATTAAAATAGATGTATCAATAAGCAGGAATTTTTTGAAACCGTTTTTTTTTAATTATTATGATAATTTTACTGATAGCCTTCAATTCCATGACATATGTTGAAGTATTTCTAAATACGTAATGCTAATTGCTATCACCATAAATAATTTTAACTAAACTTTAATGGTTACCGTGCTACAGAGACAAGTAAGTGGAAAAATGTTTACAATTACCACGTCATTAAAATACACGTGAAATTTTAGTGCTAGTTTAAACGAAGCCCTGGCTACTTAACTTGTCAATAATGTAAGATTAGGAATAAGAAAAATAACTCATGTCCATACAGCAAGAAACAGAAGACAACACAAAAAGTTGCGACCAACAAGGTTTAGCATGAGCTACAAGCAACCGCTGCAGCGCTGTTTTTCGAGCTGGACCTGCGAGAGACGCCTTTGAATTCTATTTAAACCATGATTTCTAATTATATGAACTAAACTGACAGGTGTCAATGTGTCATTCCCATACATTGTTGCTACTTTTGACAGATGCTATGTGTCAAAAGGTATGGAAACTTGACGTTTACATCTGTCACTTTAGTTCGCATAATTAAAAATCAGAGTATAGTTACAATACAACATACGAACACAAACAGTATTTTCAATAAAAAAACAATGCAACGTAAGAAGAAATTAATGTACGGAACATCTGATTTTGTTCACTTATTTTGTTAATCTAACTTGCTAAAAGAACTTTTTTTAATAGCTGCTTTTGTGTCTTGCCACACATCTATAATTCTGCCATCATCATCATCAGCCTATCGCAGTCCACTGCTGGACGTAGGCCTCTCCGATTGTTCGCCACCGTGATCTATCCATGGCTTCTCGCATCCAGCTCTTGCCAGCCATCCTGCGCAGATCGTCCCCCCACCTAGCCAGAGGGCGCCCTACATTACGTTTGCCAAGACGCGGTCTCCACTCTAGAACTCGTTTACCCCATCGGTTGTCGGTTCTGCGGCTAATATGGCCAGCCCACTGCCATTTAACTTGCTAATCCGGTGAGCAATGTCGAGGACTTAATTCTGCCAATGTAGAGTGATTAAAGAAATACGTTATTTGAAAGATTATCAGGTGTGACGAGTGGATTCTATTTTAATTAGTTTTGATATTACGTAAATCGAAACAAACATACACATGGGCAATACAGACAAAATAAACAAAATGTAAAGTGAACAGATAAAGAAAAAAAAAACTAAAAGAACATTAGTCATAATAAATAAAGCTAAATTACCACTGACTGACTGACTCACTGACTGATCAGGCCTGTTTTTGGGGAGGATGGGAGTTATAATATAAAGAGGGTTTCTTTAAAAATAACCACTAAAATTTCGCAGTGTATATAAAATTATAAGTTTTTTAAAACCAATATGTGCTAAAATATAATTATTTAAGTCTTTGTTAACTGAACACTATTTATTTTTATTGTCTGATTCAAACACCAAAGATAACGAACTTTTTAATTCAATGTTGCCTGTTTTACCAAATAGATTATTGTAAAAAATGTGTTGCCATGTTGCTTCGATGTAATTCTGTAATATTGCTAGCCTAAATGAATAATGCTTAATTCTAAATATTAATGTTATTTATTGATAGTAGTTCAAGGTCTTCGTCATATGCATTGTAATATTATAATTATGCTGAGGTAAGGCGGGAAATAAAACAGAATATGCAATAAATGTCCTTTATTTTTATTACTTATAGCTACCATATTTCCTTTTTTTATGTGACAGGCGGATCGCCTGATGGTAAGCGATTGGCGCCGGCCATAGATACCCGCGACACCAGTGGAGTCACAGATACGCTGCCATCCTTAAAACCCCTCTTTCACCCGAATTGGGCCTCCGGTACCCTAACTCGGACAGCACAGTGCTGCTTATTTCAGTTTGCTGTGAGGGCGTGGTATCACTCTAGTCGAGCCGCCCCATTTATGCTGAAGCGTGGCTTTCCGACGATCACACAATAGCTCTCAATATAAATGAGACAAAATAAGTGTTTTTTTTTCAAAATTCAAAAGCGTAATCAACTTAGCAAGTAATTCCTTTAACAGGGGAACCAGGGCACACAAATCAGTCAATAATTATTAGACCTATTTAAATCTTATATAAAAAATAATAAATTATCATTTGGTCCTCAAGATCTAAGGCTTTAAACGAAAGCTAAATTAATAACATTACTTTTCATAGAACTAACAATGTAAGTGACATTAGGTACTACGAGTACAATAGAATTTGAGCGTGAGAGAGCCACGCTTCCGTATGAATGACCTGGTTCGACCGGTGGGATACCACGGCCTCACAGAAAACCGGCGTCAAGCAGCACTATGCTGTGTTTCGCTGCGTGAGTGAGGGCACCGGAGGCCCAATACTTGTGACTCCACTGGTGTCGCGGGTGTCCATTGGCGGCGGCAATCGCTTACCATCAGGTGATCCGTTTGCTCGTCTGCCATTTTTCACATATAAAACAGGTAATTAGTGCGACATACATTTAAGTATCAAGACTTATCCAGCAATAAACATATTTGTCGAAAGCAGCAGACCTCGTAAAGTTAAAAGCAAATAGATTCACATTTAATCAACGATGATTATCCAAAAGTTGTTAAAGTAGTCGTGTGGCCACAACAGGGGCGTTTACCTGATACCATCTGTTAATGAGTGGGGTAAGTTTAGTGGCTACCGTCCGCCCACGGGCAGACCATAGAGGGATCTGTTCGTGGTACTCTATACAGGGTGTATCTGTGAACATTTACATCCGTTTAACCACGTGTTCTGCCAACCATTCTGAACAACATTTGTTCTACGACTTTTCTAAATTGTCGACTCCCAATACAAAATGACCAAGTCACGTGATCGACTTTGTATGGGACGTTGAATTTTTTTTATGCGAATTTCCAAAAGTCATAGAACAAATGTTGTTCAGAATGGTTGGTAGATCACGTGGTTAAAGGGATGTAAATGTTCACAGATACACCCTGTAGACTAGCTAGTCTATAAAAAATACTTAAAGTTAGTTATAAGGTTAAACACAAGGTACATGAAGACAGGTGGACGTAACTTAAGGTGACGGGTAGGGGATACTAGCTAGCGACGCCAATCGATTTTAATTTCAACTACTAAACCGGATCTAAATTAAACAATTTCGGGGTTACAATCTCTCGGCACACACTCATACTATTTATTAATTTATTAAATAACCATGCACATATGTTGGGTCCGTTTTTATTTAAAAAAAAATGATTACCGCCAAAAGTGGCCGCTTTTGGCGTAAATCAATTATTCGCGTACAAAAACGGACCTTATATTTGTGTATAGTTATTTAATAAATAGTATAAGTGTTTGCCGAGAGGTTGTAATCCCAAAATTGTTTAAAATAGATCCGGTTTAGTAGCTAAAAATTAAAATCGACTGGCGTCGCTAGTGTGCCCTACCCGTCACCTTAAGTAAACACATGTATTTATAATAAACTAGATTAAGGGGGTTTTACAATTCAAAAAGTAAAATGAGAAAAGAAGAAAAAATGGGATGGTATTCTGAGTATGTAACACAAAACTTAATAAAACTACTGTTACACATGCAAAAGCATGCTTAAAAAGCATGCCAAATGTGAGCATGCTTAATGAACTGTCTACATTTGCTATCAATAAGCATGCTACGAGGGCGACAGTGAAAGTTTTTAGAACTGAACACTTATAAGACGATGATTAAAAAAATCAGTGTTGTGCGACGTATGATAGAGGCCGACAAGTGACCTATCAGCAGATTCGGACAAGTTTAGGCATTGGTATGAGTCAAGTACACAAAATCTTTCATGAACATTTAGAGGCCAGGAAGCTTTGTGCCTGGTGGATACCTCATAATTTGACAGAGACCCAAAAACAACGTCGTGTTGATTGGTGCCGCGAAATGGTTCAAAGATTTAACGGAGGTGACTCAAATGCTGTGTTTGACATACTAACAGGTGACGAAAGCTGGATTTATTGTTATGATCCTGAAACAAAAAGACAATCTGCTGAATGGGTGTTTCCATATGAAGACTTGCCAACTAAAGTGAAGAGAGGTCGCAGCGTGCGAAAGAAGATGGTCGCCTCGTTCTTGGGAAGGACAGGTCATATCGCAACAGTTTGTTTAGAGGATCGAAAAACAGTTACCGCAGAGTGGTACACTAACAACTGTTTGCCACTTGTCTTGGAATAAGTTCGGGAAAAACGACCTCGCAGTAGGATCCTCCTTCACCACGACAACGCCTCGCCGCACACCGCCAAGCAAATACTCGAGTATTTGGCGACGTCAGACGTAGAATTACTGGGTCACCCGCCATATAGCCCCGACCTCGCTACCTGCGATTTTTATTTATTTCCAAAAATAAAAGAAAAACTAAAAGGAAAACGCTTCACGGACGCCGAAGAAGCAGTGGCTGCGTATTAAAAGGCCGTCGAAGAGACCCCTAAAGAAGAGTGGGCCAAGTGCTTTTCTCAGTGGTTTCATCGAATGCAGCGATGTATTGATGTGAAGGGACCATATTTTGAAAAGATATAATAAAAGTAACAACTTGCTAAATTGTTCAGTTTTTGATTTTCTAAGAACTTTCAGTGTCGCCCTCGTACTCGTATTAGTATTCTATTATTATTCTCCAACCGATTTCGGCTACAATAACGTCGGGCAGGTGGTCTACTCACAGGACATATTCGAGAAATAATAAACAAGGCCACAGAATTTTTATTTGGCCACGCGCGCAAACTTCTAATTTACTAACTAAGCACCGGGAAATTGACATAGCCTTTAATTAACTGATTCATCTTCTTTACAACGCCAACTAAAAATGTTAAAGAAAGCGTCAAGTCTATTTCAACAATTATTTTTACTTGTCCTTCTGATTTATACATTGCAAACTAATTTACTAACTCAGCCACGAAATTTGTAACTCATCACCATATTACGTTTTACAGCTTCAATACAAGCTCCTCAAAAATTATGTATTCAAGCTTCAATACTCAACATCATATATTATAACTTAACATGTAAAATAATACTTCATATTCTTTTATCGTGAAAATAGCCACTGTACGATTTGGCGCGAGTGCGCGACATGACAGCAACCGGCCATTTGCACCAATCAGAGAGCGCTATTCGATACTTGTACCGAAGCCCCTATTTTCTTTTTCTTTTAATCACGTAATTATACGTGTTAATGTTTATTAATTACTTTTCTATAAATGATTGTACTTGTTACACATATTAATACACAAATGATTTGCATAAATAAATGGTTTTACTATGACTGTCCTTAATAGTTCTTCTTCTTCTTCATATTTGCGTATAATTCCCGGTTGAGTCCAAAGCTGGGCTTTGGAGCCCAGGGTACGCTTTGATCATGATTCAGGATTTGGGGGGCCTGGTAATTACAATGAAGCGACTGCCGTCTGACCTTCGCAACCCTTTGACAGAGGAACAAGACCAATTGAATCATGGTTACACGCTTCTGAACCTATCCCAAACGAGCAGGTTTCCTCACGATGTTTTCCTTCACCGCCGAGGTAAATATAGAAATATGCACATAGATTTGAAAAATCTAGAGAAATCGACCCTCCGCATGGAGGGCGCGTTCTAGACCACTAGGCTACCATCGCTCTGGCTGACTGTCCTTAATAGTTCATGTGTTTTACATAATAATAATATGTAGTGGCTTTAATTATACTATTTGATGACAATTTTAGGTACATTTAACAATCGATTAATGTAGGATGAGTTACATTTTATTCATACTAAATTATGCAATTAGAGGCTAATATTCTTACTATTTTGGTGTCATATATGAATACTTTAGAAGCTTCCTATTTGAATGCATACCACAAATTTAGATGCTAAAAAATAACCACTATGCTGAGTTATATTTACAGTGGCTTACATATAAGATAACTAGTGTCTGAGATACTATTATTAAGACGCGCATTGGTTGTGGCCGACTTAGTAATTTAGAAGGTAACATATATTTTCTGAGGCGAATAATGCTATTAAAAAGAAGCTTGTTTAATTAGTACCCGACATATTCTTCGCCATTCTTGGCTGCCATTCGATATTATTCGAATCGATATTGTGACGGCAATGGGGAAACAATGGATAAGGCTGGCAGGAGACCGAACGGAGTAGCGTGATAAGAAAAAAAGAAATAATATTTATTTAGTGACACAAATAAAGTAACAAAATTACAAAACATTATTACATCTATAAAAATATTAAGGTAAGGTACACTAAAAGAGAAAAAGGCATTAAAAAAAAATGTGTCACCAATAAGGTGATAAAGATGAAGCCTATACTCAGCAGTGGGTGGATGTGGGCTGATACGATGAAT